>JAJJWW010010294.1:600000-850721 GCA_023531295.1 Papaver armeniacum | reverse complement strand
AACCGAGGTTACGTTCATCTCGAACCGGCATGCTTCCATAGAAGTCAATTCCATAAAACATCCTACATTAGATAACTTAGCTCGAATCCGTCTCTTACATCTTTAGATTAGCATGATCAAATAATTAATACTAGCATGAATATATGATCAATACGATAATAGACAATCACACACGACGGAGAAAGATTACGTGGTTCACCTTTGTAGGCTACATCCACACGACCAAAACCACCCCGAGAATCTTCATTATCATAACAAGTTATTACATCAGCACACATCATATAATCAACTAGTTACATAACCCAATAACGCTAAACGTTAGAAACAACAAGACATATTACAAAGAGTTTACCTCTTCCTTTGTTCTTCTTCTTCCATAAACTTCCACCGCCATGGTTGCTTCGACTTTAGACAAGAACATGAAGAGCATCATGAATTCTAGCTTCTCCCATATGAACCCTATAAACCCTAGATTTATCCCATACCCGTTCTCACTACAAGTCACTCTTGTCACATAGATTTTGCCCCATCACCAACCATCGTAGGATACAACGGTTAGGACCCAAACACTCTCATAAAGAGAGGATTCTCCAAGAGAATTAACCAAGAGAATGGATTTCTACTCACAATATAAGCCCTCTTATATAGTAGACAAATCCTTGCTCCACAAGTCTTAGAAAACTCCTAATAATAGTCTAACACCTTAATTAGGAATTCCTAAACTTGGAAAACACTCCTCCAAACCGTCATACAAGTTTCCTAATCCAAACAAACCTTGTAGACACTTTAATCCCTGAAATAGCCTTTTAGCCACGGTTTTGACAGCATTAGATCATTGTTTTTGGGCTTCAAAACTGTCACCTAAAGTCCAATTCAGCCATGTAGTTGTATACTTTAACAAAACCCCAACAACCACCACCTTTGTGACGTGAACAAAACCTTCGTCTTCACTCCAACAAAGCATGAATGTTTACCACCTTATACAAGGCCATCCTTGCGGACATCATCATTAGCACGAATCAAAATTGTCTTGTACTTTGAGCTTGAACCACCACCTAAGCCAAATTCCTCCTTTGCACTTGCACCACCGGAATCGCTATTTGTCGATTTTCTAGCATCACCACAAACAACTTCTTCATATAATTTATACAAGTTTCTGCACTACCTGTATCAAACTACTTCGTCGCCATGACCACTAATTATCCCACCTTCGTAGAATACTTCTTCATCGACACATGTCTAACACTTGACATTGTTTGAACTGAGCCGTCAAACAATTCCAGACGGACTTCACCAACTCCAAGAACCAACAATCTTGAGTCATCCTCCATGTAGACAAAACATGCTACAATCTTCATATGTTGTGTATGAACGATTGTCACTTAGCACCACCATGATTCAAAACATTCTCCTAACAATATTTTGCAGATGCTTAAATTGAACCTATGAACGATCTTCCCTTGTAAAGAAACACCTTCAACACGAATCATAGTCACATCAAGCAAAGTTGTCGAATATTTCTTGATGTCGTCCTATTCTTTGTTCGGTCTTGATTTAGTCATCATCTTCACGAACTATATCATTCTTCTACGAACCAAGATTTTCTCTTCTTTGAAATCTCTTGTTCAAATTAACGAATCACTACCATCTTTATCCACACTCACCGCACCACTTGTCTGAAACCGAGGTTACGTTCATCTCGAACCAGGCATGCTTCCATAGAAGTCAATTCCATAAAACATCCTACTTTAGATAACTTAGCTCGAATCCGTCTCTTACATCTTTAGATTAGCATGATCAAATAATTAATACTAGCATGAATATATCATCAATACGATAATAGACAATCACACACGACAGAAAGATTACGTGGTTCACCTTTGTAGGCTACATCCACGACCAAAACCACCCCGAGAATCTTCATTATCATAACAAGTTATTACATCAGCACACATCATATAATCAACTAGTTATATAACCCAATAACGCTAAACGTTAGAAACAACAAGACATATTACAAAGAGTTTACCTCTTCCTTTTTTCTTCTTCTTCCATAAACTTCCACCGCCATGGTTGCTTCGACTTTAGACAAGAACATGAATAGCATCATGAATTCTAGCTTCTCCCATATGAACCCTATAAACCCTAGATTTCTCCCATACCCGTTCTCACTACAAGTCACTCTTGTCACATAGATTTTGCCCCATCACCAACCATCGTAGGATACAACGGTTAGGACCCAAACACTCTCTTAAAGAGAGGATTCTCCAAGAGAATTAACCAAGAGAATGGATTTCTACTCACAATATAAGCCCTCTTATATAGTAGACAAATCCTTGCTCCACAAGTCTTAGAAAACTCCTAATAATAGTCTAACACCTTAATTAGGAAATCCTAAACTTGGAAACACTCCTCCAAACCGTCATACAAGTTTCCTAATCCAAACAAACCTTGTAGATACTTTAATCCCGAAATAGCCTTTTAGCCACGGTTTTGACAGCATTAGATCATTGTTTCTGCTTCAAAAACTGTCACCTAAAGTCCAATTTCAGCCATGTAGTTTTGTATACGGAACAAAACCCCAACAACCACCACCTTTTGTGACGTGAACAAAACCTTCGTCTTCACTCCAACAAAGCATGAATGTTTACCACCTTATACAAGGCCATCCTTGCGGACATCATCATTAGCACGAATCAAAATTGTCTTGTACTTTGAGCTTGAACCACCACCTAAGCCAAATTCCTCCTTTGCACTTGCACCACCGGAATCGCTGTTTGTCGATTTTCTAGCATCACCACAAACAACTTCTTCATATAATTTATACAAGTTTCTGCCCTACTTGTATCAAACTACTTCGTCGCCATGACCACTAATTATCCCACCTTCGTAGAATACTTCTTCATCGACACATGTCTAACACTTGACATTTTTTGAACTGAGCCAGTCAAACAATTTCGATTTCCGACTTCACCAACTCCAAGAACCAACAATCTTGAGTCATCCTCCATGTAGACAAAACATGCTACAATCTTCATATGTTGTGTATGAACGATTGTCACTTAGCACCACCATGATTCAAAACATTCTCCTAACAATATTTGCAGATGCCAGTTGAACCTATGACCGATCTTCCCTTGTAAAGAAAACACCTTCAACACGAATCATAGTCACATCAAGCAAAGTTGTCGAATCTTTCTTGATGTCGTCCTATTCTTTGTTCGGTCTTGATTTAGTCATCATCTTCACAAACTATATCATTCTGCTACGAACCAAGATTTTCTCTTCTTTGAAATCTCTTGTTCAAATTACCGAATCACTACCATCTTTATCCACACTCACCGCACCACTTGTCGGGAAACCGAGGTTACGTTCATCTCGAACCGGCATGCTTCCATAGAAATCAATTCCATAAAACATCCTACTTTAGATAACTTAGCTCGAATCTATCTCTTACATCTTTAGATTAGCATGATCGAATAATTAATACTATCATGAATATATCATCAATACGATAATATACAATCACACACAACAGAAAGATTACGTGGTTCACCTTTGTACGCTACATCCACGGCCAAAACCACCCCGAGAATCTTCATTATCATAACAAGTTATTACATCGGCACACATCATATAATCAACTAGTTATATAACCCAATAGCGCTAAACGTTAGAAATAACAAGACATATTACGAAGAGTTTACCTCTTCCTTTTTTCTTCTTCTTCCATAAACTTCCACCGCCATGGTTGCTTCGACTTTAGACAAGAACATGAAGAACATCATGAATTCTAGCTTCTCCCATATGAACCCTATAAACCCTAGATTTCTCCCATACCCGTTCTCACTACAAGTCACTCTTCTCACATAGATTTCCCCCCATCACCAACCATCGTAGGATACAATGGTTAGGACCCAAACACTCTCATAAAGAGAGGATTCTCTAAGAGAATTAACCAAGATAATGGATTTCTACTCACAATATAAGCCCTCTTATATAGTAGACAAATTCTTGCTCCAAAAGTCTTAGAAAACTCCTAAAAATAGTCTAACACCTTAATTAGGAAATCTTAAACTTGGAAAACACTCCTCCAATCCGTCATACAAGTTTCCTAATCCAAACAAACCTTATAGACACTTTAATCCCGAAATAACCTTTTAGCCACGGTATTGACAGCATTAGATCATTGTTTCTGCTTCAAAAACTGTCACCTAAAGTCCAATTTCAGCCATGTAGTTTTGTATACGGAACAAAACCCCAACACTTACAAATCTCAAAAGACTTGCAACCTGTAAGAGTTAAGCACGAGGGTTCCACACACCATTTTTGATAACCAATATCAAAACCGAAACTACAAAGTAATTTTGTTTTGATATGTTACCAAGGAAACAATTGCCCGAAGCAATTTTCCCTAATAGTTTAGCAAACCAAAAAATCGACTAAGCACCTTAGTTCCTTTGCTAAACCGATTGCACAAATACAATCGCTTGTTCGATAAGACCAAAATAAAGATCAGAATTAACTCTATTTTTCTCATCAGGTTCTAGTTATTCAAATAATAACTTAGAACCTTCACTTTTAAACAATACTAGGTTAGTTAACTAGCATTTCTTGTTAAGGCATTCGATTAGACTTGAATAACCGAAACCTCCACTTTGATAAGTCTAACTAAGATCAGAATTAACTTAGTTTCTCTTATCCGGAATCGAATTGGACTAAACAATTCATCCCGAAAACCTTTTGTTAAGCCATAAAAAATTCATACAAACCAAATAAATCAATTTGCATAATTATTTACCTCAACTAGAAGCAATTCAAACAACATAGACATTAAAGTACCGCAATTGCACCGAAATTTTGTAAGCCTAAACAATTGATACCAAACAATAAAGCAAGATAACAATAGTTTTTCTTAACCGGAAACAATTGAATTACATACACATCCATACACAAATAATGGAATAAACATTGTACCGAAATTTTGTTAAGCAAAAGCAATAAACATATGCAATAAACTCAGGCTTTTCTTAAACAGTAAAACGATTAACTAACAAAGTCGTTACCTCAAATTCCGCATCCTCTTCTCCCCTTAAGATATGTCATTAAGCGCCAGTTCAAGATAGAACTCTCCCCCATTATGTTGTCATCCTCTCGCAAAACAAAAGAACAACAAAAACCAACCTTTACCAGAGAAAGGTTGAAAACCGGTTTTAACTAATGCATAGCAAAAGTTGAAACCCCGAAACACATATGCTTTTATGCTAAACCAAATGATTCAACATATTGTGACTTTTTCACATAATAGTTTCAATCAGAACCCCTTATGATCCTTTGATAAAGCCTACCAACATGGGCTAGAACTTAATCCTACTAAACCAAAAAGTCACCCAAACCATAAGGGTTCACACATTATGAGATCGAATAATAAGTTTAAGAAAACCGAAATCAAACATCCCATAAACATACATAGCAATAAGATAAAGCATTCAAGCATAGGCTATGTAAACGAAAAACTATCACAAGAAAAAAGTATAAACTAATAATTTTATTCATAAATAATAGTTTTATTCCTAATAAACCTTATACAATTTATTGAAAGATATCAAAAACTGATGTCTATTTTTCTGATTAAGTATTACAGCAAATAACTTAATCTTTAGTGGTGCTCTTGTTGTTCACTGAGGTTTATTCAGTGTTCAAACTTTTGAAGCATGTCTCAAAAGACTTGTCTGCAACCACTTTCTGTTTTTCAAGATCTTTAATTTGAAGCTTCAAGTCTCCAAGTTCACTTTTCATCTCTTTTATTATAACTTTTAGTTTATCCCGATCTTGAACCAAAGTAAAAAGATTTCCTATGAGTTCTTCAAACCCATGCATAACTTCACGCACACCATCTGTGGGAAACCACTTGGTAAGATCTGAATTATTGAAAGCAAAAAGACATGACTCTTCTTGAGATTGATCAGAATTAGGATCGGAAACAATTCTTGAGACAATCTTACTGATCTTTCTTTTTAAGACAAAACCTTGACAGTTTTTCACCTTTCATGCTTCCCTTTTATTACTCCTTGTAACACTGCGAGTTATAGGAGACATGCTTAACAGAACGTTTTACCAAGAGAAGACAAAATACCTAAGAGAATATTTTTATTATTTAGATAAGAATATGTTTAGTTCAGAAAAACAGGGTTTCCGAAACTACACAGAATAATTTCCGAACTTCTCTTTTTATTGAAAGGGAGATATTCTTTAAATATCTCCTATTACTGAAAATAGAAGCTACCATGAACATGTGCCCTTGATTTTTATGTGCTTTTCCCATCTAAAATTATGAGCACGAATGGGATGGGTTTGCACAATCTCCATACAACTAGGTTGTATCGGAGTAAGCTTTCTCTAGCTTACATCGAGAATCAGAAACATAGTTCATGTTTCTCTTTGGGAATTTCTGCCCAAAATATTTTCTCCCAAGAAGATGATCCTTTCTAACTCTAGAGATATGATCATGTGGAGAATATGTACTGATGTGAGAATTTTCAGGGATAGATAAATCTCTCTTAATTCTATCAATGAGATTTTTCATAAGATTTTCCCATTCTAAGGATTTCCTTATAGTGCACATCAGCATAATTATCTGAAACAATTATGGGAAATTCCTGATTGTTTCCTTTGGCAGAGATTTTCTCTTTCTCTTTCTTCTGGAGTCGTTCTTCATCAAAACAAGAATTTTTTCGATATGGGCGAGGAGGAACCTTTTTCCAGAAGCGATTATCAACTCTTTCTTCTAATTCTTTTGAGTTGATCTTCGGGTAGTGGTATATTCTGTCTTTCTACTGAGGAATGGTCTTTAATTTTTTTAAGACAAGAAACTTCTTTCAATATTTTTACCACCGTATTTTGAAGAAATATAAGTTTCCTGTTAAGTGACTGAAAGTTGTGTTCCTTAAGATCACGTTCACGGAATCGGTTCAAAATTTCCTTTGGACAAGATTTCGTTTGATCATCAGTAGACTTAGAAGATGGTTTCTCATCCTCTTCTGACTTGATGTAGTTGGGCAAACTACCATCATCTTGATCTGTTTCAGATGTGACTAAACCGGTTTTATCACAGTCTGTAAAATTCGAGCAAGGAATTTTAGTTTCCTCAAAATCAGAAGAAATCACAACAACATCATTAGTCAAAATCATAGGACATGTCACTTTATCTTGAGTAAGAGATTTACCAAGAGCTTCTAATTTGACAGTGAGATCCATATTCTCTTTGGCTAGAATATTCATTTGAATGTCTTTATCTCTAATCTTATTCTTAAGAAGATTTGACTATGTATTTAATATCGGCATCTTTGTAGACAAAGATTTTATAGGCTTTAGGAGTTTTACCAACTCTTTATCAGCATCTTCTTTTTCATCAGAGAACGACACATATGTTTTCGTAACTCCTGGATCATGAGTTAACGAAGTGGTAACATCTTCAACTTTTGAGTATTCATACTCTTGCATAACGTTAACTGAATCAGACATAGATTCAATTTCATATAGGTTGGATCGCACCAAACACAGATTGTTAGATCTTTTCGTGTTTGCATGTTCTGATACCAATTGAAAAGACGAGGGTACCCAAATATACCTCAATCTAAAACTTTTCCACCTAAAAGTCCTTTCTCCGAAAGTGATTGTCTATGGACTGAGTCAAAACAATACAACTAATCGGTGCACACTTCGTGTGATCGTCTATGGATACGAGATTGAGACAATACGACAGCAAGATAACTTGTGTGATTGACTATGGATACAAGATCGAGACAATACAACAACGAAGTATGTTTACTTGATAAAAGGTTCGGACTTAACCAAACACAATAGGATTGCTATCAAGTAAATAGGAATTAACGCTTGTGTATTTTACTTCTAATTATAATAAAACAATTATAATTGCAGAAATAGAAAAGTAAAAGACACATCAAGATTTTGTTAACGAGGAAACCGCAAATGCAGAAAAACCCCGGGACCTTGTCCAAAATTGAATACTCTCAGGATTAAGCCGCTATACAAAATCCAAACCAACTTCGTATAGTTGAGACCAAGCAACTAAACCTATAGTTCACCTAGTTCCGTCTGTATCCCTGCACCTCCAACTTGCAATAAGTCACGCACTTGGAACAATTCTTTTGGTTCGTATTCCAAATAGTAAAGGAACAACAAATATGTTCGGTAACAACTCTTTTCAAACAAGTGATATGAGTTTGACAAAAGGCTCTTCCGTTTATCCCAATAAACTCCTTTGTCCGGTCCTTAGATCTATCTTTTCAACAACTACCAAAGTAATTGTTAAGACTATGCAATCAATACTTTAAATCACATAGAATCGTATTTATGCCGATCTACTCAACTAATCAATCAAATCTATCACAAAGATAAAACGATTATAGTTGGATCCCCAGCCGATCAAGTTTTGTGCACACCAAAGATTATGAACCCAAATCAAAAATATTCTTCGTCTTCAAATATTCTTAGATCTTTAATAAACACCTCAACTTGAATCTCTTGCATCAATCAATCAAATGGATTATCACAAGACGCCTTTAGAACTCTCCCAAGCACGAAAATTCTAGTTTTAGTGAATCTTATATCGAAGAGAAGATTCAATCAAACTACAATCAAAGTTCAACAAATCGAATCAAATCAATCGAAAACTAATAATAAACTGTTATCTAGTTTCCCATTATCAATTCCCAATCCCAAATAAGTCTTTAAAACGATTATCTCCTAATTAGGGTACTTTCCTCTCCGAAGACGTCTAGTGTAGAGGATTAGTTTGCTTGAAATACAAACTTCAACATATATAGACCAAGGAAGTTTGGACACCAAGGAATTTTGACCGCGGTCGTAAGCGTCAAAAATAAATTACACTTTCTTACTACTCAAAATATAAATATAGCAAGGGCAAGAAAGGATCGATCCGAGGTCTAGAAATATGTTATGGTTTCGATAAAATAAAATAAAAGCAAATAAAGTCAAATTAAGAAGATATTGGTCATGGATTTCGTTTTCTTACAAACATGTTTTCAACACAATAACTAGAATTGATATTTTAATCTCAACTTTTATCAAAGACCCTAGAATACCTTGATCGCAAGAATATCCCGCAAATTCCTCATCTCATCAACAAACAAATTAAAAGATGCAATAAATTCAAAAGGAACAACCTAACGTGTAAAAGCACTAATCAAGTTTAATTCCCTAGATGCAGGTTCTATCAAAGTTCCGATTTAACAAAGGTCATGGTTCACATATGATCATAAGAATATATCACTACAAACTATAATCATATTTATGCTACTTGCAATCAATCAAAATAACCCTAATCTAGCAAAACTAATCGATTCAACGACTGATAAACAAGCATTCAAATCATGTAACAATATTCATGGTGAATCATAAACGATAATATGGAGACAAAACTAATTTATTGAATTAAAATCATGTTTGGAAATTCAACTTATTCCATAACCAATAATAAAAACTCTAGCTCATATTCATGGAGTTCATAACAAGAAGAAAGAGAAAAGACTTCATGGTTCTAAACCCTAGAAAACTAACTAGAGGCCAAAAAGAATCAAAAGATATTATAAGATAGATATGTGTTTTGAGAAAAGTCTTCTCTTTTATATCCCAAAATAAAAGTCCATTAGTTAGAAGTCCACCAAGCCCACAAGTTAAACCCGAGCCCAAAAACGGTCATAAAATTGAGATTTCAGACCTAAACGAGTCAAACCGGCTAGGTACTTTCCGGGCCATCGCCTCTCCTTGGCTCAATAGAATGCACAATCATTGTGCATCCCTTGCACCCATCTAAACAGCCTTCATCATTCCACCGAAAAACCTTCACAATCACATTCATTCTGCAACTTCAATATGCAAGGCCTTCAGTTTTGCAACCATTGCAACACCGGCTCAACACTACAGAATCAAGGATCACAAAGATCGGATTAACCTCACATTGTTTCCCTCTTGTAAGCAAACACCAACCTCTCAACACAAGAAATAACTTCCCAACTATTACCACTCTTGCAATCCAACTCCATTTATTGTACCCGTACTCAACAAATGGCGTCGTAGTTGCTTCTCTCTTTTCTTGCTTCAATCCAAACTGAACCAACCTTGAACTTCAAGGATTCCTTGCCTTTGATAGTTTCACCTCATTCTCACCTTGTCTCCCACACTCAAACTCATTCCATTGGAATTTCAATCAAAACCGAAAATATTAAACACCTCAAGATCCATCCCTCGTACTCAGCTGCAATTAAACTCGAAAAGCTCAACACGGCATCACCACCAACCCGTCTTGAACCACTTATCCAGATACCAAGAAAAATCATTGCTATCAACTCGCACTGTCCTAACATGCATCTAGAATGTAAATCTCCATCTCGAGACATCACCACCCGCCTCACCAAATCATTCATTAAAACATCATTGATTCTACCGTAATTTTGAATTCACACAAACCGAGTTCATCCATTGAAAATCAAACCCATTTCAGCTTCTTCTCTCAATCGAACTCAACATGACCCATCTTGCTCTTGACACTCGCCCAATTTCTTCCCTATCTCAAGAACAGACCACAACTCAATCGAAATTAGCTCAATCTCAAGCCATGTATAGCTACCAAAATCCCACCCGATTCATCTTCTCTTCTCCTTCTAATTCCATCTTGACCAAAACCACCCATTCAATCAATCAACCTCCAAAATTAGTATCACCATCAAGACAAGCACCATATAAAAACCTTCTCTTAATCAATTTGGACTCAACCCATTAAACACGCCCCCTGCAACAAAGAAACCATTTTACCCATCTGCTTTCTTCCAATTAATCTGCAGAACTCCAATCCTGCCTCCGCCTCGAACTCTCTCTCATATTCAATTGATTCATACCCATGACTCTCCTCATCAATGTATCCACCAAGCAATTCCAAAACCTTCTCCATCTTTAAATCGAGAACCCTAATCTCTATTTCTCAGTTTTTGAATCTTCCAATTAGAAAACCGAACCTTCAATTTCATCTACAATCCATGAAAATCAAACCCATTCTCCATTCAATTCTGTTTCAAGTCTGTTTATGAGCTCACAATCGCCTCTCTTTCTCAATTTCGTATGGGAAGAATGAAATGAATAATGAGAGACAAGTTCTCTCGGACATAGGGGTTAGGTTGTGAAATGGGTCTTCCGATTTCGGGTTTGATCCTGATCTGGGCCATGGATAGGACCACCCAATTGGGTGCTATCCAAAGATAACCATCCTCTCGGATAAGGGCTACCCTGTGTTAGTAACACCCACCACCGAGTGATAAGGGGTACCCCGAGAGCCCTTAACCACCTCTCTCCAAATAGTCTTCTTGATGAAATGACAAGTTTGCCCTTTTTGTTCAATTTTTGGTGATTTCTTCTTTTTCCTCCGTGCGACTCCAGTACCTAATAACTCAAAAACACACGTAAAATACATAATTTACAAGAAAAATAGCAAAGAAAGCATAAACTACTAGATAGTAAATACGGTGTATTCTACACCTATCAAATTCCCTCACACTTAGACTTTGCTAGTCCTCGAGCAAATCAAACAAAATTAAATACAACAACTCCCGTGTCATCGAGGCTACTATCACTTTTAGCATAAATAATAAGCCTTTAAACCCCTAGGTGTCCCTAGTGGACGAGTTATAGTCTCGTGAAGGTTTACAAGAGGTCTACCTACAAAACCTATATTTCAAACTCCGTCTATTTGTGACAAATCAATGAACGAATCCAAATTGACTACGGGAGGAGGTACCTTGCAAATTCAATTCATATATTAGTAAATAAACTCTAATTAGATAGTCGAACAAGCCACAATACTCTAAAACTAACAAACCACAATCACAATGAAAAGATTAAGAAGATGGATATAGATGTAGATGTTGTAATATTCACAAGTGTTCGATGTTTCCCATATCTGTCTGAAGGTCACTGCTAAGATGAACCTAATCCTATTGGATTGAGCTACTCGGTGCTGAATGCTACATCAAATCAATTGGCATATACAAGGGAACAAAGAGTGACTTTATTCAACACAATAATAATTTCTTCTCTTTTTTTTTATATGATTGGATCAAACTGGATCCAATTTATCTTTTTTTTTTTTTTAAAGACGAATTAGATCTTTTAGATCCAAGCGCATGCTTCTTGTCGAGCAAGTACATGATAGTTGCCTGGATCCTGCATTCCACGCTTGTTTAAGCGACGGAGACAGGGACTACGTTTCACACATCTTGCTATTCCCAAGTGTCTTTTTATTCCGTTTTGGTCTAATTGGCTGGTTTTTTTTTTTTTTTTTTTTTTTCATATATATTTTTCATCATTTTTTTTTCTAGTAACTCAATCACTCTATTTCATCCTAGCAGAATAACACGCGATGTTTAGTGACCCACCAAAGCACTTAGAGAACAATAGATAAATATGGAAAAGAAAAATAGAATGTGATATGGTGATATTCCGAGATATGGTAACAACTATCATGTTAATTTGTGATTTCTGAGCTATATTCTTCCCTTTTTAGTTAATTGGTTCCTCAACTCCGAAATTTTTCTGATTTTTCTATTTTTCCATTTTTTTTTTAAAGGCATAAAACAAACTAAAACATATAAATGCTCCCCCACACTTAAACTTTACATTGTCCTCAATGCAAAATTGAATCGTCCAAAGAAGGTTCAAGGCGAAATTCAAAATGATATGCAATAACAAAGAAAATAAAGATAAAAGCAAATGCATAAAAGTAAAAAGATAAGGATAAAGATACAAACCGTGGGTTGCCTCCACTTAGCGCTTGTTTTAAAGTCGATGCAATATATTTCCAAATTCGGTTTCCATAATTCCTGGAAATGCTTTGTCTAAATATTGACCGAAATCTCATTAGAAATTCTCCAATTAGTAAATGCGCATTACCAATTTTTATTTTCTAAAGATATGCATTTTAATTGCTGGAAATTAAAAGCATATAAAATTAAAAACCTTAATTAAAAGATTCTCAATTTATTTCGATCCGAGATTCTCCTTTAGCTATTAAGGAATATCTTTGAACAATAAAATATAAGCGTTACTACACATGTTCAAAGTATGTCGACATCTTTACTTTGTAAATCCTTTTTCATATTTACAATCTCGGAACCGATTTTCCACACTTCCAAACAAGTTTAGAATTGGTTCATCTGACTTCCAAGAACTATGTGATTGATTATCCTATCAAATCACCAATCATGGGTTTCACGGTTCAACCAAAACAAGTTTCGGTTCTACCTCCACGTGGTATTAGGATCAATCACGCTAGCTTTCCAAAAATTGGTTGACTAGGTACTAGGATCGGTTACCACATATTTATGGTATCTAACTTGTAATCTGTTGCACAAGTCATAGGATCAGTTACCAATATCTAAGACTTATTGCACCTCTTACAAGGATCGATTCCCCTTTGCTTGTGATCGGTTGCACCTCTTACTAGGATTGGTTCCCCAATGTCTAGATTTGGTCATACCAATTACAACAAATCGATCATACCATCTCAGGTGATTACTTAAGATCGGTTTCACTAATAAAAGTCATACCAATACAAAAGTCAGGCCTTGTGAATAGTTTTACCAAGATACATAAACAAGTTATGAGCGGTTATACTAAACACACATATTGGTAATCCAAAGATTTGCAATGAATAATAATACCAATAAGCCTAGCGATTTCCCTTTCGATTCACAAAACAAGTTTATGAATTGTACTTCCTTTAAACGAATGTAAAAACATTGTTTCCTAGGACGAAATCTTCACCCATACCAATACATAATCACAATAGCATCCATACGATTATGTCGATGTCTTATATACGAAGTT
The DNA here is from genome assembly GCA_023531295.1 of Papaver armeniacum. Classification (NCBI taxonomy): domain Eukaryota; kingdom Viridiplantae; phylum Streptophyta; class Magnoliopsida; order Ranunculales; family Papaveraceae; genus Papaver; species Papaver armeniacum. The sequence goes on along the minus strand of JAJJWW010010294.1, from coordinate 836,801 downwards.
CAAAAGATAGACGTTATACTTTGTATTTTAATTCCAATATACTATGTCTAACTAGAATATAATCATTCACAGCTTCGCAGTTATGTTTTCAATATGCACGACTTGAAAGATACGTTAGGGAATGAAACAGTTCAAGTCAAATATTACTAACCTCAAGTGGAAGGATGATGTCGTCGTTGTAGCTCCTTACTTCTTCACATTCTTCAAGTATTCACGTAATATTTGTAATGTCTCATATCCTAATACTTTCAAGCTAACCTATACGAAGTTGACTCTAGTAAATAATCAAGCGACTCTTTAAGTGAGTTTTGGTTCACTAAAATATGATAACCAAACTTGACATACCAACGCTTGGTGGGTTCAACCGAGCAATCCTCTAACAGGTTAGTCCCTGGAGCCACTTATCATCCAGAAAGTCATTATGCTTCGTTATTAGACTTTTTTCGAATAACACTTTAATTCTTATAACATCACTCATGAAATAATCTTCCATTGCGTCAAACACCGTGACGAACGTGTCCACGCACCCAAATAGATTCTTCTTCAAACGATAGTGAGTCGACTCTACCATACTTGTAGCTTGGTTGTCGAAGTGCTTGTAGGGTTTTTTAAATGCACTAACAAATCTATATTTGTTGGTATCCAAGAATTGCTTGCGTAAATATATAATGATTTCCGGGTATTTGACGCCCCAATTCGCAATGAGTTTTGCAAAATTTTCTTCATACACTTCTTCGGTGATTGACCATTGCAAAGCATCCTAATCGTTGGAGAAACATGCCCACAACCTTTCATTAGCCTCATATTCTTTCTTGAATTCTTTATTCTTCACTTCTCGTCCTCCATCCAGTAATTTTGCAATCTTCTCTAGCTCTTTCATCTTAAGTGGTTGAATTATCGGTTGGCATTTTTTCCTAACATTATTCCATATGTTAAAGGTACAAATAAATTGTTGTGCGTTCGGAAATACCTTCCTAATAGAAAACATCAATGCCGCCTCTTGGTCGGTAACCATGACCTTTGGAAGAGCATCCTCCTGGAAGATTAACTTCACTTATTCCAATTCCCAAACATAGCTTTCTTTCAACTCATTTTTCAAAAAACAAAAAACAATGGTGAAAGGTGACTTGGTTGACGAATGCACAACAACGTTCATCAAGGGCATCTCATACTAATTTGACTTGTAAGTACAATCCAATATGAGAACTTGTGGGAAGCATAACGCTAACTTTACGCATTCCGGATGGGCAGTAAAAAGGTGTGTCACATGGCCGAAATCATCCAATTTCTTTTGGCAAACATAGTTCTTCTTTTGCGCCAACCACAATAATTGTTACATCACCAACCTACCTTGCAAATCCTTCCTTCTCAAAGTACTTCTCGTGTTATAGATTTGTTGCAACGTAGTCTTGTTATTCTTATCATCCGCCTTCAATTTGCTAAGGATTTTAGTGGGTGCCATACGTGTCATTTTATCTACCTCCGCATATTCATGATCTTTGAGTCTCCCGGCTCTATAACACCCATGAAGATCCTTTGGACGTGGGTGGTTATGACGGCAACCAATATCTTTATTCATGGTGAAATACTTTCTCTCGATCTTCCCAATATACACCTCACCCTTTTTCTTCTTGCTTACGTTCAACCCGCTTCTCTCACAAACCATCTCAACCCGCTCATTTCGGCTTTGTCTACCTTTAACCAGGACACAATTGATTTTAAACCATGTTCCTCAGCCCAAGCAACGGCTTCGTCTCGAGTTTTCCACGTCTACATGGATACAAGTTCAAAAGTTAAGTTATATTAATGATTTTGAATACAACATACTTGAAAAATAATAAAAAAAACATAAATAGATTACCTACCAAGTCAATTTGGAAGTGATCTTTAGTATCTTCATGAATGACATCAACAGCCGGTGGTTGATCCTCTATAATTACCATTTCAGGAACAATATACAGCAATATCACAAGCTTAGAGACAAATATACATACGTTCAGGGTTAGGTTTAGCTCATTCGTAATCTAACTTGAAAGCCGAACTACACAGTTCGGCCCATTCGTGTTAGACATGAAAAGTCGAACTACTAAACATATAGTTCGGCTTATTAGGAACTAACATCCGAACATTATCCTGTAAGTCAAAAATATTTTTCTAAGAGGTTCGGCTTATATACATCATTTTCAAGCCGAACCGTGGAATTTCTTTGGCGCAAAAATAATTCAATGACAGTTAGGCTTATAAAGAATTCAATCGTACAAGCCAAACTGTTCTTATTTATCAAGGTTTGGCATCCAAATTATGTGTCGAACCTAACCCTGTTGCGCCGAACTACATACAAAAATCCAACCTTTTGGTGAATTCAAGCCACAAAACGAATATTAAACAACGTCTACAACTTTACATGTGTATTATTAACATTGGGTTCCTCATCCATGTACTCATCTTCGAGATTTGGCTCCACTGCTCCACAAAGTCATCATCTTGAGCTTGAGAAAAAAAGTTGAGTTTGAGATTGAGTTTGGGTAAAATCATTTTCATAATCTAACAAATAAGCCATCTCCGGATCTCCATCGTAATTGATCTGTATTTTCTTAGCTTTACGTGATGAAGATTCAACTTCCTCACTGGAACTTGGGTTACACATCTATCAACAATCACAAAGATCTCAAAAAAATAAAATGGTTTTTTTCCTCGACTCCTCTTCTTCTTCTATATAATAACTCATTCAATCTCTTTAAAAGAAAATTATTATCCTAAATTAACACCAACTATAATCATTAACAACTAATTATTAAAATTAATACTAATTAAACACTAATCATTCAAGGTATTTTAGCCTTTATGAAAAATGGCTGGATAGGGGCACTCTAGAAATACTATTTCCAAACCTGTTTTTTTCCTATTCAATATGCCCACAACTTTTTCAGTATGCCCTAAATGACGATTCATTAAAATAAATAAAAAAATAAAAAAATAAAAAGGTATTGATATTGGAGAGTGGAGGCCCACATATATGCTCGTTAGCAACGGAGGTGCCCTAAGTTGGGCCCTAAAAAATAATTCCTCTGTATACTATACCTTGAGAGGAGCACCAAATTTCATTACAGATGTCACTCGTAAGCGCTAAGTGTAAACCCTAACTAGATATCTCTCTCTCGATCAAGACGAGAAAGAATTGGAATTCAGCGACGATATTTTTGGTAAACATTTTCAATTCTTCATCTAATTTGTATATGCCTTCTTTGATTTTCTTTACTTGTTGATAGAATCATCTGAGAAACCCTAACTTTAATGGAACTCTTTAAATAAAGGATTTAAGTGTAATGTTCCGTTTGTAGTTGTAGTAGATGTGATGGTGGTGTTACTAGTGTGACAGTGGTGGTAAGTGTCGATGATTAGTGATACTTGTTGTGGGAGGTGTGAATGATTCTTCTTTAAATTTGAATTTGTCAAGTTTTTTTTTTTTTTTTTAAATGGTTCGGTTAGGGTCAAAGGGGTAGGAAAGAAGTGTAATAAACAGATACATTTCTTGTTTATTCAAGCTGTGGAATTCTTTAGTGTTATGATGGGTTTGTAGTTTTAGTAGTTGTATTCATGGTTTTTGGTAGTAATGAGGTAATGGTGTTGGCGAGGGGGTGTTTTGGTGATGTGATTCTTGTAACAATGTGGTGGGTGTGAACTTGGAAAAGTAGTGGTGGCGGTGTTGGTATGGATGACTTGTTATGGTAATGATGTTTTTGATCAAGGTGGTGAAAGGTTCAAAGGTGTTAGTGAAGGATTATAGATTTATTTTATATTAGTTTTTCTAAGAGTCAAGGAAGAGAGTGGTGTGTCATGGAATCATCAGATTAATCATAGGTGGAGATTGTTCGTATTTATGCCATGTATGATATCCATATCGGTCATTACTGATATCTTTGTCATTCCTAGTGGGATTGTTGGCAGGGGTTAGGACTGGCCAGTCCTGCACATCATGGTGCTCAAAGATTTAGAAGTGCATTTATGTTATCTAGTGTTTTTTGTTTGCTGTAGTAATTTGATAAAAAATAAAGGTTTGATAGGTTAGTGGTGCTTTTATATTTGTAACGTCTGCGTGAGATTTCTTATTTGGTTTTTTGAAATTTCAATATGGATTTTTCGCAGGTTATCAGAAATTACAATAGACACGCTATAACGTATCCCAGAATAGAGTGAGGTTGAGCAGGTGATAGTTTTTTTTCTCTTCACGAACAATGCAGCCCGAGGAGAAACTTGCGGGAGAGGAAGTAGAGTATCAAACGTGTGATCCTGGATTCACAACTACTGATTGGGAGACTTTTAGAGATGATGATATCATGCAACAGCATAATGCCATTCAGGCTGAAGAAGCTGTGAAAAAGCCATATGTTGGCGACAAGGAAAGAAATGTTTATTAAACATTTTTTTGAAACTGATTGATGTGCTATTTCCCTCTTTGTTATAACCCAACCAGGGCAAATATTGCATACAGAGAGGACTGGAATGACATGGCTTCATTAGTTCTTCATTAGATCTTTGTGTTTTAATATGACACAGATCATTTTCTCATGCAGGAACCTCTTTCAGTGTTATCCGAGGAATATCAGTCTGGCAGCCCTATCTTGCTGGAGAAAATCCAGGTTTGTCAAGCCACCAATTCTTTTTTCGTTTTTCTTTTCACTGCCTTTTCATATCCAAATGCCTATGAAGACCCTTGAACAGGTTTTTCTCAATAATCAACATGGTACTGTCTGCAGGTTTTGAGTGAAAGTTATGCTGCCATAAGACGAACAAGAGGAGATGGGAACTGTTTCTTTCGATCCTTCATGTTTTCCTACCTGGTATCTCTCTAATACCCAAGTCTCAAAGAATTTCTTATGTTGGAGTTTGAGCATCTATCCTCCAGCTTGTTGCTGGAGGGAGGCTAATATGGTACTGTGATTTTAGCTACTAAATAAATTGTGAGATTGGGGAAATTAGGAGCATATTCTGGAATCACAAGACAAAGCAGAGGTAGACCGGATTACTGCAAATATTGAACAATGCAAAAAGACCCTCCAGAGTCTGGGATATGCAGATTTTACGTTTGAAGATTTTTTTGCGGTATATCTCTGGTTACATTTTTGAGTCTATTATTGTTACATTCAGTTGCATGCTAGAAACATTTGACGAATAACTAGGTGTGTCATGTTTAGCTTGATTAAATGCTTCTGTGGTTGAACGATATATTATTTGGTACTCCTATAAAAATGGATTTCATAGATAATCTAATCTCTTGTTAACTAAATGTTCTTTCATGCTTCCTCACTTCTTTCATTTTCTTAGTAATGGTAAGTGTATCTAATCTATATGAGATGGATTTACAGTTGTTCCTTGAGCAGCTGGAAAATGTTCTGCAAGGAAAAGAATCCTCCATAAGGTGATCCATCTATTTTTTCTCTCTTGCAAAGTTAGTTTAGTGTGAAGGATTTGTATTACTTTTTTTTTACGAACTGGAATAAATATTTCTTTGTGTTTCAGTCATGAAGATCTGGTGCAGAGGAGTCGAGATCAATCCGTGTCAGATTACGGTAACAATATGTTTATGTTATTTGGCTTTTACTTTTTACATGACTCTCCGCATCTCCTGATGAAGCTGTTTTTCAGTTGTAATGTTCTTCAGATTTGTTACTTCTGGTGAAATTCGTAGACGCTCTGAATTCTTCGAACCTTTTATTTTGGGCTTATCAAATACAACTGTGGAACAGGTATTTCGTGATTTCCTCTTTATGTGATTTTCAGACATCTCCATGAGTAAGTTATATTGATCATCTTCATTACTCCACCATGCACGATGAAACACAAAAATTTGACTAGAATGTTGTTGGGGCAGTTTTGTAAGACTTCTGTGGAGCCCATGGGTGAAGAAAGTGACCATGTTCACATCATTGCCTTGTCTGATGCGTTGGGTGTGCCCATCCGTGTAATGTACCTGGATCGCAGCTCCTGTGATGCTGAGGGTGTCAGTGTAAATCATCATGATTTTATTCCAACTGTTGGTGATGTTCAGAATACTACTAGCAAAGGCGTTTCTGATTCTGTGAAACCATTTATCACCTTGCTTTACCGCCCAGGCCATTATGACATTCTGTACCCAAAGCAATCAGATAAGCAAAACTAGAAGTTCTTTTATGTAAGTATGGAACATTCATTGGCAGAGCCTGTCTTATGGACTAGGCCAGCTAGTAGGGCCCAAATTTTTTTATGTTCGTTTTGTTTTTGTTGGTTTGTTTTTTGTTTTGTTTTACCAAGGTCCACAGTTCTTGTTGATAAGTCATGCTGTTATTGAAAGTCGTTTGTTGTGTAACAGCGTACTGCTTCCCAATTCCATTTAGTCACTACTTTATTTTCTGTAATAACAATATAGTTCATTACATTAGATAATTCTCTTCAAACTAATTTAAATAGTAAGCTGTTATGGGGGTTGAAGAAATCATTAGAGGGGTTGAACCATGATAATAATGCTAGGAAGGGTATTTTTAATACCTTGCTTGACCAATAATTTCTTTATGTCATCTCCTCAGTATGTCAAAAAACAAAAATTGGCAAGGTCTACGATGAAGATCATCAAGCCACTTTTTGGCGAGGTCGAAGATGAAGACCTTCTTAGCCACTTTGGCCCGGAAAGCGGGGATTGACGATGAAGATCTTGCTTGGCCACTTTTGGCTTACGACATGATCTTCGATTAGTCGATTCTTGAGACTTTTCATACTTTAGTGAAAGTGTTGATTTATTCGTTGATTTTGAGTATGATTTCATATAACGTTGCAATCCCCTTTTTAGAAGTATTTCGATTTGTGTGCTTCATTTTCGTTGCAAGAGATATTCTCAAAAAAAAAAAAAATCATCAAAAATCATCCTACAAATGTTCAATCAAAAACAAAATTTCATAACTTTCATAAGTTTTAATCTATTCAATCAATTTAAACTTAATTAATTAATCTAATCAAAATTGTCCCTCTAGTTGGTTAGGGGATGTCCTATTGGTATTATAAATTGTCTAGATTACCCTTTTAGCTTTAAATGGACTAATTTACCCTTTTTTTTGTTAGTTAAAAAGACTGAATTGTCCTCCACTATTTTTAAACCTAATGAATGAGAAGAAAGAAAACTAAATCAGTCTTCTTCTCTCTTCTCCTCCCATCAACCGTAATCATAACTAAAACTGAAAGTTTCATAGTCTTAATCGGCGATTCGAAAAATTAATAATCGTTAATTGAAATCTACATTAGAGATGCCGAAGAAGAAGAAAGTTGACGAAGATTGTAGTGATTCTAATCAACCACATCCTCCAATAGGTCAAGAACAAGAATTTCAAACCCCTCAATCGTCAAAATCAACTGGAATATGTTTTGAAAAACCTAGTTGGGTGTAGTTTATTTTGTTCGATTTAAGTTAAATTTCTGTCAAAAATTAGGGTTTTAGATGAAAATTGAAATTCCAAATTCTGGGTTCATGTGAGTTACGATTGCTTTTAATTTAATTACGTACCGTAATTGAAGATTTTGATGTTGTTACGGTTTGTAAGAATTCAATTACCAACCGTAGGTTTATAGATTTGAGAATTTTGTTCAGCTACGTATTTCTTTTGCAACCGTAACTTCACTTACGGTTGATGTCGACACCAGAATTACGAACCGTAGCATGTCTCCAAATTTTTCTACGATTTGTATTTGTATCAACCTTATCAACCGTAATGGAGTTACGGTATGTATTTGTATCAACCTTATCAACCGTAAATCTTCATGTGTCTCAAAACTTAAGTTTCAAATAATGTTTACGGTTCAACAGTTTAGTTGATATACCAACCGTAGTTTAGTTACGGTTGGTCTCGATCCTCAACTTACAAACCGTAATTAGTTACGGTTTATCTTTATTGTCACCTTTCAAATTGTAAATCATTCTGTTCACAATTTTTGTTGGTTTGTTGTTTTCTATTTTGTTTGTTCAACCCTTAGGAAATCAATCAATTGTATTGCTAGTGTAGGAATCCTGATAGGGTGAAGAATAAGAGATGGAATAACTAAACTCCGATTGATCATACGCCCACCCCTCGCGGTGACAAGCATTTAGGGGTAGATAATAGAGGTATCCACAAGAATGAGAAGAAGAAGAATCAACTTGAAATTAGGTTGAGAGAACCACCTGTAGATGAATTTGGAGTTGATTTAGAAGGAGTGGAACCTAATGATCAAGAAATTGAAGAGGTATGAGTCGAAATTAACCATGAAGGCAAAGAAAAACAAATTATAGAGGAAGAATCTAATGATGAAGAAGATGAAAAAAATTCTAAGGAATCCGATGATGAAGAAGAGGAGGAAGAGGAAGCAAATGATGAAGAGGAGGAAGAGGAAGCAAATGATGAAGAGGAGAAAGAGGAAGAAAATGATGAAGATGAGAAAGACGAAGAAAATGATGAAGAGGGAGAAAAAAACATGGGAAAAGAGATTGTTGTAGCTGCACCTCCAGTGAAAGAAAAGAAGCAGAGAAAGGATCCCGCACCGAAAGGGATGCATATTCCTAAAGGCAAACAGTTGTTGTTGCCACAGAAGAAGAATAGAAAACCTTGGGACGAGGCCCCAGATAAGTCTTCAATCTTATTTGGTTATACTAATTCCTGGGCCACAAAAGTCTGCGAGACTAGGGTATGATTTTTCTTAAAACATTGAATTTATAACTTATTTTGATTCATTTTGTTTGTTAATCTCAGTTTAACAAAAAAAATGTTTGTATTTTAGTATATTTTTTTTAGGACCATGCAGGGGCGAACAAATTGCTCAAGCGTCAACGGGCTAAATATTGGCCATTAGGTGAAGAATGTGCTTATGTTCGTAATCTAGTGGTTAGTATATTTTTAGGGCCTGGAATTCTGAATACCCAAGTGGAGTATGATAGTGTTGTGGTCTCTGCATTTAGGGAACGATATTGGTTTGAAAACGATATGTTTCTCTCTAATTTGGAGAGATGACAATAATACCGGACGATGTGAAGCAAATTCTTGACCTAGAAGTTGAAGGAAGATCTGTGGCAGACGGTTTCGATAACAACATGTCTTGGACTGACCTTTACAGCCTTGTTCAAGAAACACTTGGTTGGCAGAAAAACGAAACCTAGATGGAGTTTCGGTTGGCTGCTGGTTATGACCCAAAAGAACCACATAAGCAACCTATCATTAAAAAGCTATTTGATGAGTGCCATATAGTGCATATTTCTACACCTTTTTATTGGCATTTAACTCATCTTTTGCGCTTTAAAATCATATATTATCCCAAATTCTGTATTTTCATTGTTTTCAAGAATAAATATTTATACTAATTAATTTTGTGTTTTTAGGTATTAAATAAAGCTTGGATGAATTGAGAAGCCAAAAGAAGCGGAGAATTGGTGACAACGGAAGAGAGACAACAAAGCTCCCGCTAAAAGGTGGTGAAGAATATTGTTTGCACCTCATCCGCAAGTGAAGAATGTCGTTTGCACAACCCAAAACTAGAAGCGGGCTTGAGATTCTTTAGCTTTGAAGAATCCATGGGCCTAGAAGAGATAAAATCCAAGACCAAATCCCGTCCCCATCCTGAGCTATCAAATTTGGTTTAGCTTATGTGCATCCAATGGCATCTATACTCGAGACATCAACAATTGAAAACCCTGCCTAACACCCTAGCATCTTGTCTCCTCCCTTATTCGAACAGAAGACAAACACTTCCTCCATTTCGTTCTTCTTCTCTCTTTCACAGAACTAGTACCACCATTTCTCCTCAATCAATCACCTCCACTCCCGTCCACTTCTGAGCACAACCACCTTCTCAAAATCCATCAATCAATCTCCTAGTTTCTATATCTCTTCATCTTATCTTCTTCCTTATCACAAACAGTAACCCTAGAAGCTATGATTGAGAGGGATAAGACTAGGGTTTCTTCACAGCTAAAGCAAACATCAAATCAAGGAGCTTTAAAGTAGAATTGCAGAGGGGGTTTGTCGGAAAACACATTTTGAGTAAGTGGTTGTTCTCTAATTTATCAAATTTAAGGGATTGAGTGAAATTGTGTATAAATAGGGATGAGAGTTATGTGTAAAATTCATGCCCGGATTAGCCGGTGCACCAAGCAGTAGTTCATGTGTGATTTTATTATCTCCATGATGTTCTAATTTCATAGTTAGGGTTTAGATGAAACCATTAATCCATTGCTCAGTTTAATTCGAGTATTGATATTGTTCTTGTTGTGCTGTATTGTTTTGGATAAATATAATCTGAGACTTCATCATTTTGCTTTCACAGTGTATGCCATGTATATATTTTAGTTAGAACATCACTATGTTGATTGTTCTACAACTCATGTTTAAATGATTATTGTTCGATCCTTTGACTAGTTGTGCTTTAATCAGACAGTTAGTGCTTTGAAGGGACACCTTAGTTGTGATTAGAATATCCATATCAGGATTGTTTACTCATCTAACTGATTGGTCTGTGGTTAGTTGTTTTGTGAGAGGGAAGCTAATACTAGGATTAGATAATTATCTTAGTGATACTAAACCTTCCTCCTAAAACCACCCTTTGATGTGCAACAGACTAGAATCTTCACTACCATCTAGATAGTCGGCAGAGCCTAGAAGTTCATCGTTGTCTATACAAGGGACAAGAACATTATTGAGACTGAATTGACTTAGTGTAGGTTAAGAGGTGGATTTGAAAGCTCTAGCACCCTTTTTATCTGCTTGTAGATTACTCTTTGCATTTTTTTTACTATTTCAGTCACTACCATCATCTGGACGTATCGGCAAACAAAACCCCCCTTTTGTGTTACTCTTTATTCTGAAATCAGTAGTAGTAAGACCATAACTTAAAATCTACACCCACCTTGTCCCTGTGGATCGAACTGTGCTTGCCTTGTGTTGCTTCTCGACACTGTGCACTTGCAGTTGACATAGTCGTAGGCTTCTTTCAAGTCCTACCAAGTTTTTGGCGCCGCTGACAGGGACTCGGTAGTGGTGTAGCTGAAGTTTTCTATCTTTACTTTACTAATTTTCAATTTAGTCTTATATATATTTCTTTGAAAATTTTGTTTTCAGTCATTGTTAGTGTAACTCATTCGTTTCCTTGCTTTGTATATACACATTTGGGTATTGAAGTTTTCTTGAGCATTATCAGGTGCTCATAAAGTTGCGGCAAAGAAAGAGAAGCAAACTGTTGTTGTGCCTACTTCGGTACTGTACCAACCGAAATAAAGAAACTACTACAGAAGCTACAAAGAAAATAGCAATATTCAGCTTGTGAGCCTGGTGTAGTCTTCTCTCGGATGCGCACCGGAGGTAAGTTTCTTAACACTACAACAACATGACGTCTAGGACTGCTTGTAATTGCTTAGCCTGAATGGTTTGATACCGGGTTTAACAATTATGCTAAATATCTTGTTAACAAATACGATTTGGCCTCTCGTTATTTGACTATATTTTTATTTCCATAGTCCTTTAGAAACCCATTTCAGGATTGATAAACGTCACAACTCTCTGCCATTGTCACAGCAGCTTCATTTTTAATTTTTCTTGTTAGTTTTTGTTAGTATTGAGTGTTGTGTTTAGCCCTAGTAGCTTATATATAATTTTTGCATGCATCATTCTGTTTAGGACTTGTTAGTAGCATTTAGAATAGATTTTTTTCATTTTTGTTTCAAAAAAAAAAAATAAAAAAAATGTCAGGATTTTGATCTGCAACTGGGGATGAGCACAAATCCATTAGAGAACTTGCTTACGGGCATGCTTCACGTTATGAGGCTCCCACAGATCATGAGGTCAGTAGTTATAGGGATTGTTATGGACATTTTCATAGTCATGAGCCTCAATACTTGAACCCTAATGATTATTCGCACATGTATCATTCGCCACAGGGAGAAAATAAACATTTTTGTAATGCCCAACTCACACAATCATCACTTTTGGATCAATTAGAAGCTCAAGTCACTGCTTTAGAAATGCATGTATATGATAAATCTGTCACATCTATGTCATCTAGGCAAGTTGAAATTTCCGTTTGCGTTGTCTGTGGATGCACAAGTCATTTAACTGAGCACTGCCCTGAAATTCATGCTTTTAGGAAATATATGGAAGAACATGTTAACTCTTCCTATCAAATGTATGAGAACAACCCCTATTCGCAGACTTGTGACCAAGAATACATAGATGACCAAAAATTTGCATGGACTGATAACCATCTCCAAGGTAATCCATATGGACAAACTTCTGAATTTTATTTCTGTAGTAACCCTCATGATCAACCATGTATTGAATACCCATATGCTATGAGGATACCTACTGTTGAAGACTCTCCTTCCATGAAATTTTTTTAATGCATATTTAGATATGATTTTGCTTCATGTACAAAAGGAGGGAAGGGAGGAATGTCGACAGGAAATGTTTGTTTCTCCAAAGGACATCCATTCTGAAAATAGTGTTTGTTACCCTACTATTGAAAATTTTAATGCTTATTCACCTACTTTGGAGGTAGATGTACAGGTAGAAAACATTAATAGTTTGGATGAGGTAAGATTTTTATGTATTTTTGATGATGATGATGATGATGATATGGTATTAAATGAGGTTGTCACTTGTGAAGATAGAATTCCAGAGTTTCGCAACTCTGAAACATTAGAACACATTGTAGAAGCCTCGACTGCTGGTAATTCCTTTGATCCTCATACATCTCATTCTTTATATGCGGGTGATATTATTGATGACTTGGAGCCTGTGCAATTATTTTGTGAATGAAAGCATGAAAGACAACTTGTGTCTGACTTAGGTAATGTTGAATCTTCTGTTGACACTAATGATCTTATGCACGAAAATATAATTGATGTGTATGATTCTCTATCTAGGTCACAGTATGATGTCTCTTTTGATTTCCCTATGCATGAAACTAAAGTTTTGAATGATGCCGATGATAGTGAATTGGGGTTTGAAGAATTGTTCTATGAATGTGAGCATGATTTACCTGTTTCTAACTTAGGGAGAGTGTGTGATGGTACTAATGATCTTACACATGACAACAACTTAAATGTGCCTACTTCTTTTCCCATGTCACAAACTGGTAATTATGCACCCAACCTAGATTTGGTTTGTAACAACATTGTAAAACCAACTTTTCTAAGAGGACCTAATCTAGTACTGTAACTGTGTGCCTCCCAAGTCCTCTTGGACTATTTTGCAGACAAGTATAATGTTTTTGAGGAGCCACGGTTGGAATGCGCTCTTGTTTCTCTGTCCGTTCTTAACACAACTCATTTTGAACTAGACCTTGTGCATGATGAACCTCCAAAACTGCGAGATTTAGTGCCCAAAAGTATATCCGTTGAAAAATCCAGGTTTGGGGGTAGCCCATTTTGTTTTGCAGTCTCACTTGCATTTTTGTGTTATTATAACTGTGTGAGGCTGTTAAATTTTCTGCACTCTGTCTTTTGGGTTGATCCTCAACTCTTTCGATTGTTGGTGTATGGTGAAATTTTCTTGTATATAATCCAGTAGGTAATGTCATATTCTTTTTATCTTGAATCGATTGGCTTTCTTTTTTCTTTTGTATTGTGCTAATCCAATATGATCTTAGCTGAAAATGTTGGATTCTAGCCATGAATAATGAAGCTCTAATCGCGCTTTCGCCCGACATCCGGTAATGTCTTCCCTTTTTCTAATCAACATGGTTCTCATGGTATGCTGCTATTTAAATTCTTATCATATTTTGAAACATTGAGGACAATGTTAGATTTAGGTTTGGGGGAGTATTTTGCATATAGCATATAGAGTTTTTAGTCTTTTGCACTTCTTTTAAAAAAAAAAATTCAAAAATTTGCATAAAACCTCCAACTTTTAGAGATTTTAGAGTCACTAGCATGCTTCTATCTATGTTTACATAGAGAGTCTGACCGAAATAACTGAACTTGGAAGTACTGGAGAACACAATCGGTTTCTTAGATGTTAGAGTGTTAAAGTTGGATTTAACCATGCCGGTGGGCAAATTAGGTGCTGCAAAGATATTTGGTAGTAGAGTTGTGATCACCCTTAGTGGAGACTACCTATTTTTACATCAAGAGAGGCACCGACTTTCAATTTTTATGACTAGCTAAAAAGTCCTTTTAGAGTGTGTGTGTCACCGTACGTAAATTCCGGGTAGAAATGGTGATCTACCCAACTTCGCACCACTTTCAGCACTATTGTTTGATCTCTTGAGTGCTAATTCCGTCAATCATGAGGATGACGTCTAAAGATGAAAACTCCTTCTTGTAGTTTGATTTGCAGTTAGCACCATTCTCTCTCACTCGACAATATCAACGGATCCATAGAAACACATCATCATCAACGAGCAGAGAAACGTCAGAATACATGAAGAAAGTTGAAGTAGTCCGAGAATTCAAGTTAGTAAAATTCTTATTCAAAGTGAAGATACAGTACATAGAGCAGAATTCTATACACATTTGAAGAGGTATTTTAAAAGAGCAAAGAAAAGAAAAAGATGAGAATTAGTGAAGTTATGAAATCAAGACAATACAAGTTGTGAAGAATTGAATGATAAAGTCCTTCATCCATGGATTTAGTAGTTTTATTATTTATTTTGTTATTTTCAGTTTGTCATCTAAAAAAAAAAAAAAAAATTAAAATTTACAGTTTGTTTTTAGTTTTGTTTAATAACCACCATGGTAAAGAAGAAGTTAAGAGGAAAATTCAAGCAATAAGGAAATTAAAGAGAAAAATCAGAAATTGTCAAGGTTCTACGAAGTTCAAAAATTCATCATCAACAGACCGAAGACCGAAGAATGAAGACGTTTTTATGGATGCTGTGAGAGTGGTGTTGATTGCCGATCAGATGTGAAGGTGAGTGAGTACTCCCATCCTCCTATAATGATTGATTTCCTTTCTAAGAGATCATCAGAAAAAGATTATTTTTTCCACAATTTTGTGAAGTCTCCAGAAATTATTTCGGAAGGTTTTCCTTCCCACCATTCAACGTGTGCAGGATTTCTCTCTTTATTCCTGCCTGCACACATGAGAGACTAAAAAAGCGGTCTTTTTGAGTGCAATTATCATAAAACCCTATTAGTGAGGCAGAAGTCGAGGCTTGTGATCGCTCTCGAACCCGAATTATTTCATATGGTATGGTTATTTCTCGCTCAACTCTTAAGGATGAGAATGTGTTCTTTGGTAATTCTAACTTCTTATTACTAGCATGCAGAAACTCTATGTCCTCATAGCTCCTTGGATGCTTAGGACTCTATTACGCTCTGAAGTTGGAGAAGGTTTTGTGGGTACACCTCTGGTAAACCCTCACGTGACTACAACTCGTCCAACTAGGGACACCTAGGGGTTTAAAGGCTTAGTGCATACGCTAAATGCATTTGATAGACCAGTGACAGTGGTATAATTAGGATTTCTTAATTTCTGTTTCACTTGAGGACAAGTAAAATTCAGGTTTGGGGGTATTTGATGAGTGCCAAATAGTGCATATTTCTACACCTTTTTATTGGCATTTAACTCATCTTTTGCGCTTTAAAATCATATATTATCCCGAATTCTGTATTTTCATTGTTTTCAAGAATAAATATTTGTACTAATTAATTTTGTGTTTTTAGGTATTAAATGAAGCTTGGATGAATTGAGAAGCCAAAATAAGCGGAGAATGGCGACAACGGAAGAGAGACAACAAAGCTCCTACTAAAAGGCAGTGAAGAATATTGTTTGCACCTCATCCGCAAGTGAAGAATGTCATTTTCACAACCCAAAACTAGAAGCGGGCTTGAGATTCTTTATCTTTGAAGAATCCATGGGCCTAGAAGAGATAAAATCCAAGACCAAATCCCGTCCCCGTCCTGAGCCATCAGATTTGGTTTAGCTTCTGTGCATCCAATGGCATCTATACTCGAGACATCAACAATTGAAAACCCTGCATAACACCCTAGCATCTTGTCTCCTCCCTTATTCGAACAGAAGACAAACACTTCCTCCTTTTCGTTCTTCTTCTCTATTCTCTCTTATACAGAACCAGTACCACCATTTCTCCTCCACCAATCACCTCCACTCCTGACCACTTCTGAGCATAGCCACCTTCTCAAAAGCCATCAATCAATCTCCTAGTTTATATCTCTCTCCATCTTATCTTCTTCCTTATCAAAAGCAGTAACCCTAGAAGCTATGATTAAGAGGGATAAGACTAGGATTTCTTCACAGCTAAAGCAAACATCAAATCAAGGAGCAGTAAAGTAGAATTACAGAAGGGGTTTGTCGGAAAACACATTTTGAGTAAGTGGTTGTTCTCTAATTTATCAAATTTAAGGGATTGAGTGAAATTATGTATAAATAGGGATGAGAGTTATGTGTAAAATTCATGCCCGGATTAGCCGGTGCACCAAGCAGTAGTTCATGTGTGATTTTATTATCTCCATGATGTTCTAATTTCATAGTTAGGGTTTAGATGAAACCATTAATCCATTGCTCAGTTTAATTCGAGTATTGATATTGTTATTGTTGTGCTGTAAATGTTTTGGATAAATATAATCTGAGCCTTCATCATTTTGCTTTCACAGGTTATGCCATGTATCCATTGTAGTTAGAACATCACTATGTTGATTGTGCTGCAACTCATGTTTAAATGATTATTGTTCGATCCTTTGACTAGTTGTGCTTTAATCGGACAGTTAGTGCTTTGGAGGGACACCTTAGTTGTGATTAGAATATCCATATCAGGATTGTTTACTCATCTAAGTGATTGATTTGTGGTTAGTTGTTTTGTGAGAGGGCATCTAATACTAGGATTAGATAATTATCTTAGTGATACTAAACCTTCCTCCTGAAACCACCCTTTGATGTGCAGCAGACTAGAATCTTCACTGCCATCTAGATAGTCGGCAGAGCCTAGAAGTTCACCGTTGTCTATACAAGGGACAAGAACATTATTGAGATTGAATTGACTTAGTGTAGGTTAAGAGGTGGATTTGACAGCCCTAGCACCCTTTTTTATCTGCTTGTAGATTACTCTTTGCATTTTGTTTTACTATTTCAGTCACTACCATCATCTGGCCGTATCAGCAAACAAAACCCCCCTTTTGTGCTACTCTTTATTCTGAAATCAGTAGTAGTAAGACCATAGCTTCAAATCTAAACCCACCTTGTCCCTGTGGATCGACCTGTGCTTGCCATGTGTTGCTTCTCGACACCGTGCACTTGCAGTTTGACATAGTCGTAGGCTTCTTTCAAGTCCTACCACTATTGTTGGAGAATTTGAAGACGAAGTTTGGAGGAACGCTCGCAAAGGAAAGGGCATGTGACATGATAGATGAAACAAGAGCTAGGCTTACAGCCACAACGTAATTGCTGTATTCTCTTGGCACCGTATTCTTGCCTGATAACTCGGGAAATATGGTGAATGTTCATTACCTACAATTGTTGAAGGATTTGAACAAGATCAAAGATTATTCGTGGGGAACTGTCACCCTTGCATATTTACTTGACAGCCTAAGAAAGGTCTCGAGGGTTGGAGCTATTGAAATTTCCGTGAATGTTGTGCTTCTAATGGTAAGTTGGGTTACATTTTAATTATATGTTACTTTTGTTATATTTATTATTTTTCGTCATGTGCCAATTGTTTAAATCAATATTTTTTTAGGCATGGGTGTATGACCACTTTCCGAGCCTGAGACCTTCTACTGAATGGGAAGAAGATCATTAGGACCTACAAGAAATAAGTTCAAGTTCACTGGTAGACAACAAAGGAATAAAGAGGAGACACTCGTTCGAGTGAGGCAGGAAATAGATGCTTTCACTGTTGAAGATGTTATCTCTGCCCCTTATTTGAGGATTCAAAATGGAGTTGATGTTTGTCAGTTCACACAGACCGCAGGCTACAACGGACCATTGTATCATCCCACAGGTTACGTTATGACCAATCCTCGTCGAACTCTACGCCAAATTGGTCAAATTCAAGAAAGGATTATTAAGGAAAACTTCAGATTATCCAAGGAAGGATCCGAGACAAAAGGCCCCACCATTTTACTGAACTATCGCTCAACTCCGACGATTGATGCTTGGAACAACCGCCATGAAGAAAGATACCAACTCGCAGCGGGAGAGGCAAAGGCTTGTAACAACACGAAAGAAGCCGCTGATGATTACATGGATTGGTATTATCAATTTGGTCATCCACATGTGATCAATAATGATCCCGAGGCCCAGGTTAATATTCAAAACGCTCAAGCACAAAGGAATGTTGTCGAGGAAACCAAAGAGAAAAAAGGTCGATTTGGTTTGACTTGGAAGAAGTTATATTTCATGTCGGTACGTAACTTTGTTATACTCATGACTTTGGATTTTATAATTAATTTATGTTATGTAATAATATCTTAACACTCTTTTTGATATGTGAATAGAAAGAGCTGATAAACACGTAGGTGCTACATTTTATACCCATATTTATATGATCTAGGACTCAATATATTCACTAATAATATCATTTTAGTGCTTTTGTAGAAAGTACAAGCGAATTCGATCACTCGGAAGAGAAATGGCTAAAGGAGAAGCTAATTGGCGTCCACGTTTCTATGTGATGGGAAATCTGCATTCTGTCAGTCACAAACTTTGTGCAGGAAAATTAAAATTGATTTTTTTGATATAAGAATTTCATGAAATTGAGATACAATCTGAGATAATTAAACAAATTGCTCAAAATTTCAATCAAACACAATTAGAGAAACAAATTTCCAGTTTAAACTTCTTTGAAATTTCCATGACATCAATCGAATTACGTCAATTGCTTCGCAATTACATTCAAATAGAAAAAAATGAACCTTAAATTCTTATCGGATCGCTCGGCCTCCCCACGCACGCGCGGTCATCTAGTTTATTTAGAACGCGCAATTGGGGGATAAAAAAGTAATTGGGGGATACAAGAAAAGGACAAAACTGGATCCAAATATCAATTCGGTCACCCTTATCTAAGTATTTTTTAAATCCTAATCTACCCCTCACTAATCGGGTTTAGTGGTTAATAATAATTAGTAAAAATCTTAAGATTTTTATAAATGATTAGTGTGTGTTTTATTTGTTTTTGGGTGAGTGAGGTGAGAGTAGAAGGAGGGAAAAATATTTTGAGAGAGAAATTTTTTTGTGGAAAATGGAGGATGATTGTGAAGAGAGGATTGTTTCCGCCGAATCTTTAGCTCAACTACAACAAGGAGCATATCTTGAATCTTCAAACTAACGACAACAACTCTCAATTGCAACTCATTGTTGAGCCAACACCCTTGAATGATGATTTTGACGAGTATGGAGAGTTTCATGAAGAACCAACACAAGAAAGTAAACTTGCACAACATAATAAAGATCCCCAACACACGGTAAAGCGGCTAAGATGTCGAAAAATCCAACTTTTTCTTTAAACCCGCCATTTTTCAACCGAAAAACCTCGATGCCGGCATGGTAGTTGTATGAATACCATGCCGGTAGTCAAGATACCGGATGGTATTCATACTACGACCACCACGCCGCACACTTATATCCCCCAATTTGAATTATCAACCCGATGGAATATAACAAAAACTATGCCTGTGAGGAGTTAACCTTTTTACCTAACAAGGAATATGCTACTTTAATATTCAACCTAAGATGGTTTCATTTATCGTCTACTATGCCAGGTATTGAATGAAAAACATACGAAACAATTACATCCCAAACCAAAAACCGGCATTGGCCCGAATAACCATTAACGCGGAATTTAGTACCGGCGTAGTACCATCACTATCGATAATGCCGCAACGAAACCGGCGTTGTTAAGTTACAACTTTTAAATGCCTAAGTACCTACAAAAACATGCAGGAATAAATGTTTTCCAAAGCTCAATTCCGGCATTCAATATCGATTATTTTTCAATGCCGGAATTGTGTACCTTTTTGGAACAAAATGTTACGGTAATGCCGGTATCCTTGCTTCCGGCGTTGTAGTCTTCACAAGCACATATGCCTAATAGGTTTCAAATTTGGTCTTCCGTTTTGGTAAACTTATACTATGCCGGAACAATTGTCGAGCATGCCGGTACAAATTTCCGGCATAGTGTTTTAATGTTGTTTGGAACTAATTTTCATTCGATCCTTAGGTGGTGCCATATATTGATCCAACAAATGCAAAGCCGCTTTATCGGGATACGTGAATACTATAAAATCCCTCCTGTATGTGACCAAATAATACTTTTCACCTAGTATCTTGAACATTACTAATGGATTGCTAGTAGTGAACCTTCTAATGAATGCGAAATTGTTCTTATGTAGGGAATAACAGATCGAAAGGAAGCAATCGCTTGGGCTAAAGAGACGGCTCTTAAGAACATGTGTGTGTTGGTGAGGAACACCGAAGGTTCGAATAGGCGTTTTGAGATGGCTTGCAGAGAAGTGGGAAATACAAGGAGAAGAATAGCCACAAGAGAAAGGATTATGTATATCCAAAGAAGACTAATAGGGTATACAAGACTCGTACGAGGAAGAATGATTGCCCTTTTAAGCTTGTATTCCGTTTAAATGACATTAACAATTGGGACCGTGAGGTTAAATGACATTAACAACAGGTAAGCAGCGGCAGTATAACGAATTTGTTTAGGGTCCCATCCATCCTCCAAACTTCTTTTCTTTGTCTTTTCAAAATTCTTCTTAAGCAACGTAACTTGATTGTCTTTGTCTTACCGACGTGGATTCATAAAAGCTCTCCACAGAAGTTTTGTAGTCCCAACCAAATAGCTTGTTAGTCAGACCGTGCAACTTCGACCATTCTAGGTCTAGAGACTCAACTCCTTCTGCAATTGATTTGCCGATAACATTCAAGCCTAGAATGTTCTGAGCATCTTCAGGGATGAAGGTCATCTCCCCCAAAAGGAAGTGCATGGTATCGGTTTCACCATGATACCTTTAAACGGCAATTGATATGAATGAATCAAATAACATAATTTTCAACCAAAGCATATAGACCAATCCTTTACTATTCTTTGGACCTCTTCACATTCCTCGGACAAGTCCCAACCATCCGCGGCTTGGTTTCGGCAAACACGCATGCCTTCTTATGATCCTACAATTAGGAGAGACAATACAATTAAGAGATTTTACATAAATACACAACAATACATATGTACAAGATAGAAAATGCTTACATAGGTTTGATAGATAGTACGAGCCCACGAGTCCTTGTATCCAAATAGTATTTTGATTCCCGAGCTTCGCCCCAAATTCTACCACGATCAAGGTCGGAATCATGTCATCAATGTGAGGAAGGTGAGAACCCTTAACTTTCACTTTGACGTTGCCCTTCCCCTTCTTGCCATTGTCTTGTGTTGGTTGTTGACTTGGGCCACCAACTTCGCTTTGGCTTGCACTGACTTTCCTCTTCATCTTGCTCATCTTGCTCATTGTGCTCACGGATTGCAAGTCGACTACGGTCAACACCACTCTCCCAAATTATCCCTCTTGTACCAGCCCCCAAACGAATCTTACGACCTTCATCTTTCCCTCGAGGAGGCAAGTAGACGAGGAGTATCAAGACCGTCCCTCCTTCTTCTCTTAGTGACAACATCTTTATTTTTTTCTTTTGTTGGCTTCCTTTGCTTTTGACCTATATCGTAAGCTGCACGGAAAGCAATGAATATAAGACAACTCAACTTCGGTTTAGTACCGGCATTGAATACTTTAAACTAGACAACGCTAAGACAATGTTCCTAAGCAGTACACATTGATCGTCGATAGTCTGCGACCAACAAATGCATACAAATGAAACCTAAAATCTACGCCTAATCGTTGACAATGTTCTGTATGTTTTAAGTCCACTACCGGCATTCTCTAATTATTTAAAAACAACGCTTTAGACAAATAACCGGCATGTAAAGAAACCACAAATCTGTGCCTAGGTACTAGTGACAAATTCATACACTCTCCCGTATGTTTTAAGAGTACTACCTATGCTCGAAATATTAGAAACAAATGCCGGTACTTAACACCGCATAGAATGAATCCAAAAACAATGCCTAGACCTTGGTGGCAAATTCATAAACTCTCCCCGTATGTTTTAAGTCCACTACCCATATACACGAATTATTATCAAACACTGCCAAATTTTCTACAAACCGGACTGTATTCATCCTAGATTGAATGCGGTGAGTTAAAATTCAGTCTCCGTTATTCCGGGTTGTAAACCTGGCAAGCACTGTATTCATCATAGATTCAATGCTCGGAACTCATAAACCGGACTTTGTATTCATATAAATTTCAATGCTTGGTACTCTCAAACTCAATTTGTTTGAGTTAGGGTTCGCGATTCTAACTGAACCCATTGCCATAGATCGATTTAAACACCTAAAAAGTAGTTTTAAAATGACTTACCTTCTCACAGAAGCCATATATTTGTGTAGTTGATCGAAATCGATAACGTTGCTTCTTCGTGTTCTTGCTCTTGAGCAATCTTAGCAAGTCTTTCCTTTGCTTTTGTTCGGAAGAATCGATGATGTTGAGTTCGATTGGGCATTTGGTTTCTTTCGTGGAGGCATTGTTAATGATTCGGGTTGGTTAATCGACGAAGAAATTTTTGAATCGACGATTAATCGACGAAGAATGATGAAGAACACTGAAATTTTTTTTTCAAAAACTAAACCTAACAGTGCCGGTACTGAATTAATGAAATGGGGGATATATGTTTTGGTTTTTTGATTTTATTGTTTTAGTAGAGAGAGGGTATTATGGTATTTTCATAATGTTTTTAATTAACCAAAGGGTAATTTGGTATTTTCATACCCAAAAATCACCCCTTATCAGACACCATGGGTTGGGAGAAGTAATCTATATCCCCCAATTACTTTTTTTATCCCCCAATTGCGCGTTCTTTATTTAATGCCCACGCCGTTAATAATTCTGTCATGTCTAACATTTTTGGTCGTTGCTCATTGACTTAGTCAATTTTTAATTATTCAATTACATAATTAACCCCTAAAAAGACCCATGATTCTCTTTTCTCCCGTTTCTTCTCTTATCCCTCATTATGTCCGCCTCCTTCCTCTTCTCTGTCTAATTTCTTCGCTCCAAATTTCTTTTTAGAACCCATAATCCCAACTAAAAAAATTTGTGGCTGCTGTTGTGATACGAGTTGATTGAGTGATGGGAGTCAGGAGACGAATTTGGTGATTGGGATTAATTGAAGTTTTTTTTTTTCGAATTTGAGTGATGATGAATTTGGTGATTGCTGGTAGGGTTCTTAAATAAAAACCAAGATACGTGTCATAGAAGAAAATATAGGGTGAGGGTTCTTACTGTTACGGGTTGACGTGATTGTTGGTAAGGTTGGGTTTGTATTATATTATCTTAAGCATGTTTCTTTGAAGTTGAATTGACCAAGTAGGTTTGTAAACGTTAATTTAACGAATTTAGGCATTTTTATACTATAAAGAAGAAGACGAATAAGGACTTCTCATCAGGTTGTAAGGATTAATTTTATTGTGATTCAGTTAAATTACTTTTCAACTTCATAATGGAACTCGAGGTGGTTGGTTTTAGAACGAGATAGAGTTGGAGAAATCAGTGAAAAGAGAGGGAAGCAAATGTGTTGTTTAGGTGCTTGTAATGGTGATTAATGGAGGCAATTAGACTGGTATTCAGAACTTTAATGGGAATTAGAAGATTGGTATCATTTGGATTCCAAAGACAAGGGAGCTGCAGCCATTGAAATTGATTCAATGTCATTCGTTTCTTGGAATGACGATGGAGAAATTAAGGTCGTTTAGTGTTTGTAAATGATCCGGAGTGATGGGTTATGCTTTGTAGGAAAGGATCCAAAAGAATGGCTGAAAAAATCACCGGCAAATATATATTTCTTTACTGTTTAAGTCACGCACATCAAATGTTTGTAGAAATGCCCGAAAAAAGCTAATTGTCACTGCCGAGTCAAGAGTTCAGTTGACAATGTCTGAGTCAGTGTTCCAACTCGGAATAATCCAACTGATTCAGGGGCTGGAATGTCTTTTAACATAGAGAAATAGTGTCACATGTCATGTAACAACCGTTAGCCGTTTTTTTCAAAAAAACGGGACGGAAAAGGTCAATTCATGGGCATTAAATAAATTATGAAAATAAAATGGGCATTTTATTAAATGTATTTCCCTACATGAGCATTTTATTAATTTCCCCAAAATTTAAACAGAAACAAACTATAATGGACGTACGACGAAAGATCCGATAGCTGTGACTGGCACAAGTCCTCACAAATTAAACAACTTAAACATTTAAGTTAAAGTTCATTTTTCTTGACTTATCATCCCATTCATATTATGAAATAATAAAGAATGAAAATAATATGCTACGTATTAATCAATGTTTGACAATACAGTCAGAAACACCTAGCCTCAAGTACTCAAGTCCAAAACATTAATTAAGTAGTCTAAACCGTACATCCCTAATAAGTTATTCGAGATGTATCCGGGCAAAAGGGTTTACCATGGATGATCATACGTCTAGCCATAATCCACAACATCCACAATATAGAACGAATCTCAGAGTTCCACTTTTTTAAGACTAGTAGACACATGTGTGATGCACATGCTTAAATTTTTACTCATCCAACAATACTAAATTTGAAAGTCATGAAATTTTTTTCCTAAAACAAAAATTTACTATTCTTATTTGTACTCATTACCTAGATAATTGAAAGAGCTTTTCAAATATATAAATTTTTAAAAAAAATCCAATGTATATTTTAAAAGTATTAAGTTTTTGTTGTGGAACTAGAAAATAGAGAAGGAAAGACACAAAGTAGAGACGAAGAAGGGGAGAAAATCTTATTAGATGTGTATATTAGACTAACATTAGAGCCTCTATTTATAGGGCTAGACACAAGGGCATCCCAGTAATAAACGGGATTTGCCCTAGATATTCTTAACATAATTACACGTTTATAACACTCCCCCTGATGACATTGTGTCTAAGCTAATTACAAACGGATCAGGAAAACTCAAAAGAGAATAACTTGAAATTGCATAAGCATGTAAAGACTCGAAACATTGTTGGACACACAAATGTTGCCTCATTAAAACCTTGACAAGGAAAACCTATTGGGACAAAACCTTGACGAAGGAAAAAGAGTACAACTCGATAAAGTCCAGTGAATGCACCTTAATTTGATGATGGCGCTCCCGATGAGTACTTCAAAGATATTATTGGCTTGCAAATCTTTGAGTCGAGACTTCCCGATTTCGGTGAACGAATTTCTTGAATGTAGAAGATATTTGTTCTGATGAAGTCTTCTTTTGTGTTAGTCTTCTAATAGTAGTGTACTCGAATCTTCAAGCTTCTCCAAATTCATTGAGAACTTATGTCTTGGTTTGCTAGCTTCGGAGATGATTTGCATATGTAGTTGACGTAGTTTCTTCAACAAGGTGCCAATATGTAGTTACAGTACTAAAGGTGAAAAAATTTTGTGATCATACCTTATATGGATCAGAATGATATCCAAATTCATAGGAGAAGTTTATGTTGATGTGGTCTAACAAAATGATCTAGTTAATGGTGGGAATCCACCAAATTACCGAAATCGATAAAACTCCCCCATGGATGACCACCATGTTGAATTAAATTGCCTCGCTAAAACCTCGCCAAAAAACCCAATGGGAAAAAAACTTGGACAAAGGAAAAGAGCACAAATATCAACATTTTGAAATAAAATAAAATAAAATGTCATGTTGCCTCGTTAAAACCTTGTCAGGAAAACCACATGGGATAAAAACCCAAACAAAGGAAAAAGAGTACAACTTTTGAAGATTATGGATCCTAACTCAACTATATGAGTATTACAGAAAAAAGAGCATCAAAATCATAACTCTAGTCTATCTCAAAGACCAGCTTTAAGCTAGCATAATTTAACCGCAGATGTAAGAAAGAAAAGAGAATAGAATTTATTTTGCTAAAGCGTGGATTTTGGTGTTTTTAAGGGCTCCTCAAGACACCTATAAAGCTGATATCATCAACTAATTAATTCGGATTTTTGGTCTTGTACCAAATTTCTAAAAACACATAAAGGATTGTTAAACCTTATGTAAGAAAATAAGTGGTCGCCCAAATATAATTTGAAAAAAATCCTCCAAGGATCACAAATTTAATATGTTCTCCACCACATTTCTGTGTGAATGCAATATGAGTCCTTCAACCACGCCATGTGCATTTTATAAAGAGAACAATTAATAATTAATCCTAGGGTCTGAAAATAAATAAGACCCCGAAACGAATACGTTTCTCGTATAACGATGCAATATGACTACACCAACCTTTGTAATTAATAGGCTTGGCATTTTTAAGGTGATAAGTTTTGGATCCAAAATTGCGTCAATCGAGAAATTAATCCAACATAATTTGGATTATATGCCAACCAATCACATATGTCGATATTCCTCCGCATAGGGGTTCAAAACCACCATCATTTATTTCAGTAGCTACTTTAAATGAATATTCGACAATATATTAATTAATTACGATCCCACATAATTCTCAAGTGTATGCATATCTTGAAAAAAAATCATAGAATTGTTGGGTACCGAGCGCCCACGAGCATTACAATCTCTTCTTATTCAATTGAGGAGATAATAACTTGAGAATGCGAATCATGTTTTTGGTACACTCAATTGGAGCACTACCAGTAGCCTATTATAGAACGCTACTTATTTTACTAGATGTGACTGGATTTTCCCCTTAAAGAGGTAAACTCTTATGCAAAAGAAAATATGATATTTCGCGCCTAGTCAATGGCAGTCTTTTTTTTCAATTTGATCATGATGGGAGAGAAACTGATATAACATTCAAGTTAATTAACACCAACTTTTGCTGGTAGTGTATAGTCCCCCCCCTGATTATGGCGGAAATATTTTCATCTTATAAAAAACGAAAACAAATTTCGTAAAAGTATTATCCGATTAATTCGAGGACATATACTTATAACAATTTTTGGATGTTAACAATACCAGGTGGGATAGTAGATACTGATTCCAAGAGCCATAAAAAATTATCCCAAAATTGTAATCTACTTGAGATACAAATTGAACATCAACCATGTATTTTATTAGTTACAGCCAAAATATACAAATAAAAGTCCAAAATAATTTCATGACCTCAAGGATCAACGAGATAATGAAGTAGAATGAAATTATGGACACTTCTTTATCAAAAGAAAATTATATCAAGATCGATATAGTCACAACAAGGACTAATGATATAGCTAACAAGCCGGGTGCGCACCCATTGATCTTTAATGTCTGACCGTAATCCAACTATAAGTGGAACAAATCCGAATCTTGGAGATTATTACCGAGATTTTTTTTTAATTGCTCAATATCTTTAAGAATGCAACAAATTCCCGTTCATCGGTATTTAACAATTGACTTATACCATAATAACGATATTTCATTATTTAGGGATCGATATAGATGAAATAAATTCTGACTGAATTATATGTTTCTTTTTAAGAATATAAAGAAATCATTATCGTTATTTTTTTTGAAGAGATAAAATCCACTCTTTCTAGTTGATGAATGGTTTCATGTAAAGGAAAATGGAAACCAATGGCTTATTATTAGATAAAACCATTCATATTTGATCGTAAAATTTTGTTTGAAATGATCAATCTTCCGAATAGGAAAAATCAAACCATTATTGGCAAAATTTTAGAAAATATGCCAATCTATTTTCTCTTGTATTATAGATACCAGTGAGAAAATTCATAGAAATTGGTTTTTACGATTTATCAAACTCGTATCGACAAAATAAAAATATTGTCGTTTTAATTACCGCTTAGGAAACTTATTTTGAAGTTGACGGATGGTTTCTTGTATATAAAAAAATATAGAAACCATATGTAAATCACATGATCCTTGTCTAAAAGACAAAGATACCAAAATTAAATGGCCGGAGGTTTCTCAACCATGCACGTGATTAGTTACCGTAAAGATAAATAAATTACGATAACACTAAGTTTTGGTGATTACGATTTCATTAAAAGAATAGAAACCGTAAACCATCCTTTGATGGATTTTTTCTTCTTCTTCTTTTTATATAGAAAAAATTAGAGAAGAAAGAAAAATAGGGAGAAATTTATACGGTAATATCCCATGTTCCATATAAAAGAAAAAGGAAATAATCTACATAAAAGGAAATATTAAAGTTTCAAGGTGGGACCGACAAACCCTTGAGCCTCCACCGTCCATTGTAGTAGTCGTCCGTAAGCACATGGATGCTTTGCCATCCAAAAACCATTGTCTCAATCGTTTTAGTGCAACCATGAGTACACACATGTATAAAGACAAGTTAGCGTATTGTGTTCAATGATCAAAACGATAATTATAATGGTTTATATGATTTGTAAATCAAACGCTAAGATATAACAACAAAACGATAATAAGAGAGGAAAACACCTTTTTTTTTTTTTTTTTTTTTTAACGCCAATTCTCTTTTGCTGCGTTCTTGTAAGCGATTTCAAAGCTCAAAGCTCAGTGTAAAGCTTGCTGATAACGTGTTGTGGAACTAGAAAATACTAAATTTGAAAGACATGAAATTTTTTTCCTAAAACAAAAATCTTATTATTCTTATATTAGACTAACATTAGAGCCTCTATTTAATTGAAAAGAGCATCCCAAATATATAAATTTGCCCTAGAAAAATCTTAACATATATTTTAAAAGATATTAAGTTTTTAAATTTTTTGATATATTTTTAAAACAATGATATTTGTAAAAAATTGGGACAACAAAGTAATTTAAGGGGTCTCTTACCAAAAATCGCTATTTTCTTTATATTAGTATAAGATAAGATTTGCATCTTGTGCCTCTAGCTAGGAGACAACACAATTATGTCTCCCCCCGTAATGTCATTCTCTAATCTCAATCCAGCAAAGAGAATACATCACTTGCACCTACAGCGCATCTAGTTTAGGCTCCATGATAGACTCAAAGTCACCACTAACTCCAAGCCTCTGTGGATCCAATCCACTGAGTACACTCACACTCCTATTTATGTGAGCCTTTTCATTACATGGGGATTCTTATAAGTCGCCAATAACCCCAATTTTGGTGTATTGCTTCCCTTTAGGAGTTACATCTATGGTCGGTGTCCATTGTAACACACCTTGACGCCGAGGGAACAAACAGTGTCGATGGTTTTCCCACACACATAATTAAACAACATATTAACGTTGAACAACAAATGACATTTAACTAGAACGCATAGTTTTCTTCCTAAGAACATGGGAGAAGCATGGCAACCAAAACTTAAAAATTCCAACACATGCGCAGTATGTTTACAGGTGATATTTAACAACTTTGAGATTTTCTAAATGCTACAATACCCCTTGTACAGTAAATCTAACACTAAAGCATCAAAATCGTGAGAATGCCTGACTCGCCTAACCAAGTGTTGAAAGCAATCAAATGGCCCAAAAGTTAATTTAACAAATTCTATACTTCAGCTGTATGGAGAGTAACAAAATTAAATTAACCAATCTCAACTTCTACTGTGTAGTATGTAATCAAGAATTAGATAAATCAAATGTCTTAAGATTGTCGGATCTTCTATACTAATCTTGATTAATCTGTTTACTCTACTATGTAAAACAAAACACTAAAGGATGTACCTTGTACAGTAAATCTAACACTAAAGCATCAAAATCGTGAGAATGCCTGACTCGCCTAACCAAGTGTTGAAAGCAATCAAATGGACCAAAAGTTAATTTAACAAATTCTATACTTCAGCTGTATGGAGAGTAACAAAATTAAATTAACCAATCTCAACTTTTACTGTGTAGTATGTAATCAAGAATTAGATAAATCAAATGTCTTAAGATTGTCGGATCTTCTATACTAATCTTGATTAATCTGTTTACTCTACTATGTAAAACAAAACACTAAAGGATGTACCTTGGCACAAGAACAAATAGATTGTAGGCAGATAACTATAATATCCAGTTAGTGACCCAAAGTGTTCGCGATCTCTCCTAAAGTTTTGACATAGATTCAAAGCAAAGTACTATGTCACAATCATAATGATATAATCACACAATCGAACTGTCTCCAGAAACCAGTTCTACACACTTTGTAGAGGCGAACTTTATCAAACAAACATAAGACAAGTAGAGATGAAAATTTTGCACCTTGATAATGAAAACAATAACCAAACGACCAAATGGGTGTATTGAGGCGAGTAATCTCTTTGCTTAAGACATTTGATGCCCTGTATATAATGATGTTACAAGTTTAGCGGCATATGTCTCCAACATTCAAAAATACCTCGATGTATTTCGCAGCACTTCGATAACACCGAACAACGAACGTGAAATTTTGTAGCACAACTCTCTTACAGACTTGAAATAGAAAAATCAATGAAAGTTAATGAAGTTCAAAGTTTCTCTGTATACATAAAAATGGTTTTTTTATTTTTTCTGTTCTACCGAAAGAAAGAGATGGGTTTTTATTTCAACTAAGGCAACGTTTGGGTGAACCCTTTGCGATCTTTCGATACACACCTATTCAGCCCAAACCGTCATCACTGTTGCCTATCCATGTGAACCATACTAGTCAGTTTCTCTAACTGATTTTTCATGTATGTTTTCGACTAACCCAATTCTCATTCATCCTTGGAAATAGACTTAAGGGGCCAATTTAAGTATATATTTCCTACAAATAGTATGACTTCATGCATCCGTAGTAATGGTGTGATTAGAGCTTCTCAACAATGAACCTTACAAGAGCAAATAAGGAACATGCATGATCCAACCGTGACATAATTGTATGAGGGGTTGGTCACGGAAGAAAGATGCTTAAAAAGGAGCAGAAACTCTTTTGGAGGTGCGAGTACTAGCCACATCGTCAACCGTCACCTAGAAGCGAAGAGACAGATTTCGAAGAGGATGTGCATGGTGTGGGTACTAGACAAACAGGTGGTCGTCATGATGGTCCTCGCACTCGTGGTGGTGGTAGCACCAACAAAAGAGGTCGTGGTGGTCGTCGTGGTTAGTTATGGTTGTGTGTCATTCGATAGGAGAACACCCCTTTTATTTCTTTTCTTTGTGTGGTTAGTTATGAATTTGAACTTATGGATATTATGATGAACTAATAGTTGTGTATTAGTTATGGATTTTAGCTTATGGATATTATCTACGAAATGATAGTTGTATGGTTAGTTATGGATTTTAGCTTATGGATTACTTAGATTGAATGAACATCTTATGAATTGTGTGGTTAGTCACTGGCCGAATGAACAAATTCAGATAGCTCACCTGTTATGGTTGGTCTATATTTTTAATTACCAACCGTAACTCCTCAAGGAACCAAAATTTTCAGGTAGTTCAGCTGTTACGGTTGGTATAAATTTTTAATTACCAACCGTAAATAACCATGGAACCCAGAGATTTAGAGATGTCACCAATTACGGTTGGTTTCGAAATTTCTTAATCAACCGTAACTCTGTAACCAAATTATTATGTACAGTTACGGTTGGTAACCTTATCAACCTAAGTGAACCGTATCTCTAGAATGAATTTTCTGCAGAGTTACGGTTTGTATCTTGTAACTTTATACAAACTGTAACTCTGCAGAAAATTCAATTCCAGAGTTACGGTTGGTCTCGATATTCTAGTTACCAACCGTAACTATTTATTTTAAAAAAACACATAAAGTTATGGACTGAGATGTCCTTATTTGATTTGAAAATATAGCCGTTGAAACCTTCAACGACTTTATTTTCAAAAAAATAGATCTGTTTTTTTTACATAGTATAAAAAAAAATTGTTATATATATATGCTTATCCACCTTACTTAGAAGTTACACCTCCACATGAATCATCTCTTACTAAACTACCTTCAACTAGATTATGGCTCAAGTTCCTGATTTTACTTTGGAAGAAGATTTATGTATTTGCCGCAACTATGTTTTATGTTATCCAAAAAGAGGAGAAGAACGACGACGGGGTGGTTTTGTGAGTACAAGTTATTTGAGAACCATTTATGAAAATTTTTGTTCCGAAATAGGTAACCCTTATAACCGCGATGGAATTATGTTGTATGTTCGATATGGAGATATTCGAGATAAAGTTAAATAATTTATGGCATTAGTTCGTATTATGGGTCAAATACAATTAAGGGGTGAAATTGACGCAGAATTTTTAGAAAGCTCTATTCAAGAATGGAGACGATGGAAAAGATCGAATTTTCAATACTTACCTCATTTCAACATCCTTAAAGACTTCTATCGTACTCATAAACCTGAACATTAGTATCCTTTTAATTCACATGAATAAATGAGTTGTAATGTTATTTATATTTGTAATGGTTTAATGGTTGTAATATTGGTTTAGTATTGAAGATGGTTTAATGGTTGTAAACTTATCTGCTTGAGCTTAGTTTTTAGTTCTAGTTACAGTTTGTAACTAGATAATCGTTACCAACCGTAAATGACCCTGGAAGATGAAATAGTTTTTAGTGTTAGTTACGGTTCATAACTAAATAATCATTACCAACCGTAAATAACCCTGGTAGATGAAATAAGTTTTTAGTGTTAGTTATGAAAAGACGAGGGTACCCAAATATACCACAATCTTAAACTTTTCCACCTATAAGTCCTCTTCCCTAAAGTGATTGTCTATGGACTGAGTCGAGACAATACAACGAATTCGGTATTCACACTTTGTGTGATCGTCTATGGATATGAGATCGAGACAATACAATAATCAAAGTGTGATTACTTGATAATAGGTTCGGACTTAACCAAACTCTATAGGATCACTATCAAGTAATACAGAGTTAACGTTTGTGTAATTTACTTTAAATTATAATAACAACAATTATAATTTCGAAAAACAAAAGTAAATGACACAATAAGATTTTGTTAACGAGGAAAGCGCAAATGCAGAAAAACCCCTGGACCTAGTCCAAAATTGAATACTCTCAGAATTAAGCCGTTATACAAAATCAAACCAACTTCGTATAGTTGAGACCAATCAACTAAACCTATAGTTCACCTAGTTTCTTCAGTATCCCTGCGCTTCCGACATTCAATAAGTGCACGCACTGGAACAATTCCTTTGGTTCGTATTCCAAACAGTAAAGGAACAACAAATCTGTTCGATAACAACTCTATTCAATCTCAGTGATATGAGTTATACAAAGGCTCTTCTATTTAATCCAATAAACTCCTTTGTCGGGTTTAGATCAATCTATCCAACAACTACCAAAGTAGCAGAGTTTAGATTATGTAATCAATAATAGGATCTGATCAAGATACCAAATACATATGCTGATCTACGCAACTAATCAATCAAATATATCAAAGATAAACCGATTATAGTTGGATACCAGCCGATCAAGTTCACCAAAGATTATGAACCCAAATCAGAAATCTTCTTCGTCTTCAAATCTTCTTAAATCTTCAATAAACACCTGCACACAACAACTTGAATCTCTTGTGATCAATCACGCACAGAACGGAGTCTGTTAACAATGGATTATCACAAGATGTCTTTAGATCTACAAACAGTTCTAAAGATCCCGTCGACACTTTGATCTAGTTTGAGTGAATCTTATATCAGAAGAGAAGATTCTCAAGAATAAACAAACTAGTTGCAATCAAAGTTCAACAACCGTTAGTCAATCAAATCAAATCGAAAACTAATAATACTGCAATTATCTAGTTTCCCACCAATGGTACTCGTAGAGCTTCTTGATCCCAAAGAAGTCTTTAAACGAGCGGTTGTAAGAGATTTCGCCTAATTAGGGTACTTTCCTCTCCGAATAGACGGCTCCACCACTAACACAATAAGGTAGTTTTGCTGTCTCTTAGGATAATTTTCTTGAAATGCAAACTTGGGTATTTATAGACCAAGGAAGTTTGGACACCGGGGAATTTCCAAAACCAAAATATTCTCAAGTTAGAACTCTCCCCCATTATGTTGTCATCCTCTCACAAGAACAAAAGAACAACAACAACATCAACCTTTACCAGAGAAAGGTTGAAACGGTTTTAACTAATGCAAATAGCAAAAGTTGAAAACCCCGAAACACATATGCTAAAACAAAAATTCAACATATTGTGACTTTTTCACATATGATTTTCAATCGGAACACCTTATGATCCTTTGAAAAAGCATACCAACATGGGCTAGAACTTAATCCCGCTAAATCAAAAAGCCACACAAATCATAAGGGTTCACACATGTGAGATCGAATATTAAGGTTATGAAAACTGAAATCAAACATCCCATAAACATTTGTAAAGATAAAGTGACTGCAAAGAGTTCTTAAAAGAGTCATAAAACATCAAAGATTGTTCACAAGACAGGTCTACAATATTATACAACAAAAGTTGTAGAACCCCTAGTCAGAGATGTCCAAGTTAGTATCCTCTTCTGCTGCAGTGTCTTGATATTTGTATGAGATAGCACACAATGCTCCAGTGAGATCTGGATAATTTTTTGTAGCATGATCAATCAATTAGACAATGCAGTTGTTTTTCCTCTGCAGTATTCTCTTGAGGGTTTGTGGGTCTCCTTCAACTCTTATAGGAGGAGGAGCATTGAAAACTTGTTCTCTCATTTTGTTGAGGATTCCTTCTCCTAATTTCTTTGGAATTTTTCTCTGGCGTTAGGCCATACAATTCCAAAGGAGCTGCATATTCTTGTGATTAAACAAGCAAAACCGGGAGTTCTTCTTCCACCTCTAAGAATTGTAAACATTTGTCTAATCGTTAGACCACAAAAATCAAAGTTCTTGATTCTTCTGACAAGATGATATACAAGTTCAGCAACATCTCTAGTTCATCTGGACTTATGCATATTGCTATGACACAGGTTCGCAGATGCTAGTTTTCCAAATACTTTGAGATGAAATTCAACATTGTGAAGAAGAAACGAATTACCTGACCATGCTCCACCGATTTCAGATGAGATTGTATTGTTGTCAACTCTAAATCTTTCATCCGAACATGGTAAGAATGTGTTCATGTATGGATAGAGAATCAGTTCAGAAATCACTTGTTTATTGACTTCAAAGGACCTTGTACCAATCATGGTACAAAAGTACAACCTTCAAAGTTCATCTCATGCATATTAGCATAAAAAAGCTTTACAAGGTCCGGTGTTGCCTTGAATGAGCTTTCATGGATGATACCCCATTCACGGGTATTTACAAAATTCATGTATTTCTTATCCGAAACTTTGACAAATATCATTTATATGATGGCTTCTTTGATTGAACCGAATTTCATAAGACATTCATCATTCACAAAATAATTTTGAGAACCAACATCATAGGTAAGACTAGGCATGCTTTCGTAATTGATATCCAAGGTTGAGTAGAGCATAGTATTCCTATTTGAGCCTTCTCCTCTAACAAAGTTTCTATTACTCCTACCTCTATTTGCCATCAACAAGAAGAGTGAAGAAACACTTACAATTGATAGAACTTGTAGAATATTGAATCTCCTTGTTCGAGATGAGTTGGAGCGAATTGAGAGCAACCCTTTGTTCTTCTTGAATTCTAGGATTGATTAATACAAAAAAAAAATCTTGAATCGAACATGCAAAAATCACAAGAAGAGAGATTTCGAACCCTAGTGAGTTGTTGGGTTTTCTATGAAACCGAAGAAGGTAGAGGAAGAGATAAATCCATCTTTCTTTGTTTTTATCACCAAAACTATTTTGTATTCGGACATGGATCCGAACCCAAATATGACTGAACCATGAGCACCAAAAATTGGTTAGAGGCAACCAATTATAGGTTTTTTGATAAACTTTAAGTTGTTCAAGTCTTGGTGATCTTAACATTTTAGGTATTGACATGAAATTATCAGTCAATATTACTTTATTTGTTTTGGACAGATCAAAACAAATACTTGTATCATCATTCACATATGTCTCATCATAATCTTCAAGAAGTAATTCTTTAGAAGAGTTATATGAATCATTTTCATGAAAGGCATCAGTTTCTTCAGAGGTATAATTCATCAAATACTCATGAATGAGTTGATTTCCTGTTGATTTATTAGTTTCTTTCGAGATGTCTAGCTATTTAAGAAACTCATCAACCTCATTTTGAACTCTGCCACTATCTTCAAGGATCTTAAGTGTTTTATACAACGACTCATCTTCCTTTTGTTCATATATCTTAATCTCATTTGTCAAATCAGAGAGTTGTTTTTCCATTTCAGCAAATTCTGATAATTTTCTAATCATTTTGCAGGAAGCATCTTCTGTGAGACTAAGATATAAACGACATTCGTCAAATGTCCAAAATTCTTTGGACCGACGGGACTCAACAATTTCAGTGTTTGACATTTATTCAACCAATTTTGAGTCATCTAATCTTGGCATTACGTTAACTGAATCATTCATAGGATTCATTTCTTATAGGTTGGATCGCACCAAACACAGATTATTAGATATTTTCGTTTTTTCCTGCTCTGATACCAATTGAAAAGACGAGGGTACCCAAATATACCACAATATTAAACTTTTCCACCTATAAGTCCTCTTACCGAAAGTGATTGTCTATGGACTGAGTCGAGACACTACAACAAATCGGTATTCACACTTTGTGTGATCGTCTATAGATACGAGATCGAGACAATATAAAAATCAAAGTGTGATACTTGATAATAGGTTCAGACTTAACCAAACTCTATAGGATCACTATCAAGTAATACGGAGTTAACGTTTGTGTAATTTACTTTAAATTATAATAACAACAATTATAATTGCGGAAAACAAAATTAAATGACACATCAAGATTTTGTTAACGAGGAAACCACAAATGCAGAAAAACCCTGAGACCTAGTCCAGAATTGAATACTCTCATAACTAAGCCGCTATACAAAATCAAACCAACTTCGTATAGTTGAGACCAAGTAACTAAACCTATAGTTCACCTAGTTTCTTCAGTATCCCTGCGCTTCCGACATTCAATAAGTGCACGCACTGGAATAATTCCTTTGGTTCGTATTCCAAACAGTAAATGAACAACAAATCTGTTTGGTAACAACTCTATTCAATCTCAGTGATATGAGTTAGACAAGGTCTCTTCTGTTTAATCCAATAAATTCCTTTGTCGGGTTTAGATCAATCTATCCAACAACTACCAAAGTAGCAAAGTTTAGATTATGCAATCAATAATAGGATCTGATCAAGATACTAAATATTGATGCCGATCTACGCAACTAATCAATCAAATCTATCAAAGATAAACCGATTATAGTTGGATCCCAGCCGATCAAGTTCACCAAAGATTATGAACCCAAATCAGAAATCTTCTTCGTCTTCAAATCTTCTTAAATATTCAATAAACACATGCACACAACAACTTGAATCTCTTGTGATCAATCACGCATAGAACAGAGTCTGTTAACAATGGATTATCACAAGATGTCTTTAGATCTACAAATAGTTCTAAAGATCTCGTCGACACTTCGATCTAGTTTGAGTGAATCTTATATCAGAAGAGAAGATTCTCAAGAATAAACAAACTAGGTGCAATCAAAGTTCAAAAACCGTTAGTCAATCTAATCAAACCGAAAACTAATAATACTGCAATTATCTAGTTTCCCACCAATGGTACTCGTAGAGCTTCTTGATCCCAAAGAAGTCTTTAAACGAGTGGTCGTAAGAGATTTCGCCTAATTAGGGTACTTTCCTCTCCGAATAGACGGCTCCACCAGTAACAACACAACAAGGTAGTTTTGTTGGCTCTTAGGATAGTTTGCTTGACATGCAAACTTGGGTATTTATAGACCAAGGAAGTTTGGACACCAAGGAATTTCCAAAACCGAAATATTCTTAAGATATGCAATATATTTCCAAATCAGATTTCATAATTCCTAGAAATGCTCTGTCCAATATTAACCGAAATCATACTAGAAAATATTCAATTAGTAAATGCACATTACCAATTTTTATTTTCCAGAGATATGCATTTTAATTGCTGGTAATTAAAAGTATATAAAATTAACAACCTTAATTAAAAGATTCTCAACTTATTTCGGTCCGAGATCTCCTTGAGTTATTAAGGAATATCTTTGAACAATAAAAGATAAGAGTTACTGAACATGTTCAAAGTATGTCGACATCTAATTTTTTGTAAATCCTCTTTCATATTTACAATCTTGGAACCGATTATACCATACTTCCAAACAAGTTTAGAACTGGTTCATATGATTTCCAAGAACTATGTGATTGATCAAATCAACACACTAATCATGGGTTTACGTTTCTACCAAACACAAGGTCGGTTCTACCTTAATATGGTTACTGAGACCGGTAACATTAGTTACCAAATTGGTCACGTCAATTACCAGGACCGGTAACCATATTCTCATGGTATTACTTTTCTATCTTGCCTATCGGAGAAATTAATCTCAAGTCAATCTTACGATTGTACTCAAATACGATAGAAACAGCAAGATCATATCACGCAACTACAGAGAAAACAGTTGGGTCTGGCTTCACAATCCCAATGAAGTCTTCAAGTCGTTAACCTACAAGGTCTCGGTAGAAACCTAAGGTTAAAGGAGAATCGACTCTAGCTTATACAACTAGTATCACACAGGAGGTGTGGGGATTAGGTTCCCAGTTGCTAGAGTTCTTCTTTATATAGTCTTCCAAATTAGGGTTTGCAATCTAAGTTACCTTGGTAACAAAGCATCCAATATTCACCGTTAGATGAAAACCTGATTAGATTCAAGTTAATATCTTTCAACCATTAGATCGAACTTAGATTGTTATACACAAATGAAATGCACGTTCATTTAGGTTTGTGTAACCGTACCTAAACATGTACACCTAGTTGGTTCAACAGTAGTTAACCAAATGGTTAGCCATATGAGCACTTTCATATCAACCATATTCATCTTCACCATAACTAGTTCAAATGACTCAAAATAACTAGTTAGAGAGTTGTTCAATTGCTTAGATCTCATAGAAGTATACAAGACACAATCGAAGCAAAAATGATTTTGATTCACTCGAATCAAT
The DNA here is from genome assembly GCA_023531295.1 of Papaver armeniacum. NCBI lineage: Eukaryota > Viridiplantae > Streptophyta > Magnoliopsida > Ranunculales > Papaveraceae > Papaver > Papaver armeniacum. The sequence goes on along the minus strand of JAJJWW010010294.1, from coordinate 797,727 downwards.
TCATGAACTTTATAGCCACGGTTAGCAAATATGCATTCCTTAGTTTATATAAGTTTAAGTTCACGAATAAACCGTTTTTAGAAAATAACTCACTCAAGTATGCATACCGGTACGCATACTTAAGTACCCGGATTAAGTTTGTTTTCAGTTCACAAACTCCAGCATAAATTCACGGGACGTGAACTTCCAACACTACGCGGACTTTAGTTCCGGTTATCCTGAGAAGCAAAGTACGCATACTTTGGTTCAAGGAATTTGGACTTACACAAGTATGAGTTCACATACACTGTTTATATCCATTCAAGGTTATATATTCTAAACTCTCATTTCAATCATTGAAACATTCTTAGAGGATGTTAAGTAGAGGTAGGTTACTCACACACTATTCTTCATCAAAGCGATTTTCAAGATATTGAAATAATCAACATGACTTTCGTCACTTGTAAAGATGAACTTGGCCAAAGCGAAAGCTTACCAACACATATTTCGAGAAATAGATAAGCGAGATAAACTCGGCTCGAAATAGCAAATGTGTATAATCGAAGTCTACATAGCAATACGACTTTTGCCTCAAGATATGAGATATAGTAGATAGACTTTTGAGTGATAGATAAGTTTAAGTCTCCACATACCTTTTAGTCGATGAAGTTCCAGCAGTTCCTTGAGTAGTTCTTCGTCTTTGTATGATGATTGTCGTGGAGTCTAAGCTCAACTAAACTTTCTATCCTAGTCTGAGACTTAGCTATAAGTAGACTAGAAATCAAGACTTATAGTTTTGGCAATTAAACTTGACAAACAAGATTGAGATAGCAACGCTTGCGAGTTCGAATGAGCAGTGTTCTAACACAATTAAGAACTCTCCCCCATAAAATGTCATTCCCGAAAGAACAACAAGAGCGACCTTACTTTCACAAGAAAAGAAGAATTTCTTTGGATAACAACAAATCACATAATAATATGAATTTGTATCCAAAAAACTCAATTAAATTAACCACAAGAGAACCCATGATTAATTCAATCGGAAATGCTCACATAAGAGAATTACGGAGCCGCACAATATTTACATAAAAATATGGATCAGGGAAGATCAATACTGCGGAATAAACAAAGATTCATTCTATTTTTTATCATTATTTGCACAATGACATAATAGACTTAATCTTTGTAAACAAAAGTTCATCCTTTCTTTTATCAATATTTGCATAATGACATAGAAGGCTTATCTTTTGTTTGTCAAAAGTCCATTCAATTTTTTATCAATACTTGCATATCGACATATGAAAGACTTAACTTTTGAACACGTATGGGACACTCATAGTTCACGGAAACAAACACACATATCCCATAACAAGTTGCAATATATGAAATCATAAAGATTAATACTGCAAAATCATCTTCCAAATAAGGGATAATTGGCCTTTGGTACTCAGGTTTTGTCCAATACTAGGCTTTGGTCTAACATTTGTCCAACGTTAGGGCTTGGTACCTGGACTGGATGTTGACCCCGCGTTGACTAGGTTAAGTCCTAATTTCTGGTTGGTAAATATTAATAAATTTATAGAAAATGTAATTGTTAAACCAAATTACGTTAATACCCTTTGCCCTATTAATATTTACACAACAACCATTCATATACCCTAATTCTTTCATCTTCTCCCCATTCTCCAAAACAGTTCTTCCCCATCTAACGGCAGTAACCCCATCTCCACCTTGAGAACCATACAATCTCTTTTCTTCCCTCTTGTCTTCTTCTCAAACTCATAACAACAGTAGTTTTAATTCTATCTCTTCTCTACACCACCATCAATTCCTCTCAATCCCTTGACAATCATCCCCCACAACTTACTGAGTATAATAAAACAACTCCATTGTTACCAACATCACCTCTTCATAAATTTACAGCATAAATTAGGGTTTCCATGTAGTGAAATAAGGTGTTGATTCAGTAAAGTTGGGGTTTCCGCCTATAAATTGGATTAGGTATCGATAGATTAGATTGAATGAAGTTTTAGAGTACTCATATGATGAGGAAAGTTGGTTATGAGATGGATTTATATTTTGCAGCGAAATGGATCGAGTTTTTATAGATTTGGTTTTGGATGTGGTGAGAAAGAATAAGAATTGTTGTTGAAGAACTCAGAGAAGGTGATGCTGTTAATGTCCATTTCATGAAGATTCAATGATTTGAGAGAACTCATATGATGGGGAAATCCTATTTGGCAGCGAAATGAAGAAATTGATGTTGGTACTTGGTATAGAGAAATGGATGAGATGGATTTATATTCAATGAATTTTCAGAGTACTCATATGATTAGGAAAGTGGGTTTGAGATGGATTTATATTTGGCAGCGAAATGGATCGAGTTCGTAAAGATTTGAGTTTTGGCTGTGGTGAGAAATAATAAAAATTATTCTTGAAGAACTTGGAGAAGGTGATGTTGTTAATGTCCTTTGACCGGAAACAGGGAAGAACAATTCATGTTGTTTTATCGATAGTTTAACGTACTGTTCATAGTCTGGTGATTTTAGAAGGAGATTTCTGAAATTGGAATTTCGAATTAGTGAAATTGGGATCTTGATTTGCTTCAGTAAGTTAAGGTCTTGTTTGATTCACAAATTATGGGTTGAATACAGTGAAATTATGGGTTTCGATATGGTGGAAATAAGTACGACTGATTTGTTTTAGAGATTTGTGATATTATGGGTTTTGATACGCTGGAAATAAGTAAGACTGATTTGTTTTAGAGATTTGTGATTAAGTAAGATAATAAACCGAAGGGTATGATAGTAAAATATTTAATAATTATATTTTCTATAAATTTATTCATATTTACCAAACAGAAATTAGGACTTAACTTAGTCAACGTAGGTCAACGTCCAGTCCAGGTACCAAGCCCTAACATTGGACAAATGTTAGACCAAACCCTAGTGTTGGACAAAACCTGAGCACCAAAGGCCAATTATCCCTCCAAATAAACTTTAGAATTTAAACAAATAAATCTAAAAACATTGAAGATAAAAATCGTTGGACATAGCTATGTGTGAAAAGGCGAGGGTACCCAAATATACCTCAAGCTAAAACTTTTCCTACCTATAAGTCCTTTCTTCGAAAGTGATTGTCTATGGACTGAGTCGAAACAATGCAACTAATCGGTTCACACTTCGTGTGATCATCTATGGATACGAGATCGAGACAATACAACAACGAAGTATGATTACTTGATAAAGGGTTCGGACTTAACCAAACACAATAGGATTGTTATCAAGTAAATAAGAATTAATATTTGTGTAATTTACTTTAATTATAATAAAACAATTATAATGCGGAAATATAAAGTAAATGACATAACAAGATTTTGTTAACGAGAAAACCGCAAATGCAGAAAAACCCCGGGACCTTGTCCGCATTGAATACTCTCAGGATTAAGCCGCTACACAAAATTAAACCTAACTTCGTATAGTTGAGACCAAGCAACTAAACCTATAGTTCATCTAGTTCCGTCTGTATTTCCATGCCTCCAACTTATGAATAAGTCACGTACTTGGAACAATTCCTTTGGTTCGTATTCCAAACAGTAAAGGAACAACAAATCTGTTTGGTATCAACTCTCTTCAACCAAGTGATGTGAGTTAGACAAAGGCTCTTCTGTTTATCTTAACATAAACTCCTTCGTCAGGTTCTTAGATCTATCTTATACTCAATTACCGAAGTAATTGTTAAGATTTTGCAATCAATACTTTTAATCACAAAGAATTGTATTGATGCCGATTACACAACTAATCAATCCAATCTACCACAAGGATAAACTAATTATAGTTGGATCCTCTTATACCGAAACAAGTATTGTGCACACCAAAGATTATGAACCCCAAATCAGAAATCTTCAATATCTTCTTTGTCTTCAAATCTTCATAGATCTTCAATAAACACCTGCACACAACAACTTCAATCTCTTGTGATCAATCACGCATTTAACGGAGTCCATTTAACAATGGATTATCACAAGATCGTCTTTAGCACTTGTTGATGGTGGTTTTTAAACGAAGGGTAAACTCGTAAAACCCTAAAAATAACCTAATGTCACCAGTGACACATTTATTAGGACATTTAAGGCAGTAGTCGCATTTAATAGGGGGTATTTTTTCAAATTAGGGTTACAACGAACAAAACCCTAATTCACCTCCATGCCAATGGCAAATCATGCCAAGCCACATTTAGCTCCGAGCTAGTCGCGCCATGCCAAACGCACTCGCTTGGTCCTAGCTACGCTAGTCACGTCACGCCAAGCCAAGCACTCTTGCTTGGCCCTAACCACGCCATGCCAAATGGCGCCGCGCCTGTGCTTACAAAACCATACAACCTAGGCCAAGACGGCCACGCATGCCATTGGCACATGCCAACATGCTCGCCGGTAGCTTTTCTTACTAAGGCCACGGCCCTAACGGCCATGCATGCCATTGGCACATGCCAACATGCTCGCCGGGTAGCTTTTCCTACCAAGGCCACGGCCCTAACGGCCACGCATGCCATTGGCACATGCCAACATGCTCGCCGGGTAGCTTTTCCTACCAAGGCCACGGCCAACGGCCACGCATGCCATTGGCGCATGCCAACATGCTCGCCGGTAGCTTTTCCTACCAAGGACACGGCCCTAACGGCCACGCATGCCATTGGCACATGCCAACATGCTCGCCGGTAGCTTTTCCTACCAAGGCCACGGCCCTAACGGCCACGCATGCCATTGGCACATGCCAACATGCTCGCTGGTAGCTTTTCCTACCAAGGCCACGGCCCTAACGGCCACGCATGCCATTGGCACATGCCAACATGCTCGCTAATAGCTTTTCCTACCAAGGCCACGGCCCTAACGGCCACGCATGCCATTGGCACATGCCAACATGCTCTAATAGCTTTTCCTACTAAGGCCACGGCCCTAACGGCCACGCATGCCATTGGCACATGCCAACATGCTCGCCGGGTAGCTTTTCCCACCAAGGCCACGGCCCTAACGGCCACGCATGCCATTGGCACATGCCAACATGCTCATTGGTAGCTTTTCCTACTGAAGGCCACGGCCTAACGGCCACGCATGCCATTGGCACATGCCAACATGTGGTAGCCCGAGAATGGGGTTATTTTAGCCTACGAATTATACCGCAAGTGCACGGTGTCTTGGTTGTAGGACTCGAGCAAGTGCGGTCGAACCACGAGAGACTTGTGGTGCCGTATGAGTGATAAAGAGGGCTTACTTAATCGAATTTCAAAAAGTAACAAGTGACGAGCTAATATTTTGTGTCGTAAACGATCAAGTTGTTTTAGTGACTCTAAGCTAAGGCAAAGTGGCAATGTGGAAAGCACTAGGGTGGTGAATCCACCTCTAGTTTCATGCTCGTGCAACTCAACTAGAATTGTATTCTTGTGCCTTCATTTGAAGGTCTAAAGTTGATCTTTGGTTAGATAAATCCCTAACTCTTCCCTAGTATAGGATGTCTTTCTACAGTACACCCTATCGCGTAATTGTTGATTCATTAACTAAGCATTAATCCTAACAATTCAATCATAACAAGAACACATGAAGATTGATATGCTTAACATAGAAACTAGGGGTTTCATCAACACCCCAGTGAATGAAATTAAAACATTACAAAGAAATAAAACTACAAATTGAAACTAAGTGAAGCACTGGCTAGCCCAGGCATGGTTTCCATGAACACCCATCACTCCTATTTATACATGCAACCATCAAAAACTAAAAACCCTAATTTATTTTAAAAACAGAAATTAAAATCAAAATATTCTCACCCACGTCGCTCAACCTGTCTGAATCGCCTTTCCTCTTGTCACTTCATCTCAGAACACTCCATGCGTGGTTGTTGGATAACCTAGTTCTAGTTTTTCTCAAATTAGCTTCTAGGGTTTGAGAAGCTAAATGAGAGAAAACCTAGACCTAGAGAGGTAGAGTAGGAGGTGGTGTGGTTGTTTCAAAGTCGTGGTATGGAGAAGAAGAAGGTGCAGGCGGCTCTCGCAATGGGGTTTGGCCTGGAGAGGAGAGGGATGGTTTCTTGCAGAGATCGGGTGGAGAAGAAAGAGAAATGGAAAAGAGAGAATGAGATGGTCGACTAGGGTATAGGGTTATGGGTGATTCAGTATTGCACGGGTGCATCGAAGATTGATGGAGAAGGCCTCAGCGATCGTAGGATCTCGGTGAGGAAGATCTGAATGGCTGAGGATGACTCGGGGCGATTTGGTGTGGAGCAGGGACATCGAGAGAGGATGCGAGCGATGGAGCGACCGTTGGATGTAGCTCAGGGAGATCTCAATGGCTCAGAGTGAGCGGGTTCGGATCCGGGTCATGGGTAGCTCTAGCCCAAGTCTTCCTTGTTGGGTTGCAACTGATTTGCGCGCGGGCTTTGGCTATCTGCTCCATAGATGTTTGACTCCAATTCTTCGCTCTTTAGCTCCTCGATTCCCGAGCTTTATTTATTACCTAAAAACACAAAATTAATTAATACAAATATTTATTCTTGAAAACAAAGAAAACACGTAATCTGGGATAATATCTGATTTCTAAGCGCAAAAGATGAGTAAATTGCCAATAAAAAGGTGTATAAATATGCACTATTTGGCACTCATCAAATACCCCCAAACCTGAATTTTACTTGTCCTCAAGTGAAACAGAAATGAAGAAATCCTAACTATACCCCTGTCGTAGGTCTCTCGAATGCATTTAGCGTATGCACTAAGCCTTTAAACCCCTAGGTGTCCCTAGTGGACGAGTTGTAGTCTCGTGAGGGTTTACAAGAGGTGTACCCACAAAACCTTCTCCAACTTCAGAGTGTAAAAGAGTCTCAAGCATCCAAGAAGCTATGAGGACATAGAGTTTACGCATGCTAGTAACATGAAGTTAGAACTACCAAAGAACGCATTCTCATCCTTAAGTCTTTGAGCGAGAAGTAACCATACCATATGAAAGAATTCGGATTCGATTGTGATCATAAGTCTCAACTTCTGCCTCACCATTAGGGTTTTATGATAATTGCACTCAAAAAGATCGCTTTTTTAGTCTCTCATGTGTGCGTGCGAGGAGTAAAGAGAGAAATCCCGCACACGTTGTAGGTAAGAAGGATAACCTTCCAAATAAAATCTGGAGACTCCACGAAGTGTGGACAAAAGAATCCTTTTCCTGATGATCTCTAAGAAAGGAAATCAACCATTAGCAAGGGGTGGGAGTACTCACTCACTTCTCACCCGATCGGCAATTAATATCACTCTCTCATAAGAACCATAGAAACGTCTTCAATCTTCGGTCTTCGGTCTTCAAATGTTGATGATGAACTTCTAAACTTCACAAGACTTGACAATTTTTAACTTTTCTACTCAATTTCCTTGTTGTTTGGATTTTTCTTCTTCAATTCTTCTTTACCATGGTGGTAGCAAAAATAAACTACAATATTATTTTTTTTTTTTGATTTTTTTGATTTTTTTGATTTTTTTTTATTTTTAGTTTACAAAAGTGAAAATAAAAATAAAAATAATGAAACAACTAACTCCATGGACAAAGGACTTTATCACTCAATTTTTCCACAACTTGTATTGTCTTGATTTTATAAATTTTATTAATTCTCATCCTATTTTCTTTTCTTTGTTGCACATAAACCTTGGACTATATCAATTTTTCTTTCAATATTCGATGTTGCTCCATTTGCCGACGATGATGTGTTTCTATGGGTCTTGATGATTGAGAGAGAGAGTGATGCTAACTGCAAATCGGTATTTAGAAGAAGTTTTCATCTTTAGACGTCACCCTTATGATTGACAAAAACTAGCACTCAAGAGATCAAAAGTAGTGCTGAAAATGGTGCGAAGTTGGGTAGCTCACCATTCCTACCCGGAATTGACGTACGGTGACACACACTCTAACAGCCTTTTCTAGAAAGTTGCAAAAATTGAAGGTTGGTGCCTCACTTGATGTAAAATGGGTAGTCTCCACTATGGGTGATCACAATTCTACTACCGAATATCTAACTAACACCTAATTCGCCCTCCGGTATGGTTAAATCCAACTTTAACGCTCTAATCAACTAAGGAACCCGATTGTGTTCTCCGGTACTTCTAACTTTTGTTATTTCGGTCGATTCTCTATGTAAACATAGCTAGAAGCATGCTAGTGACTCTAAAATCTCTAAAAGTTGGAGGTTTTTATTTTCAAAAAGAGTTTTGAATTTTTTTTTTTTTTTTTTTTGAAAATAAAAGATTAAAAAGACTAAAAACTCTATATGCAAAAATATGCAAATGCACCCCCAAACCTAAATCAAACATTGTCCTCAATGTGTCGACAGATAGAAAAAATTTAAACAGTCACATACCGAGAGAACTATGCTGATAAGAGAAAAGGGAAGAGATTACCGGATGTCGGCGGAGCAAGGTTAGAGCTTCATTCATCAAGGCTAAAATCCGACATTCTCAGTGGAGATCATATCGGATTAGCACAATATATGCATAAGAAGACTCAACCGATTCAAGAAAAGAAAAATTTAACAAGTCCTACTGGATATATACAATGAAAATTCACCATAAACCAAGAGTCTAAAGAGTTGAGGATCAACCCAATAGAAAATATATACAAACATCACAGACCTTACACAGATATAAAATGAGAGTGCAAGTAAGACTGCAAATGTGAAGGAGTTTCCCCAAACCTAAACTTGTGAACGGGTGTGTTTGGGAGCACAAAATCTTGCAATTTTAACGGTACATCATGCAAAAGGTCTAACTCAAAATGAGTTTTGCTAAGAACAAAAGACATACATATTCCAACCGTGGCTCCTTAAGAATGTTATACTTTGATGCAAAATAGTCCAAGAGGACTTGGGAAGCACAAAGTTCTAGGCCTAAGTTAGGCATTTTTTCGAGAAAAGTTGGTTTTGCAATTTTGTGACAAACTACACCTAGGTTTGGTGGAGGAGTTTCAATTTGTGACTCAGGAGAGAGGTTAGGTACATCTAAGTTGTTTTCATGTATCAGATCATTTGTACCATCACACACTTTCCTAAAGTCAGAAGAGGGTAAATCATGTTCACCAGCATAGAACAATTCATCAATCACCATGTCATAATCATCAGAGCAGGCAACATGTTGTGATATGGGCAGGGAATCAGACACAACAATAATATCATGATCCAAAAGAACATTAGTGTCAACAAGAAGATTCATCTTTTCCTAAGTCACAAACAAGTTGTGTAGCATGCTCACATTCACCGAAGAATTTCACAAACCCAAGCTCGAATCAATATCACATATATGAATGTTAGAAGAAGTGTCATTCATAGGGTTCACAGAAGAGACGCCTAACGTCTCTGAACTCAAAGATTCTATCATATTATCTGCATACACATGCTCTTCTAACATATCATATTCATCATCATCATCATCATAACAAAAATGCATTTCCCTATTAGCATTTATAGTATACTCATTTACCTCTAGATTAGGTTCATATTCAATGTTAGTTGCATGAGTAGGAATAGAAACACTATTTTCAAGATTTACTTTATTAGGGACAATAATCATCCTATCATGAACTGCCTTCCATTCTTCCTTTTCTAAATGAATAAGGTTCATCTTTAAGAACATGTGACATTGTTCAATGGAGGGAGAGTCTTCAAAAGTGGGTATGCATGTTTCATATGAATAATCATTAAATGGTTGTGCACATTGTTCACTAGAGAAGGGATGATCATGCATGTTGCTATATGGATGGTCATGTATTGCATTCAATTCAAGCCTAGCATTTTGTTCCATGAGCGTTTCCATTAGTGATTGTAAACAAGGAGTCGGGGGAGTATAAAATTATTCAACTCCCCACTGTGGTGACTGATACATGTGCTCATGATGGTTAGGGTATGAGTACTCAAGGTCAGGGCTCTGAGAAGGCTCATAATATGCCCTAAAATCATTATGGTCTATGGGGGTTTCATATGGTGAAGCGTGCCCCGTAAGCAAGCTCTCTAATGGATTTGTTTCCATCCCCGGATGCGAGACCAAAATCCTGACATGATTTAATAACTCAAATTGAACTCAAAGCCCAGTTGTAGTGGACTTAGTTTGGTTTATTGGGTTTCATTTGGTTTATGTGGGCTCTTTTGGTTTATTGGGATTAGTTGGGTTATGTGCAACCCAGCTATGTGAAATTTGCACTGACCCGGCTACACGATCCTAAATTAGCAGCCTGTGTTATGTTTAAAACGACCCGACAGATCAGTCAAGTGGGCTTAATCTGTCAAAGGTTTGCCTCGGCCCACTGTGTGCAGCTTAGGTGGGCTTAGTCTATTGCACAACCCAGTTTGGGTGGCTCTAGGTTATGATCAGCCCAGGTTGTGGGCTTCAGGCAGGTGGGCTAGCTGTGTTGTAGAGCCCAGGTTTGTGTAAGTATGGCTGATGTGGGGTCAAGGTTGCGGGTTTGACCCGGTTTGTGGGTGAAAGTTCGGTGGAATGCAAAGCCCAGTAAGTGGGCTTCAGCTCATGTTCAGCCCAAGATTTGGGTTTTAGTTTTGGTTTTGGTGGGCTTATGTTTGTTGTTGGCTCAATTTGGTTGAGCCCAGGTTGTGGTAACAGCACAGCACAGAGCAAGATAAACAAGACCTGGGTGAGAATCACTGAGTGGCTCAAAATTTCAGCGGGGCTAACAACAAGCTGTGCACATGAGAATGCACAACTCAGAGGATGATGCTCTGAGTTTACACAGCTTTGTGATGAGCCAAGACACAAATGCACAACTCAGGGTGCAATGCTCAGATGGCTGACATATTTCAGGGCTAAAAGGCTCAGCAAATTCAACAGTCTGATCACACAAGGGTGTAGATGGATCTAGTTGACTGAGTTAAAGCATGCAAGGGGTCAGGCAATCAAACTGGCTCAACAGGTCACGGATTCACACAACAGGGCATTACACAGACTTGCAGCTAAACAGCTCAGGTTACCTAGTTGTATCTCAGCCTCTACAAAGCAGGGGCTGGATTTGAGCACAACAGGGTCTCACAGATGGCTTTATCAAAGAATCACTCAAGGTCGGGGCAGATGACAATGCTTACACAAGTTGCTCAATATTCATTCAAATTTGCTATGATATCACGGGTAGGCTATTCGGATGCAAAGGCAAACAACGTGAGGTAATCGATGCTCTTGGTTTTACCTAGCTCGGCTACCTAAGTGTGACCTCACAACTACAGGGGCTTGAGTAGAACACACGATTGCGATTCGGGGTCAGCTAGGTTATGCACTTCCTCACGAATCTTTGGCTCAATTGTTCAATGGTTCACACTTGGCTCAAACTTGCGGCTTCAGGGCTAGCAAGTGAGCGTGGTCCAACTTTTAACACAATGGTCAAACAACACAATGGGTAAATGAGCCGGTTCGGGGTATTTGCAGGGTTCAAGCATGCATTCAGGTCACAGGGCAATCATTCAGTGCTCCACAGACTCACAAAATACGAAGATTTGGTGAGCTTACCTTATCCACATGGCAATGAGTAGCACAGCCTCACAGCATAGCAAGTACCTCAAGTCTGCAGACGTGGTCTCCTTCTTGGGTTTGCTCCACGGTTCACGTGTACTGCTAGCTCAAAATGAGAGTTTAGTTTCAAAAATGTGGATGTTACAAGAGAAGATCAAGATGGATACCAACCCAAACTCCCGAGAATCAATTGACCGACACACGAATCAAGAGTTACAAGGCACTAAGATACAGGGCTGCTTAGTCTCCTTGTAAACTAATGACAAAGCTCAGCTGAGCTAATAGAAAGAAACACTACAATGCAAGATCATACTGATAGACAATTAACAAATGAAAGGAAATAAAGTATGAAATGCGGGGTGAACGACTAAGATGTAATGCAAAGAAAAGAACACTAAATGCAATGGTAAAACAAGCTAAGTTACACTAATTAAAGAGCTAAAAGAAATAACACAAGGTGAATATGTACAAGGTGGAAGGAAACTCGGAAAGACAGGCCAATGAACACAGGCACACGCTGAAGTCCCTTTAACAACGAGCGCCTTAAACTTGGTAGGCCAAAAAAGCTTTCATCTCTTGCAAGCTTACGAAGCTTCCACTTTCTCGATACAAGTCGAGACACTACTCTCCCTCTGCACTATTCTGGTCTCAACACCTTTCTTTGCTTCCCTCCCCAAATCAACCCTTCTCCTCCACTTTGTGACCGAAGCAAGTTTGGAATGGCCATTTCTTGGTTTAGGCCGGACTTGTCACGTTGATCTCTCGAATCTATAAAGTGCTCACGTGCGACATATTTGTTTAGGGTTTGAACCAGTTTCTCACTCACCTACCGAATTTACCGAAATCAGCAGAAACGATTTTTACTCATAAACAATTGGCGACCACAGTGGGAGGATTGATATATCGGTTACAATACCAACTCCGACTCCTGATTTCGTTTCCCGAACGTCAAATCCCAACATGGTGGAACTTAGGTCCGGAGCGGCAGCCGAGAACACCAGCATGGAACACATCCCTGATGTTAGCGTCTCTCCCAATAACGTTGTTGCATCACCTGCTGTCTACAATAACATCGAATGCACTCCCTCAAGTGTAACACCGCCAATTACCAGGGCCAGAGCCGCTGCCTACTCTGGTGTCTTTGCACAGCCCTCTAATCATGGCAGCGAAAATATATCTTCGGGTGTCGTGCCACCAGTCACCGGGGCCGAGCCGCCGCTACGACCCCAAATACTTCATCTAGCATGGCGCCTCCAACCACAACTAAGGTTCCAACTACCCCGCCGACGGGACGAGAGACCGGAGGAAACCGTAGGAAGTCGTCCTTATGTCACCATCGCTGATTTGATGGAACGACAAGAGATGCTCTCCGAGCCCCAGACATGATATGGTTTCAACGCCAGTAAGGAGGTACTCGTTTTTCTCAAGACCCGACAGAGCGACTACCACGTGAGTCGCGTCCATCCGCCGTTTAAGAACGTCTCCAACAACCCCGACGCCAAAGACCTCGGCAGAGCACGCCTCCACGGATGAGGAAACTCGCGCTAGAATCCAAGTTGGAAAGAAATCAGCCGCCTGACTTCGTCACGAGAGAAGATTTGGAACAACTTCTCCGCAACCGAATCAAGAATGATGAGTTAGACGTGCATCATCACCAACCCCCTACCCGTCGAAATGCAGAGAATCCCTCTCCCAAGGGGGTACTCATCTCTCAATTTACCCCCGTACGATGGTACCGGAACGCACGTGAGAATGTCTCTCGTTTCCTAGAATCCCTAGGTGAACATGAATATAATCACGTTCTTCGTTTACTGAATTCTCAAAGTCACTTACTCGGAAGGGTGTATACGTGGTACAACAAAGATCCCACCGAACAGCGTTCCCAACCTGAGCAAAGATGGTCACCTGCGTTTACAAGAAATACTTCTTCGTATCCGAACAAGTTACTTTCTCATACCTCGGAAGAATGTACCGTGGGATAACGAACATCCGAATGACTTCGTCAAAAGGTTCGGGGGTTCAAGCACTTGACTGTCACGACCCAAATGTGACCGAACAACAACCGTGAAACGATGCATCAATGGTATGGTTCCAATTTACCGCGCCTTGCTAGAAAACTTGCGCTTCCAAACGTTCTCCGAACTCTATGAAGCCGCCAGACGATCTGCAACAACAACACCAACATTACTAGAAAGAGCTAGGCCAAATCGAACTGAAGACGCGCGCGAAACTCGCGGGAGCAGACGCATCATCAGCAAACAATTTAATGCCGGCTCATCCTCCGTGAACATAGTAAACGAAAGGGGAAAGAGGAAAGCCCGAACTACGAGCCACCAGCCAAAACGTGAAGCGCCGGCGCAACGGGAACCCCCGCCACGAAAGACCCTCACTAAAACCCCCATGCATGATATTATCAGACTGCCACCTCTCAGACGTCCTACCAACTGAGGCTGAGATGGCGAACCCCAAGTACTGCCACTACTACAGGTTCGTTCACCACCCGACCAGCGATTGCAATAGACTAAAGCAGATTTTCAAAGAAAAGATAGAAGGGAGGACTCAACCAGAGATGAAAGAGTGCATCGAGACCCATTCCCAATAAGAAACTCATGGATCCTCCGGGGACTCCGTGCACGAGACTCGTACAATCCATGATGCAACATGTATGCGAAATTCTCTATCTTTCCAAGGTGCGGCGCCAAGATATTTTCGCGGCTCTCAATCGTGTTGTATCCGCAAACGATTTTTTTCTCCTCGGAAACCATGCCAAGGGCCCAAGCTTTCCAAACAAAGGAACCAAAAAGGAGAACTGGGGACTGCTGACCACGTCCCGTTTAAGAGGTAACGAATTTAACGACACACTCATCGACACGGCCTCTGACCACAACATCATTACTTTCAAGACACTGAAGGCAGCCGGATTTACAAAACAAGACGCTACCTATTCCCCGTCTGTGATTAAAAGCTTGAGAGGAGAAACTTTGAACGCGCATGGCTACATCAACCTAGAGGTCAAAATAGGAGACGCTATAACGCATAGCAAGTTCCACATTGTCAAAGAACTAGATCATGACATGATATTGGGACGCTTATGGGTACTCGACAACAAAACGAAATTGGATGTACACCCTCTGCCGACGTCCACGCCCGAAGGAATTCCCAACAAATCATCCCACGGGTTGTCGCATCAACGAGCTATTGAAGAAACCCAGACATCCGGAGAGGACCCGTTGGCGCTAGCTCATGGTTTTCAAATGCAAGTAAGTCTGGCCAAGCAACCTTTTCTGCAATCAGCTTTTACTTCTCCCATTCCGTCATGGGGACTCGGCGCGATTACTACCGCAAACACCGTCAAAAAATGTGAATGGGGAGCTGGACCTTTTGAACACTTCGCAAGAAGCTTGGAAACTTCTATCGAAACCAACGAAGCTGGGCTCAAACGGTTTTGACGTCCTGAACCCGTTTTCAATCGGAGATGTAGTGGTTAAGGAAAGCTCGTTTCAAGTTGAAAGGATGACGAAAAAATGGATTTGCCCAATGAAGGTGAAGGCGAGATGTATCCGGTTGCGGATACCCTTTTGGGAGGATATTGCAAGCTCATCAATACGTACACACCCGAAGGCGTGATAGTTCACTCGCGATGGCTCAAGGAATCCAATCCTAAAATGTTTGTACTTCCCAATCACTCCCTTTCAAGTACTTCCTTTAACAATTCCTCTTAATAGCCGTAATTCCCAGGATGAATACACCGTTTGTATTTTTTCCTAGGGATTTCCCTTTGTCAAAATAAAATAAAATAAATATATCTCTCTCCGAGCGAATCCTTCAGATATCAGAGAAATACATCAGAAAAACTTAGAAAACCATTGCAGAGCCATCATACGACAACCTCTTTCAAAAAAAAAAAAAAAAAATACATGAAGCAAAATGTTGATTGATGAAGAAGAAGGAAAAGACGAGTTTACAAAAACAAAGGGACACCAGGGGAACCAAAGCAGCTAATAAAAATAACAAAGGGGAAGAACTATCCCTCGAAGGACGGAGTACAAGTCACCTCGGGTAAAACTATCTTCAAGCATTTTCCCCAACAATCCCTCGGGCAACAAAGGTTCCATTCAACGGTGTTAGCAACAGCAACCTCAACATCCCATCCCGAAGCAACCACGGCAGCAACAATGTCCTCCCCGACGATCGGTCCAAAGATACGCCACCATGACCCCTCCGGTATCACCAACGACACCTTTGGGATCAACTTCGAGGGGTGTCTCGTTTCCGTCATATGCTCCTTCGAAGGTTTTCTCAACGACACTTCGGAGAAAGTTTTTGATTCATCCACATCGTGGTGAAGAATCATGGTGCTCTCCTCCAAGACCACCACACGTTCACTTTTCCGACGCTTCAACCTAGAAACACCGATCCGCCCCCATGCCCGGATCGAGGAAAGGCTTTGCCACACCGAAACCTTTCAACATGCCAAGACTCTTCCTTGTTCTCTCGCCCCTCCTCCATGCTCACCGAACCCAAGAAAGTCCGAATATGCACCCGTTCTTCGTGGGGATAGATGGAAGGGAGGTCCTTAATGATTTCACCAGCCTTCGTGGAACGGAGATTCATCCCAACCAATGCCTCCTCAAGACAAGAAGACCGATCTTCACCAAATCCAAATCCTTCTCCGAAGAGTTAAAGGCGCAGCCATCCCCGGAGGGTCCCATCATACACCGCAAAAGATGGAAAAAATGACCCAGTTATATCATATATATGCACATGTAAAAGAGGATAACACGAGCAGAGAAGAATAAGAAAACATACCCCATGATCTTCTTAGCCGAATAACCCCGGTTGGGGTGCTTTTGCAAGAATTAGACCTCACGCCTTCACTTGGAGAACTTGGCTGGTTAGGAGATGATTCATCTCTGTGCGACATGACAAAGAGAGGAACTCGACAAGAAGAACCCTTTTCTCAAACGAGGAGACGATGCAATTATTTTTGGGTATAAATACGAGAATCTTAAAAAGGGAAAGGAAGCAATGAGGGACATAACGCTTCCCGCATTTTAGCATGAATAATGCCCTAATTGAAGCCGCACGTGAAGGAAAGCAAGATAAGGAAACTTTGCTATCTGTAGAAATACCTACTCTCTCCTTGTTTACATCGGTCCCGCCAGCAAGCACGCACAGCTTCCCCACATTGCGCCGGTCCCACCAGCTAGCACGCTCAGTTTCCCAACTCACGCCAACTTCCCAACGTCGCCCAAGCTGCACCGGCCCCACCAATTGTGCCAGCCTCCCGATTTGTGCAAATCGCCGAGGCAAGGATTCCAAATCCTATTTATAAAAGGTCGACGAGCCTCCTCAATTCTCTTTACGGTTTCTTTGTTGATAGTTTGTCACCATCTTATGCTTACCTCGCAACAAAGCCCCTGTTCCGAGCTAAGCAGGGGACTTAATGTTGATGGTGGTTTTAAACGAAGGGTAAACTCGTAACACCCTAAAAATAACCTAATGTCACCAAAGGACACATTTATTAGGACATTTAAGGCAGGTGAGTCGGTATTTAATAGGGGTATTTTTTCAAATTAGGGTTACAACGAACAAAACCCTAATTCACCTCCATGCCAATGACAAATCATGCCAAGCCACATTTAGCCCGAGCTTCATTTGCATGCCAAACGCACTCCTGCCTTGGTCCTAGCTACGCTAGTCACGTCACGTCACGCCAAGTCAAGCACTCTTGCTTGGCCCTAACCACGCCATGCCAAAATGGCGTCCGCGCCCAGGCTTACAAACCATACAACCTAGGCCAAGACGGCCACGCATGCCATTGGCACATGCCAACATGCTCGCGGGTAGCTTTTCCTACCAAGGCCACGGCCCTAACGGCCACGCATGCCATTGGCACATGCCAACATGCTCGCTGGTAGCTTTTCCTACCAAGGCCACGGCCCTAACGGCCACGCATGCCATTGGCACATGCCAACATGCTCGCTGGTAGCTTTTCCTACCAAGGCCACGGCCCTAACGGCCACGCATGCCATTGGCACATGCCAACATGCTCGCTGGTAGCTTTTCCTACCAAGGCCACGGCCCTAACGGCCACGCATGCCATTGGCACATGCCAACATGCTCGCCGGGTAGCTTTTCCTACCAAGGCCACGGCCCTAACGGCCACGCATGCCATTGGCACATGCCAACATGCTCGTTTAGGTAGCTTTTCCTACCAAGGCCACGGCTCTAACGGCCACGCATGCCATTGGCACATGCCAACATGCTCGCCGGGTAGCTTTTCCCACCAAGGCCACGGACCTAACGGCCACGCATGCCATTGGCACATGCCAACATGCTCGCCGGTAGCTTTTCCTACCAAGGCCACGACCCTAACGGCCACGCATGCCATTGGCACATGCCAACATGCTCGGCGGTAGCTTTTCCTACCAAGGCCACGGCTCTAACGGCCACGCATGCCATTGGCACATGCCAACACGCCATTGGTAGCCTTCATCACCTAGCCGTGGCCCTAATGCGGCAAGAAGGCCTAACTTGCAAGCCGTGCAACCTAGGCCAATTCGACCGTACGCGCCACTGGCACACGCCAAAACACACGCTGGTAGTCTAATTTGCAAACCATGCAACCTACCACCAAGGCATTCCGCACATGCCATTGGCACATGCCACACACGCCACTAGCGGCTGGCATTGCCACTTACACTCAACGTACAACCTACCACCAAGGCATTCCACACATGCCAATGGCACATGCCACACGCGCCACTTGTACTCAAGATGCAACCAACACTCGAGATATCAACACAAACGGGGGATGCTTTCCGGGGTTTTGGTTTGGCGGTCCATGACTTACGCGTACACTACGCTCACATTAAGAAAGCGTGAAAAGGAATAAAGCGGTCAAATAAATGAGGAAATAATGGTGAAAACGTTTTCACCCATAAACACCTTGCGGTTACCACCTCCTCCCATTATTTCACCCTTTACTCTCTTCCTTCATGAGTCCAGTGGTACGTTTCAATCTCGACTTGTATAAATAGGTCTTACCTATTTCCACCGGACAACAAGTCTCGGTCGGGAGAAAATACTACACTCTCGTAAAAGGAAACTTTGCAAGCTCTCCAAAAAAGCTTTCATCTCTTGCAAGCTTACGAAGCTTCCACTTTCTGATACAAGTCGAGACACTACTCTCCCAGAATTATTCTGGTCTCAACACCTTTCTTTGCTTCCCTCCCCAAATCAACCCTTCTCCTCCACTTTGTGACGAAGCAAGTCTGGAACGGCCATTTCTTGGTTTAGGCCGGACTTGTACAGATTGATCTCTCGAATCTATAAAGTGCTCACGTGCAACACATTTGTTTAGGGTTTGAACCAGTTTCTCACTCACCTACCGAATTTACCGAAATCGGCAAAAACGATTTTTACCCATAAACAACACTAACAACAATCTAAAGATCCCTGTCGAAACTTCGATCTAGTTTGAGTGAATCTTATATCAGAAGAGAAGATTCTCAAGCATAAACAAACTAGGTGCAATCAAAGTTCAACCACCGTTAGTCAATCAAATCAATCGAAAACAAAAGATAAACCGCAATTATCTAGTATACCACCAACGGTACTCGTAGAGCTTCTCAATCCCAAAGAAGACTTTGAACTGAGCGGCCGTAAGAGATTTCACCTAATTAGGTTACTCTCCTCTCCGAATAGGCGGCTACACCAAGAACAACACAACCGAGGAAGTTTGCTATCACGAAGGATAAGTTTGCTAGAAATGCAAACTTCAGGTATTTATAGACAAGGAAGTTTGGACACCAAGGAATTTCCAAAACCGAAAATATTCTCAAAGATATTCAATACATTCCAAATTCGGTTTCCATAATTCCTGGAAATGCTCTGTCCAAAATAATGATCGAAAATCTCTCTGGAAAATCTCAACTAGTAAATGCACATTACTAATTCTTATTTTCTTAAAATAAAATTAACAACCTTAAATAAAAGATTCTTAACTTATTTATTTCGATCCTGGGATTTTCTTCATGTAGCTATTAAGGAATAACTTTGAACAATAAAATATAAACATTACTGCACGTGTTCAAAGTATGCCGACATCCTTACTTTGTAATTCCTCTTTCATACTGCACATGAAATGTAACTTTATTTAGGTTTGAGTAACCGTACCTAAACGTGTACAAGTCGTTGGTTCAACAGTAGTCAACCAATGGTTAGACATATGAGCACTTTCATATCAACCATATTCATCTACACCATAACTATTTCAAATGACTCAAAAGAACTAGTTAGAGAGTTGTTCAATTGCTTAGATCTCATAGAAGTATACAAGACACAATCAAAGCAAAAACAGTTTTGATTCACTCGAATCGATTCATGAACATTATAGCCACGGTTTGCAAAGATTGCATCCCTTAAATTATAAATGTCTTAGTTCACGAATTAAACTGATTTTAGAAAATAACCCACTTACCGATACGCATACTTAAGTACCCGGACTGAGCTTGTTTTTAGTTCACAAACTCCAGCAGAAATTTACGGGATGTGAACTTCCGACAGTATGCGTACAGGTACGCGGACTTAACTCCGGTTATCCTGAGCAGCAAAGTACGCATACTTTGGTTCAAGGATTTTGGACTTACACAAGTATGAATTCACATACAATGTTTATATCCAAACATGGTTATATATTCTAAACTCTCATTTGAATCATTGCAACATTCTTAGAGGATGTTATATAGTTGTTATTCACAAACTATTTTTCATCAAAGCGATTTTCAAGTAATTGAAATAATCAACATGACTTTCGTCACTAGGTAAAGATGAACTTGGTCAAAACGAAAGCTTACCAACACATATTTCGAGAAATAGATAAGTGAGATAAACTCGGATCGAAATAGCAAATGTGTATAATCGAAGTCGATATAGCAATACGACTTTTGTCTCAAGATAGGAGATATAGTAGATAGACTTTTGAGTGATAGATAAGTTCAAGTCTCCACATACCTTTTTGTCGATGAAGTTCCACCAGTTCCTTGAGTAGTTATTCGTCTTTGCATGATGAACGTCGTGGAGTCTAGAGCTCAACTACACTTTCTATCCTAGTCCGAGACTTAGATATAAGTAGACTAGAAATCAAGACTTATAGTTTTGGAAACTAAACTTGACAAACAAGCTTGAGATAGCAACGCTTGCGAGTTCGACCGATCAATGCTCTAACAGGTCACACCAGTTACCAGGATCGGTTACACCAGTTATCAGGATCGGTTACATTAATTACCAGGATCGGTTACACCAATTACTAGGACCGGTTACACCAATTACAAGGATCGATTACACATTCTTTTGTGATCGGTCACACCAATTACTAGGATCGGTTACACCAATTACTAGGATCGGTCACACCAATTACAAATATCAATCATACCATCTTAGGTGATTAATTAGGATCGGTTAAAATATAAAATTCATACCAATACATAAGTCAAGCATTGTGACTAGTTTTACCAAGATACATAACAAGTTATGATCGGTTATACTAACTCACACATATTGGTAATCCAAAGATATGCAATGAATAACAATACCAATAAGCCTAACGATTTCCCTTTCGATTCACAAAACAAGTTCATGAATGTACTTCCTTTAAACGAATTTAAACATTGTTTCCTAGGACGAAATCTTCACCCATACCCATAAACATAATCACAATAGCATTCATACGATTATGTCGATGTCTTATATACGAAGTTCAAAAGATAAGCGTTATACTTCGTATTTTAATTCCTTAACACTATGTCTACTAGAGTAAAATCATTCACAGCTTCGCAGTTATGTTTTCAATATAGCATGACTTGAAAGATACGTTGGGAATGAAACAGTTCAAGTCAAAATATTACTAACCTCAAGAGGAAGGATGATGTCGTCGATGTAGCTTGTTACTTATTCACATTCTTCAAGTATTCGAGTAATACTAGTATGTCTCATTATCCTAATGTTTCTAGCCCAACCTATACGAAGTTTTCTCTAGTACATAATCAAGCGACTCTTTACTTGAGTTTTGATTCACTTAAATATGACAACCAAACTTGACATACCAACGCTTGGTGGGTTCAACCGAGCTATGCTTTAACAAGTTATAGTTCGTAATAGAATGAACATTACCAACCGTATATAACTCTGAGAGATAAAATTAATTATCAAATTAGCTCAAGCTACTTGGATTTTTTGTTAAGAACAATATAAAAATATAAATTGAACAAAATACTTCATTCATAACGTGAATCAAATAGATATGATATTGTCACTTTTAATCACATCACATTTAATTAAAATACCAAAATACAAAATATAAAATATATTTTACCACCCTTCACAACATTTACGCATCCTCATCATCAGTCATAACTATGAATTGGGTTGGCCTCGACAATAGTATGGCCTTCAATAATTCAATTCTTTCCTCAAATTGATTGTACCAAGTATTGGGGAGTTTACCGTCACAATCAAATCCAATCCTCAGTGGAGGTAATGGGCTTCCTTCTTTCAATCAGAGGCCGATGTAATGATTTCCTTGCACGCGCCCAATGACAACTGTTTTTGTTGTTGACAAATCTTCGTCAAACGGTATTCTTGTTGGTGCAAATGTATGGCTCATATCTCTAGAGATTAAATGAATGACGCAATTGAATGCGTTGGCGAGTAGTTGGCCACATATTGGCATGCGCATCCAATATTTGCTTGTCAAACATTTATTGCCATTTAACCGCCTTTCCCATTCTGCACAGCTCTCGTTTAACACCGCATCAGTTTCGTCTCTTTCAACTCTCTTCATTGGCTTATAGAAGTCGGGGTAACCACATAGTTCCATTAAGCATTTTTGCCTTACATAAGTAATTTGGTCACAACCCCACTCTTTCGCGTCTTCAAAGGGTCCAAGTTGATCCACGAAGATGTGGTAACCATAATTCCTATCACCATGAACATCATCCGTGGCCTTGATATAATCACGAATAAAGCCGGGGGAAAAAAGAAGGTAACTTTCATAGAGAATGTAATAGTTCCGGATATATCGACCATTTTCATCTCTAGGTGGTGGTTTAGGCACTCCTCTTATACGAATCGTCTCATTCTCCTTCTCACCACTTGACGGAATTTTTTCAACCATCAGACTCTTTCCATTGTTCCTTGCTAATTGTTTAACGCCAACTTTACCAACAAGTCTTTTTATTGAACTTTCTTGGGAGGAAACCTCAGAAACGACAACTTTGACTTCTCTATGGCTTGGTCCGGTTTCATTGGAACCTTTACCTTTAACTCCATCATCTTTTTTCCACTTTATTTGCAACCATTTCTTTTTACAACACATTTGCTTATTTGTGGTTGTTTGGACCGAAATACCGGACCTTTTCCTTTAACATCAATTTTGCTTGCTGCACTTTCTTGAGTAGGAAGCTCGATACATTTTTCTTGTACATTTCGACGGCTTGGTTCTCCTTTATCCACTTGACCTCTTTTTCGTTTGTTTCTACCTTGAACATCCTATTCCACCTTATCCTCCGCTTCATATTCCTTTATCAACCATTCATAACCCGAAGGATCTCCTTTTTTTTATTCTTCCGCTAATTCCCTTGCTTTTTTATTTCCTGGATACCTCTTTTTTTTTCGTAGGAGGCCTCCCCTTTCTCTTCCCCTTTGGTGGTTCCTTGATATCATACCTAGTTTGTGGATATACGAAATTACTCAAGTTACTCAACCATATTTTCCTTTGGCCTCGGCTTAGTGTAGCATATTTCTTGGCTAGCGCTTTTCCAATGTCGGTATCGGCAAACGTTCCTCCAAAATATTGATCAACTATGGTTTCATGGAATGATATTTGTTGCCAAAAGGGATCAACATCTTGAATTGGGATCACTTTTTCTTGGTATGTGGCCATAACATGCCGACATGGGAGTCCCAAACTTGTCATGTTTGGACAAACACACTCTTCTTCATAATTCCCCAATTCAAAATGTTATACTTCATACATTATCTTATCAATTGCGCGGTGCGAAACTTTAAATGTAATTCCCCTTAGCCACGAATTGTCTAACCATTTGGTGTGTTTTTTATTTCGGCTTTTTTCAAAAGACTCCGGAACTCTATCGTGCTCACGACGGAAATACGCATCCATGGCTTCGAATAT
Source organism: Papaver armeniacum (assembly GCA_023531295.1). Classification (NCBI taxonomy): domain Eukaryota; kingdom Viridiplantae; phylum Streptophyta; class Magnoliopsida; order Ranunculales; family Papaveraceae; genus Papaver; species Papaver armeniacum. The sequence goes on along the minus strand of JAJJWW010010294.1, from coordinate 774,020 downwards.
GGTAACTAACCCACCATTAGAACTATGAAGTTTATTCTTCAACCGGTTGTGAGATGACTCCGCCGTACTTGTAGCTTGGTTGTCAAAGTGCTTATATTGGTTAGTGAACGCCGCTACAAACTTCTCTTTGTGCGGATCCAACCAATTATCCAACAAATACTTCACAACACTTGGATAACTTCTTTTCCAATGAGCCACTAACATACGAGCTCTATCCTCATATTAATCCACGGTGATAGAATGTGTCAAGGCTCCCCACTCCGATTTGAAACTATCCCATTTTAGTTCCGCCAACTTGTCATCCTTCTTAAATTTCTCTTTGGCTTCCTCTTGTTGATGTACCGGTGCATGCACTTAGTTTCAATACTATTTCATAAGTGGAACGTGCAAAGAAGGTTATGAGCATCCGGGAAAACCTTCTTTATTGTATTCAACAAAGCTTTTTCCTTGTCGGTAATAATCACCTTTGGAGTATATCCCTCTACGTAGAATAACTTCACTTGTTTTAGTGCCCACACATAGCTCTCTTCGAGCTCATTTTTCAAGAAGCAAAAACCAACACTAAAAGGAGAATTGGTAGAAGTTTGCCGGAAAATGTTCAACAACGGCATCTCAAACTTGTTGGTTTTGTATGTGCAATCCACTAGAAGCACTTAATGAGAGCACCGTGCCAACTTTACAAACTCGGGATGAGCCAATAAAAGATGTTTTATTTGTTTTTTCTCATCTTCATCGTGGAAAACCGAGTAATTATGCTTCTCCCCAAATGCCTTAATTGTTGCATTTCGTTCCTTTGTTCCCATTTCTTATTCTTCAATTTTGTTCTTGCGTTGTAGATGTTAGACAAAGTAGAAATATTTTGTGGGTTTCTTTGCTTTAAGTGAGCGAGGATATCAATGAGTTTCATACAATTTTGGGTCATTGAATCTACGATCATCTCTTCTTCTTCTTCAGTAAGGCGTCCATCATAAGGGTGTGTTAGCAAACTCTCCGGTATAAGGTGGTTATGACTACCGGATACAACTTTCTCCAAAAACCACATTTTTGCCGCGTTCCTTCTAAATTGAAGCTTGAAGGGGCATCGGGTCTTCTTAGTGAAAGTAGTATTCTTCCTCTTTGTCTTTGCTTCATGCACGGTACCTTTTTTTGCGTGACTTTTATGCTGTCCACTACACTCGCAAACCATTTGAAAGTTGATGTCATTAGTGAAACCATTACCAACTATAATACACATAATCAACTTGCCTCGTTCTTTAGCCCACTCTTTTGCATTATCTTTCTCCTTCCATGTCTACAAAATAGGTTCAAAAACAAAAAGTTAGAAAACAAATTTAGCAATATGAAATTTTTAATAATGTTTTCCAAAGATGAAAGACGTATGTATTCATTATTAACCTACCAAGTCGGTTAAATAGTGAATGGTAGAATCTTCGGTGAGAACTTCATTTGCTAAGGGTTGTTCATCCATTAGGGGAGGTACATCCATGACCTGGAAAAAAATATACCCACATTAGTGTTAACGAGGCAACAAAATGACAACATATATCAAGTTATGGTTGGTAATGAAAGCGACGAGACAAATCGTAAATAAGTTACGGTTCAGTACTATAATACAAAATGAACCGTAAGTAACCTACGGTTGGTCTCGATTTTCAACATACCAACCACAAGTATATCAAACCGACAGTAGTTTCACATTTCCAACCATAGCAATCATTTAAAAACATATAGAGTAAATTACGGTTCAAAACTAAAATCCAAAATGAACCGTAAAGAGAGTTACGATTGGTCTCGATTTTAAACATACCAACCGTAACTAGTGCAGTAAATACAACCATGCACATGATATGTTACGGTTGGTAAAAACTAAACGATACCAACAACTGTAACTAAGTTACGGTTCGTCTCGAGCATTTGTTTACCAACCGTAACTGGTTTTACGATTGGGTTTTACCCAAATTTAACTAGTTACGGTTGGTAATTCATCTTTTACGAACCGTAACTACTAATTACGGTTGGTTACGTGAAAAATTCCAACCGTAAGTATCTTTGAAAATGTCAAAGTTTTGATTTTTTAACGTACTATAGATAATTTTGAGCAACAAAAAGCTAATTGGAACTAGTTTAGAAGTATACCTGGTCATTTTCAAGCACTGATTCTTCACTTTGTTGGTTAATTTCTTCAATTGATTGAGATTGACCTTCACTTTGGGTTAAAACATCTCTACCATCTAACAAATACTCCATATCCGGATCTCCATCAAGAGGTATGAAGTATTTGTTTTCTCTATCATATAGAGATTCACCCATCTCAAATTTGTCACTGGAATCACTCATTTTGGTTGAGTGAATCAAAACCTAGGGTTTCACAAATATCACAAAAGTTTTTCTTTTTCTCATCTACATTTTTTTTTAAACTCTAAAATCTGATTTTTTTTTTTTGTTTGTTTGTTTGTTTGTTTAAGTGAAACTTGATTATCAACACTAAACTAGATTATCAACACTAATTTTTTTTGATAAGGGACACTTGAAATTACCATGTAATGACTCTTTTTGTCATATTATATCAGCCCCTCTAATGATTTCTTCAGCCCTTATAACAGGTTACTTTAAATATCCTCCTTCCTAGTAAATTCATTCAAAATATGATGAATACCATAAGGGGAAGATCAAAATTTAACAAAAGAAATTATGCATGGGTGTGTTATCCTTATACCCATGGAGTCTCCAATTACATATTTTCTTTGAAAGCACGTATTATATGTTCCCAAAACGTAGTTTCAAAAAATCCTTGTCAACTTCTTTGTACTGCCTGACTTGCTAGTGCATCCGCCGCCTAGTTGGCCTCTCTATATATGTAGTGGATTGTATGATGCTGAATGGATTGCACTAGGTTTCTCATTTTGATCATATGTCGTAAACATCATGGTGTCTCTATCCGTCTGGTGATGAAATTGACTAGGTTTTGTGAGTCAGACTTTTGTCTATTTTATATTTGTTGTTGTTCTGACGCCATAAGCATGCCCCATGTCTCACCACTAAAGTCGTGGTTATTTCCAGAAGTTGTGTCGTTGCTATGATCATGGCAATAACTGAACAAAGATTACTGAATCTGGTCATCCATTTAGATCAATAGTACTTTATGATGGATATCAATGACAAACAATCGAGAGGAAAAATAAAAATGTAGTTTTGTATATATCTGATTCGATTTTCATGGTTAGATATAAACTAAATGCTATTACAAAGTTTTTAGTAAATAAGAGATCAATTCATCGAGATGTGGATGAATCAATTATTTAATTGAGATTTAGGGCTTGTATTTGATGAGTAAGACTATCATATGGAGAACTCGAGGATTTTCGGAAAGGACAAGAAACACGAAAACTGTATATTTGTAAAAGAATATAAATTATGTATTTGTCAAAGAATTAAGAAGACTTTTTATACGAGATATTAGTAGTATCAAGCAGAAAGCGGGAAGGAAGTGCTATTTGATTTTCACTACCAGGATATTGATTTTACTCTCTATCTAAATAGAGGATGCGCTTACCACAAACATCTCCTATTGTGAATCCCACTACTACGTAGCAGTAGATACTGAATATCTACTATATAGTGAAAAAAAAAACATGTTGTTACATATCTATATGTACTGATATTTATAGTTTTAGGTTTGAGATACTATTCATGTCATGACTTGTATGACTGAAAACCAAATTCGGTCTTGGTTTAGATTTCAGATTTCTTCTATGGGCTCTTATTTCTTATTTTCGAATCCAACTTTGAAATTATAAAAGAAAATTGATTTTTTTGTAGTTTGGTGCCTAGATTCTATCAAGACCTTAAGCTTGGTACCAACATTGTTCCAGGCAGGAGTTTGGTGCCTGAATCGTACATTGACATTGACTAATTGAATTTTAAAAAATAAAATAAAAAAATAACATAAATATAAACAATGAGAACGTTAACTTACTACTAACGCGTTTTCGTCGTCACCTGAATATTGAGGCAATCTTTGACGAGCGATAGAAATTTGAAAAGGGGAGAGTACCAAGTACACCAACAAATTTTTCGTTTCAAAGCCTAATAGATAATTCCTTGCATGTTTTTTAATTAATTTAAAAAATAGATATCAATATCATTAGATAATCGTTAATTGAGATTCTTGAATCACAAGGATGATTAACCTACAGATTTCTTGTACTTCAACTATAAAGAATAAATCGATATATTGCAGAAAATAAATAAAGGAAAGATACAAATATTTTTGTGAACGAGGAAAACCCCGGGACATTGCCAGTTTAAACATACATTGTATTAAGCCGATACAAACACTATCCTAATATAATGACTTCGGTGTGGATTATAGTTGAGATAGAATGAACCGTCCAGGACACTATACTGCAGTTGTTACCATAAGCCTCATGATTAACGCAAGAACCTACATATTTGATTCTCTTGGTGATGTTATTTATAGGCCTAGAAATTGCTCCATATCATATTCGTGAAGTTTAGCGTTACGCTGCCTCAAACATGATAAAAATTAATTTACTATTAGATGATAAATCAATGTGCCAAAAACATTTCGTTAGATTTGGACGAATTTAAATCAAAACATTAGGTCTACTTATTTAATGGCGCAGAGAATCGTAATCAATCTATCTCATTAGCATATCAATATTTGAACAAGTCTAAATGATTTTTTGGTATCTTTAAATTTGATAGTTGATAGATAAGCGTTATATGCATCTATTAAGAATATTCGGTTTTGGAAATTCCTTGGTGTGCAAACATCCTTGGTCTATAAATACCTAAGTTTTCATTTCTAGCAAACTATCCTAAGAGCAAGGAAAAATTTATATTTTTGTTGTTTCTGGTGATGTCGTCTATCCGGAGAGGAAATTACCATAATTAGGCAAAATCTCTTACGACCGCTCGTTTAAAGACTTCTATGGGATCAAGAAGCTCTACGAGTACCATTGGTGGGAAACTAGATAATTGCATTTTATTAGTTTTCGATTGATTTGATTGACTAACAGCTGTTGAACTTTGATTGCACATAATTTGTTTATTCTTGAGAATCTTCTCTTCTGATATAAGATTCACTCAAACTAGATCGAAGTGTCGACGGGATCTTTAGAACTGTTTGTAGATCTAAAGACATCTTGTGATAATCCATTGTTAACAGACTCCGTTTTGTGCATGATTGATCACAAGAGATTCAAGTGGTGTTGTGCAGGTTTAATTGAAGATTAAAGAAGATTTGAAGACAAACAAGATTTCTTATTGGTTTCTGATATCTTTGTGTAGCACAAACCTTGATCGTCTGGGATCCAACTAGAATCAGATTTATTCGATTGATTAGTTGCGTGAGATCGGTAACACCTAATAGTTCTCTTGAGATCTATTATGATTGTTATAGATCTGAATCTTATTACTTAGGTAATAGAGATTGGATTGATCTAACCAGGCAAAGGAGTTTATTAGTTTAAACGGAAGAGCCTTTGCACTTGAGATATCTTTATCTGAAAAGAATCAATAGAGTTGTTACCAAACAGATTAATTGTTCCTTTACTGCTTGGAATACGATCCAAAGGAATTGTTTAAGTGCGTGCACTTATCGAATATCGGAAGCGCAGGTATACTGACGAAACTAAGTGAACTAGGTTTAGTTTCTTGGTCTCAACTATACGAAGTTGGTTTTGTTTTGGTATAACGGCTTAATTCTGAGAGTATTCAATTCTGGACTAGGTTCCGGGGTTTTTCTGAATTTGCGGTTTCCTCGTTAACAAAATCTTGTTGTGTCTTTTACTTTTCTATTTCCGTAATTATAATTGTTTATAATAATTAAAAGTAAAATACACAAACTTAACTCCATATTACTTGATAGTGATCCTATAGAGTTTGGTTAAGTCCGAACCTATTATCAAGTAATCACACTTTGATTGTTGTATTGTCTCGATCTCGTATCCATAGACGATCACACAAAGTGTGAATACTTGATTTGTTGTATTATCTCGACTTTATCCATAGAAAATCATTATCGGTAAGAGGACTTATAGGTGGATAATTTAAAGATTGTGGTGTATTTGGGTACCCTCGTCTTTTCAAATTGAACAACTCTATAACTAGTTTCATTTGAGTCATTTGAACTAGTTATGTTAAGATGAAGGTCGATATGAAAGTGTTCATATGGCTAACTTCGGTTAACTATTGTTGAACCAACAAGGTGTAAACGTTTATGTACGGTTACTCATATCTAATGAAGTCACTTTTCATTTGTGTGTAACAAGCTAAGTTCGATCTAACGGTTGAAAGATATTAGCTTGAGTCTAATCAGGTTTTCATTTAACGGTGAATATTGAATGCTTTGTTACCAAGGTAACATTGATTGCAAACCCTGATTTGAAGACTATATAAGGGAGAACTCTAGCAACTGGAAAACCTAATCCCCACACCTCTTGTGTGATACTAGTTGCAACTAGAGTCGATTCTCCTTTAACCTAGGTTTTTCCTAAAACCATTATAGGTTAACGACTTAAAGAATTCATTGGGATTGTGAAGCCAGACCCAACTATTTTCTCTGTAGTTGTGTGTTCTGATCTTGCTTTGTTCTATCGTATTGAGTACTATGTTCTCTAAGATTTGCTCGAGATTTAATCTCCGATAGGCAAGATAAAAAGTAGTCACAAACATCTTCGTCTCATTGTTTGTGATTCTACAATATATTGTTTCGCTACCATATGATTAAGATTATTGTGAGGTGATTGATATTATTAGGCTGTTCTTCGGGAATATAAGTCTGGTGTATCAATTGGTTCCTGTTCACCTTGATTTATCAAAAGACAGAACAAAACTCATAGATATTTCTGTGGGAGACAGATTTATCTATTCAATAGACTTTTCTCTGTGAGACATATTTGTGTATCAACTAAGGGAATCAAGTGCTTAAAGTCCTGTTGGGATTCAGAGGCTTAAGGAACGCGACTGTACCTTGATCAATGTGAGATTGGTTAGGGCTCAATTACATTCCAGTCTGAAGTTAACTTGCATTAGGCTAGTGTCTGTAGCGGCTTAATACAGTGTAGTGTTCAAATCTGGACTAGGCCCCGGGGTTTTTCTGCATTTGCGGTTTCCTCGTTAACAAAATTTATGGTGTCTCTGTTATTTCTTTTCCGCATTATATTTGTTTATATAATTGAAATATCACAGGTTGTGCGTAGTTCAATCAATTAGATAATCCAACCTTTGGTTGTTGATATAAATTGATTGACACTTGAACATTGGTCTTTGGTACCGTTCAAGTTGTTTCTCATAATAATCAGGCTCACGGATTCTATCTGTTTGATTTGCTAATTACATTGGGAAACAAAGATACAACTCTTGGATATATTTCCATTGATTGAGTCTAACTGTTTATTTGATTCCCTTGGAATTATATTGGAGTTTGTCCATACCGATTGCCTAAACGAAATATTGGGTGTGGTTGTTAGACCCCCGCTTTTTCAAAACGTAAATTACACGGCAAGATTTTATTAATGAGGCATACTGCAAGTGCAGAAAAACCCCGGGACTTAGTCCAGAATTGAATACTCTCAGAATTAAGCCGCTATACAAAATATACACCAACTTCGTATAGTTGAGACCAAGAAACTTCCCCTAATTCACTTGGTTTCCTCAGTATCCATGCGCTTACGATTTCAATGAGTACACGCACTAGAACAATTCCTTTGGATCGTATTCCAAACGGTAAAGGAACAACAAATATGTTTGGTAACAACTCTCTCGATTCTTTCAAGATAAAGATATCTCAAGCTATACGCAAAGGCTCTTCCGTTTAATCTAATAAACTCTTTTGCCTGGTTAGATCAATCTATCCAATAACTACCAAAGTAATCAAGTTTAGATTCGAAATCAATCAATATAGATTCCAACAAGAAACTATAAAGTGATGCCGATCTCACGCAACTAATCAATCAAATAAATCCGACTCTAGTTGGATCCCATCCGACAAGGTTTGTGCACACACAAAGATATGAGAACTAATAAGAAATATTCTTCGTCTTCAAATCTTCAATAAAAACCTGCACAACACCACTTGAATCTCTTTTGATCAATCACACACACGCAATGGAGTCTCATTAACAATGGATTATCACAAGATGTCTTTAGATCTACAAACAGTTCTAAATATCCCGTCGATACTTCGATCTAGTTTGAGTGAATCTTATATCAGAGGAGAAGATTCTCAAGAATAAACAAACTAGGTGCAATCAAAGTTTCAACAACCTTTAGTCAATCAAATCAATCAAAAACCAATAACACTACAATTATCTAGTTTCCCACCAACAGTACTCTTAGAGCTTCTTGATCCCACAAAATTCTTTAAACGAGCGGTCGTAAGAGATTTCACCTAATTAGGATACTTTCATCTCCGAATAGACGGCTCCAGCAGAAACAACAAGAATGAAGTTTGCATGGCTCTTAGGATAGTTTGCTAGAAATGCAAACTTAAGTATTTATAGACCAAGGATGTTTGGACACCAAAGAATTTCCAAAATCGAAAATATTCTCAAGATGTGCAATGAATAGCAAAATTCGGTTTTCCTAATTCCAATAAATGCTTGTCCAAAATTTTCGAAATCTCTCAATAGAAGATCTCCAATTAGTAAATGCACATTACTAATTTTATTCTCTAGAGATATGCATTTAATTGCTAGTAATTAAAGCATATAAAACCAAAAATCTTAATTAAAAGATTCTCAATTTATTTCGGCACATGATCTCCTTGAGTACTAAGGAATATCTTTGAATAATAAATGATAAGAATTACTGTATGTGTTCAAAGTATGTTGAAATCTTTTCACTATAAATCCTTATTCATATTTACATGGATATACATTCTTGGAATCGGTTATACCACACTTCCAAACAAGTTTAGAATTGGTTCACCTGTATTCCAAGACTACTATGTGATTGATCAAATATCAAATCACATACATGGGTTCAATCGGTTCTACCAATCACTAGGATCGGTTATACCTCAATATGGAAATACTTGTGATCGATCGGTCACACAAGTTACTAGAACTGGTTACATCAGTTACCAGGATCGGTTACATCAATTACCCGGACCGGTTACCATATTCTCATGGTATTGCTTGTGATCGGTCACACCAGTTACCAGGATCGGTTACACCAATTACCAGGATCGGTTACGCCTATTACCAGGACCAGTTACCAATTACAAGGTTCGATTACACAACACTCTGTGATTGGTCACACCAATTACTAGGATCGGTCACACCAATTACAAATATTGATCATACCATCTCATGGTGATTACTTAGGATCGATTACACCAATTAATAAAAACTAGTCATACCAAATCATAAGTCACACATATTGGTAATCCAAAGATTTGCAATGAATAGCCGTACCAATAAGCCTAATGATTTCCCTTTCGATTCATAAAACAAGTTCATGAATGTACTTCCTTTAAACGAATGTAAAACATTGTTTCCTAGGATGAAATCTTCACCATAACCCATTCACATAATCATAACAGTATATACAAGATTATGTTGATGTCATATGTACGAAGTTCAAAAGATAAGCGTTATACTTCGTAGTCTAATTCCATAATACTATGATCATACAAATATGAACATGTCACATCACTAGAGTATTATACAATATGTACAGTATATACAACTTCGTAGTTATGTTTTCAATATAGCACGACTTGAAAGATACGTTAGGAATGAAACAGTTCAAGTCAATAATACTAACCTCAAGATGAAGGATGATGTTGTCGTTGTAGTTCGCTTCTTCTTCACATTCTTCAGGTCTTCGGAGTAATACATGTATGTCTCAATATTCCTAGACTTTCTAGTCTAACCTAAACGAAGTTGACTCTAGTATATAATCTGTAATGACCCGTCCCTCCACCGATACTGTACCCACTTATCCACTGCGGATATCCGAAAGTGTGGGGTTTTCAACGGGCATCGCTTCGGTAATCCTGCAGCAACTTCCCGGGAGCTCACCCATCCCTGGATTTCTCCCTCTTGAGCATGCTTAACTGCGGAGTTTTCTACCAACTGTAGAGCCAATTGTGCTGAAAATCCCTCAGTGTTTGGAAAGGACAAACCATTACTCATATTCCTTTCGGCCAATCACTATCGAATATCGGGGTATTACAATACCACCACCTTAAATTGGAGTCGTCCTCGACTCCATAATATATCCAAGCCCAGATCTCCGACGTTCCCTGCCCCTCATGAGATAAGCACCTGGAATAATCCCGCCCAGCGTGCCATTCCGCCCTCGACAGGTGAACCGTCGTGGGCTCTGATACCATTTGTAATGACCCATCCCTCTACCGATATTTTCCTCACTTATCCACTGCGGATATCCGGCAGTTTGGAGTTTTCAACGGGCATCGCTGCGGTAATTGATGATTATTTTCAATGATGTTGTAGTAATAAAGGTTCGTTGAGACTTGTGAAAGCAGATTTTTAGACTTAATTTTTAAAGCAAAAATATAACAAACTCAAAATACAAAATGTTGTGAAAATTATGGAGAGGCTGGAGCTAGGATTTCACCATTCATCAATACTTATGTGGTTTTAAATTAATTTATATCATGCAATTTAAACAATTGATTTGATTCTAAAGTATTGCCAAAATAAGATTTCCAAAATATCAAATGTTAGTCGCAAGCGTAACGCATCAAGAGTCTAAAACTAAGCATGCATCATCAAGAGAAAACACATTTGATTAATAAAAATCATTTAATTCATTTTTTATCAATGCAATTAATCATATAAAAATATTGCATAAATTAATAAAGTAAATATTACCGCATAATTCTTGAAAGAATGGCTTCCTCCGTCGCCCCAGAGGATGGGTTTAGCTCATCATGTTGGAAGCACGCTCAAAAATCATTATTATTGCTCAAAGGGTGTTTTACAAAGATGAAATGGAGAAAATGATGAAAATCGAGTGTTTGCAACGATTATAATCATTGCAAATATCACACAAAGAACGATAAAGATAAACTAACGTTGTTACCGTAGTGCTTTGCGACCCTCACCTAAATGTCGTTAACACTGTAGCATGAACGATTGCTATTGTGCGTCTTATGTTCTTCGTGTTCTTGGTGCAGCAGCAGCAGCAGCAGAAAATAATTCTGTAACTCGATTTTCTCGATCTGTTGATGCTCTAAACTCTCCCAAACTCTCCGTACCCCTTCCCTAAGTCCCAGCCAACCTTTTTATACTCGACAGAGACAAAATATCTCCTCATAACTGCTCCAAATCTTCTCTCTGTCAGGCCATAAACTCGGGAATATTTTCTTCCCTGATTTATCTTTTCACGCGTTTCCTGGTGTTGAAATACTCCCAACACAGTCCCAGTTGGAGTAAAATTCTGTTAAAACACACGCTATCCTCTAATACGCACAGAAAATCCCATGAATATCTCGTGCAAAGTCGTGAATATCTCCCGTCTCTGTTTTCTTCTCACCGAGTAACTAGCTAATTTTAGCTGAAGAAATCAACCACACCACGCCTGTTACGCTCAAACAGGTCCATCCAATAAGTTTCAGCGATTGAGTCTCATTAAAACACCTTGAATTCTCGAACCCTAAACTGCCAGGGAAGAACTCTTTTTTTCCCGCCAAAAATTATTTTCAAACGAAGGTGATGAGGTTGCCCCTTATCCAGCTGCTTGGGTGCGAATATCCCGTGGGTGCCCCTTATCCTACATTGAGAGTCCGAATAACACGTGTCCTCCGGGTGCTTTAGACACAACTGTTCGAGCCGATTTTTCCAAAAATGTTTATTGCCCAAAGTACCTACAAACACATAAAACACCAAAATTAATACAAAATCGAGTGCCTACAATATATAGTATTGAGATCAAATTAGACACAAAAATGTGTCTATCAGTAATCCGACAACAACTTCCCGGGAGATCACCCATCCCTGGATTGCTCCCGCCCGAGCACGCTCAACTACAGAGTTTTCTGCCAACTCTAGAGACAATTGTGCTGAAAAGGCCTCGGTGTTTGGAAAGGACAAACCATTACTTATATTCCATTCGTCCGACCACTGCCGAATATCGGGGTATTACATAATCAAGCGACTTTAGATAAGTTTTGACACACTAAAATATGACAACCAAACTTGACATACCAACGCTTGGTGAGTTCAACCGAGATATGCTCTAACAATAACCAGATTAGATAGAGTTTTATGTAAATCTCAATAATTTGATATTTTTACTGAAGCTATAGTTAGTAATCTTATTCCATCAAGATATGACACGCGCTCCTATATTGTTGAAAACTAATCCTGATAGTATAAATCCGAATAACCATATAAATTTTATGAACAATGGTTTTCTAACAATAATTGTGTAGAGATTACAAAAGATGTTTCCAAACACAACAACAGGGTACAAATTCTTTTAAAATAACTTCCAAGTTGAAGCATACCAAAGAGGAGTTGAAGAAATGGTAATCAAGTTTTTTGTGATATAAATGGTAAAATAAGTAGGATTCAATAACATATTGCAACAATTCACCAACAAAAACACATTGATATAAACTTAAACCGAAATCTTCACTATTGGTATGATTTTAAGAAGTGAAACATGTTTTTCAAATTAAGACGTGGGAAGCACCAGGGCTAGATGGGTTTGAAGTAGGCTTGGATATTTTTTTTGGGGATATTGTGGTGATGAAATTATTCATATGGTTCAATAATTCCTCAATAATGGCAGGCTACTCAAGCAAATGAATCCGCTTTTCAAACTCTCATACCAAAACATACATGTGTGGAAACTCCAACTGACTTTAGGCCCATTAGTTTATGCAATAGCTCTTATATGATCATCTCCAAACTAATGATTGATAGAATGAAGCCTTTTCTCAGCAAAATTATACCTCTATGGCAGGCTCTTATGTACCAGGGATAAATATTATGGACAATAAATAATTGCTCATGCGGTAGTAGTGTAGTACATTATATTGAACATTCTAAATCTTATTAAGGAAGTGTTGCTAGCTATCAAATCAAATATGGCTAAGGCATTTGAAAAATTGGAATGATCTTTCATTCTTATAATTCTAGAATAATTGGGGTTCAGTGACAAGTGGTGTCAGCTTGTAAATCAATGTACTTCTACAGTTTCAGTCGTGCTTAATTCTCTCGAATCTAAAAAATACATCGCACAAGAGGTCACAGAGAAGTTGATGATTTGTTTATAAATCTATTAATTTTGTGTATTAAAAGCACTAATAGAATTATTTATTTTGTTGTTCCAAGTAAACAAATCGGTCATGTTATTCCCGCAAAAGGTTGCCCTATTATTTCTTATCTATTTTTTTGAAGATCACTGCATATTATTAAATACTACAAAGGGAGACTCTTTTTATAAGCTTCTTCGTATTATTCAGAACTTTTGTAATGCTTCAAGGAAAAAGGAAAATTTCAGCAAATCGAGTTTCCATTTCAGCAAGAATTCAAGTGATGATGCAAAACAAAATATAAAAATGATTCTAAGTATGAAGCCAACGCCACTTGAAGAAAAGTATCTTGGTATAATTTTCTCATCACCAAAGACAATAACAAGTGTTTTTAGGGTATTTTTGGTAAGATGGAGAAAAAAGCTTAAGCAATGACATGATAAAATGATAAGTCACGTTGGTAGAGGAACACAGATTCAAGTATCATTGGTACCATGGACCAATTCCAAATGAGTTGTTTTGAAGTGCCACAAAAGTCAATCAAAGCCATTGATGCAATACAAAGGAGATAATGGTGGAATAAGAAAAAATAAATAAGGTGGTTACAAGATAGATCAGAGGTTGTTATGCAAGACAAAAAGATGGGGATGAATGAGTTTCAAAGATGTAAATTCTTTTAATGAACATCTCTTACAAAACTGGATTGGAAAATAATCAAGAAAAAGGACGACATATGGATAAAAGTCCTCAAACCTGGATACTTCAAAGGTTCTGATCCTCCACAATACAACAACAAAGGAAAAAGCACACGAATATGGAAAAATATTTGTATGAGATCGGATTGGTTCAAAAAATGTAATTTGGCAAGTTGGTAATGGAGAGAATATTCGAATTTACAAAGATAGTGGATAACTAAGGAACATATGCAATGGCAGAACGATGATAATATTAACAGTAACAAGAATTTGAATTTAAAATTTTGCTGATATTATTGATAAAGACATTAACTTCTGGAAGGGACAGATTCTCAATCAGAAGATCAGAGGAATTTGATTCTAAATATAAAGGCAAATGGTGAACATGAGTGATGAAGCCTTAAAATTATCTCTGACTAGGAACGGTTTTTTCTCCGACAAATCTACATATAATGCAGTCCTTTATCCTCAACATCAAATAAATGAATAACTCGTCTAATGAGACTTTTTAGGCATTTTTTTTTTGTTTTTTCTTTGGAATTTTTGAAGCTCTTAGAGCAAGAGCTATCGAGCGAGAGTACTCATTCAATATGAATGAGTTTGATCCAAAATCATTCATACACTTGTTGGAATGAAACTAAGAGGCGGGTATTCAACCGTTTGGGAGGATGTTTAGTTGCTTACCCATGTCAGATTTTCACTCTTCAAGTTAGTCTCATTCGATTTGCCAGTGGATGAGCACTAAAAAAACTCATTCCATAGCCTTTACTCTAATCAAAAAGAAAACCCGGCTGATCTAAAAGCACAGCCCCTCATACCTGCTTACTCATCGGCCATGCCTCCGCGTTTAGAGTTTAGATGAGGTCCCTCGCAAACTTGAAAATCCCTCGCAAAATTGCTCATGAGGTAATACATTATATTGAACATTCTAAATCTTATTATGGAAGTGTTGCTAAGGCATTTGACAGAATGAAATGATCTTTCATTCTTATAATTCTAGAATAATTGGGGTTCAATGAAAATTGGTGTCAGCTTGTAAATCAATGTACTTCTACAGTTTCAGTCGTGATTAATTCTCTCAAATCTAAACAATATATCACAAAAGAGATTCAAGAAAAAGTGATGATTTGTTTCCAAATCTATTAATTTTGTGTATGAAAAGGACTAATAGAATGATTTATTCTGCCGTTCTAAGTCAAAAAATCAGTCATGTTATTCTTGCAAAAGGTTGCCCTATTATTTCTTATCTATTTTTTGAAGATCACTACATATTATTCAATACTGCAAAGGGAGACTCTTTTTATAAGCTTCTTCGTATTATTTAGAACTTTTGTAATGCTTCACGGAAAATGGAAAATTTCAGCAAATCGAGTGTCCATTTCAGCAAGAATTCAAGTGATGATGCAAAACAAGATATAAAAATGATTCTAAGTATGAAGCCAACGCCACTTGAAGAAAAGTATCTTGGTATAATCTTCTCATCACCAGAGACAATAACAAGTGTTTTTAGGGTATTTTTGGTAAGATGAGAAAAAAGCTTAAGCAATGACATGATAAAATGATAAGTCAGGTTGGTAGAGGAACTCAGATTCAAGTATCATTGGTACCATGGACCAATTCCAAATAAGCTGTTTTGAAGTGCCACAAAAGTCAATCAAAGCCATTGATGCAATACAAAGGAGCTATTGGTGGAATAAGAATAAATAAAAACGGTGGTTACAAGAAATATCAGAAGTTTTTATGCAAGACAAAAAGACGGGAGGAATGAGTTTCAAAGATGTAAATTCCTTTAATGAACCTCTCTTACAAAACCGACTTGGAAATTAATCAAGAAAAAGGACGCCATATGGATGAAAGTCCTCAAACCTAGATACTTCAAGGTTCCGATCCTCCACAATACAACAACAAAGGAAAAAGCATTTGGAAAAATATTTGTATGCAATCGGATTGGTTGAAAAAAATGTTATATGGCAAGTTGGTAATGGAGAGAATATTTGAATTTACAGAGATAGTGGATAACTAATGAATATATGCAATGGCAGAACAACGATAATATTAACAGTAACAAGAATTTGAATTTAAAAGTTGCTGATATTATTAATAAAGACACTAACTTTTGGAAGGGACAGACTCTCAATCAGAAGATCCGAGGAATTTGATTCTAAATATAAAGGCAAATGGTGAACATCGGTGATGATGCCTTAAAATGATCTCTAACTAGGAACGTTTTCTTCTCCGACAAATCTACATATAATGCAATCCTTTATTTTCAACATCAAATAAATGAATAGCTCGTCTAATGAGCCTTTTTTAGTTTTTTTTTATTTCTTTATGATTTTTGAAGCCGTTAGAGCAAGAGCTATCGAGCGAGAGTACTCATTCAAAATGAATGAGTTTGATCCAAAATCATTCATTATACACTGTTGGAATGAAACTAAGAGGCAGGTATTCCTTGGGAGGATGTTTAGTTGCTTACCCATGTCAGATTTTCACTCTTCAAGTTAGTCCCAGCGTTAAAAACGCTCATTCCACAGCCTTTATTCCAAGGTTTTAAAAACGTCCGTTTTTACCGAAAAAACGGCCGTTAAAACGGTCACACCCATGTACCGTGGCCGTGAGGGTCCCCGAACCCCGTGCCTTTATTAGGCCGATAAATAGGAAAAACGGCAGTTTTATAGTACCGCTTTTCTAAAATTAGTTTGAATTTTTTTTTTTCTTCTAAATAACATTTTAACGTACGTTTTTTAGAACTATTTTCCCGTTATCACGCACGTTATAACCGTAAATAACTTTCTTACCATTTCTTTTGATTTTTTTCTTCTCTGATTGAAAGCTGAAAACTTCAATTAAATATTTTTAAATGATACAAGGAAACTAATTACGGGATTAAAACTACAAATTTAAAAAACATAGGATTGTTAAACTAGTATTCATCATTTTTTAAAAAGCTACGCGAACCAACTACGACCACCACCTTTTTTCAAGTATTCTTTATTTTCTCGACGGTTCCCTTCCACATCATAGTCATCGTTGTCGGGTACTGGTTATCTTCGTTTGCATAAGTATCATCATCATAATAACCATCATTATCGTATCATAACCTCCTTCAAGATCATCATTATTGTTACCTACTTCATTATTATTATCATTATTAGAATTATATCCTTCGTTCATATGTTGAACACCATGGTCAGAGCGATCGGAAGTGTAACGAGAATCATATGTTCGATTCACATTCTCATAACATTGTGTATTGTCCCCAAATGAAAGATTACCAAAGTCATAAACAAAGTCACTCACCGGTAACCTTTCGTATGAGATTTGAACTTCCGGATCATGTCAGTTGTATGGTAGAGGGACATGCTCTGGATTATTAACGGCCTCCTCTTCCAGCATATTTAACCACTGTTCTTCTTGAGGTAAAACCGGTGTTTAATCTTCCCCCGCTATCCAAGTCAAGCATATTGTCATCCCTCAAGATAGACTATGAACGTCGTGAACATCAATGTTATGTCTCCTTGCTTTACCTTTAATTCTTTGTTTCTCCAACTTCAATTGTAATTGACATACACCAGATCATTTGATCTCGATGAAAGTAAATGATTGCGTAGTTTGGTGTGGATTCTTTCAAACACACTCCAATTCCTCTCTGATCCAGACGATGTATTTGTTTGACTTAATATCTTTACTGCAATCTTTTGGAGGGATGGATACTCAGCACCATAAGATAACCACCAACTTACCGGATCACCATGTTGAGCTGCAATACGTGCTGATGGTGATCCAAATTGACCTTTCATCATTCGCATTCTTCCTGCCTACAAAGAAAAGTACAATTGTTACTAGAAATTCAAATTACTTAATTATACATATTTGGAGATAATATTAGTAATTGTGTACCTCTAGCATGCATTCTGCTTGTTCTTACGGGCCACTAACCATTTTTATATAACTTCAGTAAGACAAATTTGCGGCTCAGAAATATCATTATTGATCAGATTAGTTGCTGGGTTAAAGATGTAATAAGGATTGATAAAATACGATGTTGCATGAAGAGGATAACTCAACTGACTTTTCCATCGTTTCTTTATTGCACCCACGATAGAAGCATTTCGATTTGATCTCAAACCCATTTGTATAGTTTCCACACATGTAGCAAGTGCATGGAACAAATAGCCCATGGTGGGTTTGTCTGAGTCCAAGAAACGAATCATTTTCAATAATGGACCAACCATTATGCATGCATTTTGACACGTCGTCCGTAACATCTCATTTGAAATAATATTCTTCACTTGTCTTGTTTAGTTCTTGCCTCATCCGATTTCGTAAATTCCTTGTCCGTAAAGAGGCTCTCGATAGCATTACGTTGATCAATGATGCTTTTGATTGCAATAAAATTCATTGAAAACCTTGTGAAGCCAGTGGCGCAATAGATTGCGTCTTGCGTAATGTTGTCGAAATCTAGCAAGAACCCAACCATGATTGTAAATAAATTTGCTAATTTGTCTTGCTTCTCCGATCACATCTTTAACAAAGGGGAATTTTACCACATCTTCCAACATCAAGTCCAATACGTGAGCAAAGACAAGGAACCCATAAAAATGTGCCATATTCTGGATGCCAATATCTTACCTAATCAAACAAAAATAGAAAGAAGTTAATGATTAATATATTCCCAATATATATATAAAAAATAAAATAAAGTTATTCTTAGTTACCCGCAGCTTTGAATTGGGATCCTTGATCGCTTACTAATTGAACAATATTTCTGACCGACATCATCTATAACGGGCTTGAACAAAGTAATTAAATACTCTATCAACCGATTATGTTCTATGTCGACACTTTTCAAAAATGTAATTCCACTACCACCGTAAACTAGAAAGTTTACAATCGTACGGTTGTTTTTGCTTTTCCAACCATCCGACATGAGTGTACAACCATATTCTCTCCAAGAATGTCGTTGAATGTACACCACATCTTTTTCAATCCTTTGTTTTTCTCAAGTTAATATGGGATTCGACAACTTATAAGCCGATGGAACTCTATAGGATTGGCCGAATTTTGCAATCGCATCGAATGCCTCGTGGTACCGAGATGAGTTAACCACATTGAAGGAATATCATCATGGCATAGAAAAACGTCCAACAAGAATCGACTTTTCCCGACATGTTTTGCTTTTGCCAAATTTTGCCATCGAAGGTTGAGAATCCCTAGAAGGGTTATATTGTCCTCCCATATCCACGGACATCCTAGGTGGTTGTGATGGCCGCATATTAGACCTAGGTATTTCTGCAGAGGTCTGGGACCGTGCGATGTACCCTCTCCGCATGAATATTCTTATTTTTTTTCGTCCAAAAAGGTTCTTTAAAAACCCAGTCTTTTTCTTTTGTGTGACTGGTGCTTGTTCTTCTTCTCGCTTGAAAATCGGCTTTTGTTCATCTATACCACACACGGGGTTCCATGGCTCATTATGATACACTTGTTCTCGAATCTTCGTTATCGATTCTCGCTCTTCTTTGCCTTTTTGCATTTCTTTTTTCTTCCAAAGGCCACTTTAGCAATATTTTTCACTTCAAAGGCGGCACATGCATGCACGGCAACCGTACCTCTTTGTTGTGCTAAATGCAATTTTATGCGTGAAATACCGGAAGATATTTCCTTTTCACAAAAATTACACTTCAATTTTTTACCATCGTGCATTACAAGGCAATATGCATTAAAAACATCTCGTTTGGCGCTTTGCGTGGATGTCGATCCTTCCATCGTATTCGTAACGAGAAAATGTTACTTGGAAATCAGTGACATATATTAAATTTCCTAGTACTATTCTTGGCCTATATTTTATTTTGTCCACAAATAGAAAATTCTAGATGTCTATTTTGTAGCTAGGTAATCATTATATTCTTAAAACAATAAGAAATTTGGTTGCCTATGTGTAGGAACATAGGATAGATAGACGCCTAGACCTTTTGATCATGAAGACAATTAACTTTTTCTTTTTCTTTTTATACTTTTAACTTTTGACCCCTTTTGAGCATGAATACGAATTACTTATTGAGAATGAAGACAATTGATTAAACTATTAATTTTTTTCTTATTCACTAGTATTATTTTTGGCCTCTATTTAATTTGTGTCCACAAATAAAAAATTCTAGATGTCTATTAGAAAATTCTAGATGTCTATTTTGTAGCTAGGTAATCAATATACTCTTGCAACGATAAGAAATTTGGTTGCATGCATAAAGGAACATAGACTAGCTAGATCTTTTAATCATGAAGACATTTTTATTTATTTATTATTATTCTTTTAACTTTTGACTCTTTTGAGTACAAATTATTTATTGAGCAGACTTTCTTAAAATGGTTACACTCATATAAAGTAAATAAAATTTAACCAAATTTAACTAACATTGACATTACAATCCGTCTAATTAGATTTCACAATTTTTAACATGCATGTATGAAGTTATATTTAACTAGCATCAACACTAACACCATGATAATTATTTCATCATGTCATCATGCTAGTTAATTAATTTCATCATTATGAAAGTTAAAGCATTAACTTAAACCTCATGCATATTTTTGCTTCATTAATCATGTTCTTTATACTTGACAAAATGGTTGACTTAATTAATTAGACTTCATTATTGATTTATGTGATTCACTGTTGGATGATCAATTCTTTTTTTTTTCTTTTTTGCATAAATTTTGTTGTGTCTTGATTTTTTCTTCCTCTAATCTTGATTTGAGCTTTTGTTATTTCCTTGAAACTCTATTATAAAGTTATGGCAACATCCTAAATTACAATATATATATGTACAACACGAAGAAAATGATGAAAACATTACAAAAAAAAAAAAGACAACTAATAACTTAAATGTTGATATAAGAGAGTACATGTATAGTTAAAATTTATAGTTCAAAGACAACATTCGACGTCCGCATCATCATCCTGAGATCATGAAGAAAAAAATCAAATATATGTCAAATAAACTACATAGAAACAAACAATAAATTTAGTGGTAAATACTTATTTTAATAATATATTAAAATTACCTCTTAAACTGGTAGTTGGAAGTTGAAACTTGGAAACTTTAAAACACGAGAGGAGGAAGAATTTCTCTGCAGTAGAAGCAGAGTTATAACAAATTTGTGTACTACAACAATATGCCTTCTTGTGTTTTTAAAGGGTGAACGTAAAGAAGAGAAGGGGAAAAAATAGTGTGATCATGATTTTGTTTTCTAAAAGAAGGGAAGTGAAAAAAAAAAGTGACATATTATTCGTTCTCCCCTAACCATGAGGGACCAACTTGAGTCATCAATTCATTAACCAACGTTCTGTGCTTTAGTTGTTCACTTCTTTGTGAAAACTTAAAATGAAACAAAAAACGGACAAGTAGACAAGTAGAGGGACAAGTAGACCTAGTCACCTAGCTAATTCATTTGATGGAAATTCTGCACTCTAATAAAGGGACAAGTAGACCTAGTCACCTAGCTAATTATTGCCGACGAAATTTTAGTGGCTATAATTTACCGACACGAATTTTATCAAACTTTCGTAAATTGTATAGTGAAAGAATTCTAAAACACCTATGTAAAGAATATAAACATGACTATCGAATTATACACATTTCTTATACTAACAATAATCAAATAAAATGGTAGTATTAGAATTTCTTAATGATATAGGTCATCTATTAGTTGGACAAAATTTAAAAAATTAATAGGTCATCTATTTATGGACGTGGGGAGTATTAAAAATTAAAATACCTTGTACCTACGTTTTTTAGACTCGTTAAAACGTTTTCACGCATGTTATAACCGTTACATAGGAAATTCGATCAATAATTTTTTTTTATTTCCTATGTAATCATTAACGCCTCAAGTTATTTTCAAAGAACGTCCAAAAACGCGTTTTTGGCCTATATAACGCGCTTTTTAGCCCAAAACGTGTTCACACCTAAGAAAACGCATTATTACGGTCACACCTAGTGTCCGTGACCTGAGCCGTGACCCGTTTTTCGAACCTTGCTTTATTCTAATAAAAAAAGAAAAACCGGCTGCTTACCCACCGGCCGTGCGTCCGTATTTAGAGTTTAGATGAGGTCCCTCGCAAACTTGAAAATCTGAAACTCTCTTCTTCCCCCCTTCTCTCTCTCAAATGGCTACTTATGCAGTACCAACTCTTCCACTTCATCCACCAAGAACAAATTTCATCTCCTCTTTCAATTTCCCACTTCATTATAACAGTTTAGTCTCTAAAACAATAAGAACCACCATTCCAACTCAAAAATGGAGAAATTCCAGAAGAAAAACAACAGTTTCAGCACAAGAAAGAAAAGTATCACCATCACCAAACAAAAAAAGCAGTGAGAAAGGGTTTGACCCAGCTGGTTTTCTCACCAAACATGGCATTACTGATAAGGGTTTTGCTCAGTTCCTGAGAGAAAGGTAGAAATAGTATTTTTTTTATTTCTCTAATTTGAAGATAACGCACAGATTTTTGGTAATCAATTACAAATGTTTTTTTGTTTAGGTATAAGAGCATCAAGGACCTTAAAGAACAATTCTTCCCTCGCTTTGCTAATGTCATGGAACTCTCTTCTGGGTTAGTTGTTTTTCCACTATTCAAGTTTTAATCCTTCTATAAGCATTTCAAAAGTATGTTTGAGGTGGTGGTGCTGGAAATGGGGGTGGTTATGGTTTCAGTTGTGGTTTGGGGTGGTGTGATGGTGCTGGGGTTGTTGTGGTGGCCGAGGCATATGCATGTTGTTGTTTTGTTTGATATTTTGTCTCTGTGAAATTGATTGATTTCGTTTGCTTCATATGAAGGTATGAATTAATGGGTATACATCGAAATGTACAGCACCGATTGGATTACATGGAATGGGCACCAGGTATTACTTCTATAGCGTTTGGTTATAAATTTGGTCGTATTCAGATTTTCTTTTTACAATGAGAATTTTGGGTGTGTACTCCCAATTGGCTTAGCTTTATCTATCTCTAAATTTGATTATGTGAATACAGGTGCACGTTATTGTGCAGTGGTTGGTGATTTTAATGGGTGGTCTAACACAGAACACAGTGCAGGAAAGGGGCATTTTGGTCATGATGATTTTGGGTATTGGTTTGTTATTCTGCAAGACAAAGTAAAAGAAGGGCAAGAACCAGATGAATTGTATTTCCAGCAGTATAACTATGCAGATGACTATGACAAAGGTGACAGTGGTGTTACAATTGAAGAGTTATTTAAGAAAATGAATGAAGAATATTGGGAACCTGGAGAAGACCGGTTTCTTAATAAGCGTTTTGAAGTGCCTGCTAAGTTGTATGAACAAATGTTCGGCCCAAATGGACCCCAGACTGAAGAGGAATTGGGGGAAATACCTGACGCTGAGACAAGATATAGAGAATGGAAAGAGAAGCATAAAGATGATCCTCCCAGCAACTTACCTCCATGTGATGTAATTGACAGTGGAAAAGAATATGATGTTTTTAATATTGTGGATGACCCCGTTTGGCTGGAGAAGTTTAGAGCTAAGCAACCTCCTATCGATTACTGGTTAGAACTGCGTAAAGGAAGGAAAGCATGGTCCGAGAAGTATAATCCAAGTATCCCTCATGGAAGCAGATACAGGGTTTATTTTAACACTCCTAGTGGCCCTGTGGAACGAGTTCCTGCTTGGGCTACTTACGTGCTTCCAGGTAAAATTTGTGTGATCGCGATTGCAATTATTCTTTTGTGCCAATTATCAGTATATTAATATGTTGGGTACACATTATTGGTTATAATTTTCAGAAGTAGAGGGAAAGCAATCAGTTGCAGTACACTGGGAACCACCTCCAGAAGAGGCATATAGATGGAAAAATGAACGTCCAAAGGTTCCAAAGTCCCTTCGTATATATGAATGCCATGTGGGAATTAGTGGATCAGAGCCGAAAGTTGCTTCATTCAGTGAATTTACTGAGAAGGTAATACTTAATAATGCTGTTTTGCCTCCTAACTCCAGAGAATGTTGTTCGACTCTTATTCTCATTGTGGCTCTGTGCTCCCCAAACCCCAAAATATTATTTACCGTATCGTCACATTATGTTCCATTTCAGGTCCTTCTACACGTGGAAAAATCCGGATACAATGCAATTCAGTTGATTGGGGTTATTGAGCACAAAGATTATTTCACCGTTGGTTATAGAGTGAGTTTAAATTTAATTAGTTTATCCTGTTTGTCTCGTTGAAAATTCTTTGTTGTTTCTCTTTGACCTATGCTGGTAGAAAGTACAAACTATTTGATATGATTTAATGTGCGCTTCTATATTGTCTCCCCTGATTTCAAAGCTTGAAAATTGGATTAGTCAGTTATTCCATAGTTTTGCCGTCTTATCATGTTTCATCAAAGGCCTAATCCTCCTTCACCTTTCTTTAATGCAGGTGACCAATCTGTTTGCTGTTAGCAGCCGATTTGGTACTCCTGATGACTTCAAGCGTTTGGTTGATGAAGCACATGGTTGTCTTCTTCCATAAGCTAGTGTCTCATAGAGTTTATTTTCAAATTTTGGCTTTACAATAGCATATTCGCTTCTGAATCTGACAGGGTTTTCTGCTACTTCTTCTGTTCCTATTACAGGTCTTGGGATGTTAGTCTTCTTAGATATTGTTCATTCATACTCGGCAGCTGACGAGATGGTCGGCTTATCCCTATTTGATGGATCAAATGATTGTTATTTCCACACTGGTAAGCTGGCCGATGGTCGTATATAAAAGCTTTACATTGTTGATGCTCAACTATATTAAGGGCATGCATACTTTCTTTTACTGTATTTAAGGACCAAAAGTTTGGATGTCACTTGCTCCAGTGAATGGGTTCTCACCATCCCATTTCCAATAATAAAAAATTTATCGTATAAGGGAACTTAAAACTGAGGCATTTCTTTTTCATTCCAGCTTGCCATTTTATCATATCTAAGACCCTTGTAAACCTTTCACACTTGATTAGGTAAACGAGGGCATCACAAATATTGGGGTACCAGAATGTTCAAGTACGGAGATCTTGATGTCCTGCATTATTTGCTGTCTAATTTGAAATGGTAATCTGTGAGTCGTAGTACTTCTTTTTGTTCAACTTCTTTTGGTTATCAAATGTTGGTTTGGAGAAATTTCAGATGGCTAAAATCTTCTGAATTGATGTTGGCATTGTTTACGTTTTAACTATTGAACAGGTGGGTTGAGGAGTATCAAGTTGATGGTTTCCATTTTCACTCACTTTCATCTATGATGTACACACACAATGGTTTTGCTGCTTTTACTGGCGACATGGAGGAGTAAGTATTTATTCATCTAAGTAATTTATGTTAGTTGTTATTACCATATGTGTCTTTTTCCAGTATTAGTTCTCTAGTTCAAGGTCTACTTGCTTATTGGTTTTGTTTTAAAGTATCTCATTCAAGAAATTGTTTACTTTAGGTATTATAATCAGTATGTAGACAAAGATGCTTTGATATATTTGATTTTGGCAAATGAGATGCTGCATGAGCTTAATCCGAATATAATAACAATAGCAGAAGATGTAAGTACACTTCTTGTTTTCTTTGGTTCAATACAATCTTCAGTTCAGATTGAGTATTTTCTTTGCATATCTTATTAGGAGTTTCAGTAATCTGAAAATTGTGTCGAAGTATTGAATTAATGCCTTGATCAAACGAAGGGAGCTTATTTGATTTCATTAACAGTTCAATTTTTGTTTTTCCCTCTCAAATTAACATTCGAGTGAATATGGTTCAATTGTGCAGGCAACTTATTACCCTGGATTGTGTGAACCAACTTCTGAAGGTGGATTGGGATTTGATTTTTATGCCAATATAACTGTATCAGAGATGTGGTTATCGTTACTTGAAAATGTCCCTGATCATGAATGGAGCATGAATAAGGTTAGGTTGTTTCATTTTCACATAAAACATATATACTGTGCGAAATTTGTGTACATAGCTCCTTTTTTTTTTTTAACCTCAAGAAATGTTGGGATTTTTAGTCGCCTACTATACAAGCACCTTTAGGCCTTGTTAGAGCCTTAATGAAGGTTTAGCACCCTGATCTGATATTAACTGTGTTACAACGATACACCTAAAAACATAATCAGCCGTATCGATACGTATTTGCACGGATACGCGTACTAATACTCTCAATACTTCAAGATACAACTCAGTTAGAAAACTTTGACTAAATATTAGAAAATTTAGATATTTTACTAGATTTTATGAGAAGTTTTAACTATAGTGACAAAATAATTAGTTCCGAATCTGTCCACTGATCTTGCTCTAGACTTTCTTCCTTCTTATCCAGACTTTTTCTCTCTTCAGTGAAGTTAATCATACAGATTATATTTTAATCATGCAAACACATGTATGTATTTTGTTAAGTTTCTATCTATATATAATATATTTATGTTAAACTACTGATGAATATTAAGTATGCCGTATCGCCGTATTTTAGTTTTTCAAGTTGGTGTATCATGGTAGCGTATTGGTATCTTGTATCCGATACCATATATGTATCGTTGCAACACAGGATATTAATCACAAATTGGCACAGGTTGTAAAGACGCTGTTAGGCAACGGACAAAATACAAATAAGATGCTTACTTACGCTGAAAACCACAACCAGGTAATAACAAACATGGAGTCTTCCACCAAAGCATTCCACGTTCAGCAAATGCCTCGACAATTTTCTAACCATTTCTTATATTACATCTTACTTATTTGTCCTTCAAGTAATTTTATGACAGTCCATATCTGGAGGGCGTTCATTTGGGGAAATATTGTTTGGTGGGACTAAAGAGCCGTCTTCTGGTTCAGAAAATATGTTGCTTAGAGGATCATCATTATACAAAGTATGCCTCTTTTCCAATATACTGTTCTTTAAACTCTAAAGTCTATTATATATTTACAAATTAATGGTTTGAATCCAGATGATTAAATTGATTACATTTACGATAAGCGGTCGAGCATACCTCAACTTCATGGGGAATGAATTTGGGCATCCAATGGTAGGTTCTATACATTTATATATATTCGTGATTAGTACTTATATTTTCATTTAATTTAACATATTTTCTTTTGCTAGAGAGTGGAATTCCCTATGCCTAGCAATGATTTCTCTTTTTCACTTGCCAACCGTCAATGGGATTTGGTTAAAGACAAGGGAGTGCATCAGGATATTTTTTCCTTTGATAAGGTATTATCTTTATCTTTATATAACCATGTCCTTTACATGACAAATTCATTTATGTAACACAGTTATGATGCCTGAGGCGAATAATCTTTTGTAAACCACCACATCTTATGCAGGATATGATGAAGTTGGACGAGAGAATGTTTTCAAGAAGCTTACCCAAAATTCACCATGTAAATGATACTACAATGGTATGTGGACCACATTTTATTCATTGGTTACTATAGAACCAGCAAGGTTTTACTGTGTTATAACTTTAAAGTTATTACTAAGTTGGGGAAATTTTGCTATCCAGGTAATATCTTACATAAGAGGTCCCTTTCTCTTCGTTTTCAATTTTCACCCTGAAAATTCCTACGAGAGATATAGTGTTGGGGCAGATGAAGCTGGGGAATATCAGGTTAGTGAATCATAAACTAGACATCCAAGAAGACACAAAAAGTACTTGAAATGCTAGGAATACCATAAGTTGCTTTCGTTGATAAACATGCTTGTCATGTTTCTTAGCTTTTATTTCAGCATAAACTAGCTAGTCTTTCTTATCTCAACAAGAGCGTTACGGATTGAGTAGTGGATGAATATGATAAGAAATATTTTTACAGCTTATACTTGATACGGATGGTGTCAAATATGGGGGACAAGGACATCTTAAAGATGATCAATATCTTCAAAGAACCATGAGTAACAGGTATTTCATCTGCTTGTTTTCATTTCCATACGTGAGCATTACTTGATGAGTTAGTTTTCCTTAGCTTCCCATTGTTTTTTTTATAGAATTGATGGACTCAGAAACTGCTTAGAGATTATGCTGCCTAGTAGAACTGCTCAGGTTTGTCATTTTTTATCTCTAAATGTTTAAGCCAACCTTGTTATTGCCCAAGTTCTGGTATCAAATACTTGCCAACATGTGAATCTTTGATGTTTCAACAACTACAGGTCTACAAACTAACTCGAATTCTACGAGTATGAACAATTATGCGTTCTGGAGTAAACTTTTGAATGACACCAACCAAGGTCCAACAAAGGAAATGTGAGGCGAGTACTAGCTGGGTTTTGCCCCGTTTCTTTTTTTTTTCCCTTTTTTTTTTAATAGGAAAGATAAATTGATTGAATAGCTAAACTTGTTGTACATAGAGTTTCTCTTTAGGGCAATTCCTGTGGGAATCAACAAACCCATATTTTTGTTGAGCTAGCTGGATGGCCAAACTGGTTTTTCCACTATGGTAAAGCACTGGGCGTTAGATAACTAAGCGCGCGATCGACAGACAAACTCTGGAGTTTGTAGGTAAAGCTTGTAGCAAAAACGCCAACGGGTAGTTTTTTAAATTCAAAATTCACTTTTTACTTATATAAATTACCATCAATATCAAATAATTCACTCACGCCAAAATTCACTTCTCTTGAATTTTCTCTTCTAAAATCTATTTCTCAGTGGCTGAAAAGGTGATCACACTCTTTTGCGATGCAAAACTTGAAGTCAGTTGTTTCTAAGATATGTGGGAGTTTTAAAAAGGTTGAAAATTGTAAGAGGGAAGTGCAAGTTTTTGAAGTTGCTCCAAGAAAATGTTCCGCTATAAAGCAAAGAAGAGCTCCAGTTTAAAGTTGACAACAAAAAATTTAAAAACAAAGGCGAAATCACAAAAAGCGCGATACGTCAAATGAAGATAAACAGAGGCCAAAACTTGTACTCGATTTTTATTGAAGTTGTTTAGTACGTTTATTATTGCCTAAGTTTATATCTTGTAAAAGAATTGGCATCAATGAATAAAAATATTTAGGTTATAAAATAGAGATTTCCACTTCAAATTAAGCGAAATTTATTACAATTTAAACTTGCAAATAACATCAAACTACATTTTAATAAACCACAACAAAAACATCAAACTACATCAAATCCAGCGACATTCTCTTTGTAGAGTTCATAACATTCAAAATGCTTAAACTCTCTCCGCTTTCTTCAAGAAACTTGGTCTCGAGCGATGGTTTTCTCAGAAATGTATAAACAACAAGTTCGGATATTTATGATTGCAACACTGCAAAAACTTCAAACTTAAAGCCATATTGAAGAAGGAGTTATTACACTGCAAGCATTGTGAATATTGAGATCACGAATACAAACATTGTCCACAGAGAATCAGTGGATGCTCAAAGCCCGATTGCAAGACTTTTATGCATTTGCGGACTTCTTATGAAGAAGATACATATGGAAGGCATTTTAATGTCCTAATTGTTTTTGGTGGAGTGGGCTGATTGAAGTTGAAGGACAAATCGATTCATTATGGTATTATGTTATTTAATTTGTTGTTTATTTTGTGTTATTACGATTACCTAAAACCATCAATATCATAAGAAATTTAAATTTTTCCTCGATTAAACATTGCACCATCAATTACATAAATAAAAACATACTGCATTGAACAACCACATCATACATGAGAATAAAAGAAATACATTAAATTAAAACAATTACTACATAGGCGCCAATTTCTACGGGTGGTGGAATTCCTATGGCGATGTAGGGATCGTATCTCATGAGCACCCTATGAATGTTGAAACAAGCATGGAAGTCGAAAGGACGGCCACGGTGAGATGCTTACCACATCGCTAGAGTTCTGGGAAACACTTCATGTCCGGCTTCACCGTTGAGCTTATTTTGGTGATTCTCCATTAGTTGGGTGACGAACTCCAATACATTCATACTAATTACACTAAAATGATGCTGCAATCTGTGAGAATCACGCCCATGGATGTTCCCAGTTTCAGCGGTGAACATTCTGTAAACTTTCTCCCAGAATGTCAACGTCGAATCGACTACATTACTCATGACAGAATCTTGTGTGTGAAAAACAAAGGCTCTACAAATAGCTAAATCCTCTTGTTTAGTGAATCTAACACCACGAACTCGGGAGGCATTTTTGTAGATGATTTGAGAGTGAAGAATGTGTAGAATGTATGAATTTGGAGTTGAAATGGGGAGTATTAATAAAACTCAAAAATTATAGCCGTTAGATCACAAGAGTTTCTAGTCGTCCAGATTCAGCCGTTGGCGCTTCTATAACAAACGCGCGCTGGAAGGACAAGCTCTGGCGATTTAGTGAAGAGCGCGCGCTGCCCGGGAAAGCACCAGCGTTTGAGGCAAGCTCGCCCGTCCTATCATTAAACGCTCGCTACATCCTCCATCCTCCAACTCAATGAACAAACCAACAAATTTGTTGGTTTGAACATCCATTTTTCATGTTTGTTGAGTCCATAGTGGGAGCAAAATGAACAAACTTGATGGTTTGTTCATTCCATAGGAACTGCTCTTAGTGGGAGAGTCAGAGCCGTCTTATGGACTAGGCCAGCTAGGCTGTCGCCTGGAGCCTCAAATTGTTAGGGCCCCAAAAATTTAATGTTTGTTTTGTTTTTCCGTTTGTTTTTTGTTTTGTTTTACCATATAGGTAATGCTCGACAAAGGTGTCGACTACGCTCTTGTTGATAAGTCATGCTGTTATTGAAAGTCGTTTGTTGTGTGACAGCCTACTACTTCCCAATTCCATTTAGCCAGTACTTTATTTTCTGTAATAACAATATAACTCATTACATTTGATAATTCTCTTAAAACTAATTTAAATATCCTCCTTCCTAGTAAATTCATTCAAAATATGATGAATATCACAAGGGGAAGATCAAAATTTAACAAAAGAAATTATGCATGGGTGTGTTATCCTTACACCCATGGAGTCTCCGATTACATATTGTCTTAGAAAGAACGTATTATATGTTCACAAAACGTAGTTTCAAAAAAATCCTTGTTAACTTCTCGTCTACTGGCCGACTTACTAGTGCATATGTTGCCTAGTTGGCCTCTCTATATATGTAGTGGATTGTATGATGCCGAATGGATTGTCCGACTTGCTAGTGCACCGCTGCCTAGTTAGCCTCTCTATATATGTAGTGGATTGTATGATGCCGAATGGATTGCAATAGGTGTTAGAGCACTGCTCGGTTGAACTCGCATGCGTTGCTATCTCAAGCATGTTTTTCAATATTAGTGATCAAAACTATAAGTCTTGATTTCTAGTCTACTTATAGCTAAGTCTCGAACTAGGATAGAAAGTGTAGTTGAGCTCTAGACTCTATGGCGATCATCATACAAAGACGAAGAACTACTCAAGGAACTGGTGGAACTTCATCGACTAAAAGGTATGTGGAGACTTGAACTTATCTATCACTCAAAAGTATATCTACTCTATCTCCTATCTTGAGATAAAAGTCGTATTTCTATATAGACTATGATTATACACATTTGCTATTTCGCTGAGCTTATCTCGCATATCTATTTCTCGAAATATGTGTTGGTAGGCTTTCGCTTTGGCCAAGTTCATCTTTACTAGTGACGAAATTCATGTTAAGTTTCAATTACTTGAAAATTGCTTTGACGAAAAATGGTTTGTGAATAACAACTATATAACGTCCTCTAAGAATGTTTCAATGATTGAAATGAGAGTTTAGATTATATAACCATTGTTGGATATAAAAATTGTGACATAGCGGAAGCGTATGATTTTTGGATCAAAGATCCGATAGAAGATAAAAACTAGTGTGAAATCAATAGATTCACAAAAGTGATAAGAAAATAAAGATAATAAAAATAAAAGATAAGTTTGATATTAATCAAATAATAATATTGGTTGTAGAATTGTATTTCTACTATACCTAGGCCTTCTTATATATGCTTCAAGGATTCTAAATATAACTAGGACTAGAAAAGGAAATCACACCAAACTAGGAAACACGTTAGAACTAGGAAGAAATCCTAAATAAAGAAATAGACTAAAGCTAGTAAAAGGAAATCCTTATAATAGGAAATAGAGAACTTGTGAGTAGGATGTCCTACATCGGCCCCCTTTCTTAAAAAGAACTCGACCACGAGTTCAATAGAGAAAGTCAAACGCTTCTGCCAGATCGTAGGGTCGGAAACGCCTACGAAGATCACCATTAATCGATAGCTTGAGTTCGGCAGAAAAGACAAACAATATCGCCGCCAGATCATGTGGTTGAAAACAATGACGAAGAAGATCATCAGATATTAAATACTTCGCATCACCTGCTTCAATAAACTTCTTTGGTTGCAACAAAAAATCTTCAAGTGCCATTTTCCACATAACTTATTGCAACGAAGTTGTATCATGGAGAAAATGCAAGGATATACTCGTTCTTTCATTGTCCAACTCCCGAAGGGAAAATCTCTTATCTTTGCCTTCCTCAGACTTCTTATAGAAAAATAGATCCACCACCACATTCCACATGTGTCCATTTCGAGGCTTTGGCATCGGAAGTCCGGATTGTTCTCCATCCGGAACTAAGAAAATAAACCCAACTCCTCCTTGAGTCGTATAGGTGTAAGATAATGCACTATACCCAATTAGCCTTATATAAACGTACGTTGGTTCTGCAAAGCCTGGATCAACTGCTTGTACCTCACGGACTTGATAATAAAAGATGGATTTAGGAACATACTCATGCAAACTCTCGCATACCATATTGACATAAGACAAGACTTTTAATCCTATCCAGTTAAAATATGAGTCAGTATACTTATCGAGAACTGTATTTGTGGAACTTCCACTCTTTTCGATATCTCTCGAAACTTCGGAAGCAGACAACCAATCCTAGATTTTCTCTCTTGCTCTTATCACTCTTTCTTTCTAACAATTCAACAGCTGCGTTTGTGTCCTCTAATCCGAGACCAGGTGTTTGAAGGTGAAAACGGTTTCTGCTGATTTCGGTAATTTCGCGTGAGTGGGTGAGAAACGAGTTTAAACCCTAAACAATGTACTGCAAGGGAGTACTTTAGATTCGAGAGATCAATCTGTACAAATCCATCCTAAACCAAGAAATGACCGTTCCAGACTTGCTTCGGTCACAAAGTGAAGGAGAAGGGTTGGTTTTAGGGAGGGAAGCGAAGAGAGTGTTGAGACCAAAATAGTTGATTCTGGAAGAGTAGTTGTTTGACTTGTATCAGAAAGTGAAAGCTAACAGATGGGAAAGCTAGCAAGTGATTTCGAGTGTTGTATGCTTCTCGACCCAAAACTTGTAGTTTGGTGGAAATAGGTAAGACCTATTTATACAAGTCGTAACAAAACGTACTCTGGTCTCGTAAGAAATGGGAACGGCCGAGTAAAGTGGAAGGAGGTGGTAAGGGGTAACGCCTGGAATTGATGTTCCATAATGAAAGAAATGTTTCACCATTACTCCTTGTATTTACTAACCGACTCATTCTTATGACACTTTCTTGTAACGGGCGTAGTGTACGCCGCACGCTGTAAACCGCCAAACCAATACCCTAATGATCATCCCCCAGTTTGTGACATGTGTTGATGCCTCGAGTGTTTTCGTGGAAAACTTGTAGCATGTTGATGTTGGTTGGAAAGTTGAGCTTGGGAGACTTGCCGGCTCGGTAGTGACCCTCGACGGTCGAGATTTTGCATCTTGAGAGGAAGGGTAGCCATTGATTGTTGCAACCCTTCGTTTTGGCAGCCAGCGTCGTGCATGGCTTTGGCATGTGTTAGGCGCGACCAAAATTTTAGTACAAACCGTGATGTTTGGATTTGGGCCGCAAGTTGCCAAGATTTAGGTGGCGAACTTGTGTGGCTGAGATTTGCATCTCAATGGAAGGGCAGCCGTTGATTATTGCAACCCTTCGTTTGTCAGCGAGCGACATGTCCGGTCTGGTTTTGGCATGCTCTTGCATGTTTTAGGCGCTACCAAAATTTAGGTTTGGTACAAACCATGTAGTTTTGGCATTGGGCCGTGTTGCCACGCGTTGGGTGGCGACTTGGACGGCCGAGATTTGCATCTCGGGAGAAAGGGCAGCTGCTGATCGTGGCTACCTTCCGTTTGTAGCCCGACAACGTTGTCTAAATTAGGTTTGGCATGCTGAAACCCTAATTAGCGCCCTTTACTAGAATCGTTGTAGAATTCTCGACGGACTCGGATTTTGATTTGCTCGCCCCTCCATTCGACCGGAAAAGTATTTCCTATCTCTCTATGAGGGGATTTTAGGGTTGATCTCGTTCGGTAGGTGAAAACAGCCCGACAGTAAAACTAAAGAAGAATTCAAGAGGGATGTTGCGGGCCCGAGGTGGTATAGCCGCGCCTGTGTCATGGCGGCATGGATAGCATGGCTTTTTGGTATGCGCGTGCGGTATGTTGGCGCCTGTTTGGGAAGCTAGCGTGTTTTGGGAAGCTAGCCTCTTTTTGAGACCGCGGCAGTTTGGAGCAACCGATTGGTCAATGAAAGTAGGGGACCAAACAAGCTTTGGCATAGTTTAGGCGCGGCCAAAATTAGGGGTTTGGTACAAACCGTGATGTTTGGCCTTGGTCTAGAAGTTGTCATGCGTTAGGTGGCGAACTTGGACGGCTGAGATCTGCATCTCAGATGGAAGGGTAGCCGTTGATCGTTGCAACCCTCCGTTTGGTAGCCAACGGCATGTGGTAGGGCCGGCATAGCCTTGGCATGGAGGTGCGGCTGGCATGGTCGGCATGCCTTGGCGCGGAGACGTGGCTGGCATGGTTTTCTATTGGCACGGTGGTGCGGCTGGCATGGTTGGAATGCCTTGGCGCGGAGACGTGGCTGGCATGGTTTGCCATTGGCACGGTGGTACGGCTGGCATGGTCGGCATGCCTTGGCGCGGAGACGTGGCTGGCATGGTTTGCCATTGGCACGGTGGTGCGACTGGCATGGCCCGGCATGCCTTGGCGCGAGACGTGGCTGGCATGGTTTGTCATTGGCACGGTGGTGCGACCGGGCATGGTCGGCATGCCTTGGCGCGAGACGTGGCTGGCATGGTTTGTCATTGGCACGGTGGTGCGGCTGGCATGGTCGGCATGCCTGGCACCCGAGACGTGGCTGGCATGGTTTGCCGCTGGCACGGTGGTGTAGCTGGCATGGTCGGCATGCCTTGGCACGGAGACGTGGCTGGCATGGTTTTCCATTGGCACGGTGGTGCGGCTGACATGGTTGGCATGCCTTGGCGCGGAGACGTGGCTGGCATGGTCGGCATGCCTTGGCGGGGAGACATGGCTGGCATGGTTTGCCATTGGCACGGTGGTGCGGCTGGCATGGTCGGCATGCCTTGGCACGGAGACGTGGCTGGCATGGTTTTCTATTGGCACGGTGATGCGGTTGGCATGCCTTGGTGCGGAGACGTGGATGGCATGGTTTGCCATTGGCACGGTGGTGAGAGAATTAGGGTTTGGTATATACGAAAATGTTATCGGTCAATACTAAGGGTTCTGCCGTGGAACATGACACATGTATATAAAAAAAAGGTACCCTGGTAAATCTTACGTAGGCATGCTGATTGATTCAACAAATGCTCTAGTGGTCATAGTGACGTCATGTCACTATGTACGTTTTACGATTTTAACCCTAAGCTAAAAACCACCATCAACATTAAGTCCCCTGCTTAGCTCAGAACAGGAGCATTGTTGCGTGGTAAGCATAAGATGGTGACAGCAAGGACAAAATCGAAACGGCAAGTTATGAAAGATGGCTAAGAAGATTCGTCTAACCTTTTTCGAGAGTGTTTTGAGAATCCGTGATCCTTGTGTTGGCGGCCTTGCATGAATTTTACATGCGTCGTTACTGGCTAGACCGTGAAATAGTAGATGCGGTTGCTGGTTGAGATGCAGGATGTCATCTTGGTTTGGTCATGTGTTACCTTGGAAATGGGTGCCGCAGTATCATTGCGCGATTGAATGGAGCCGCTAGCGATCGGCTTGGAAGGGAGCCGTCAACATCAGCCGGCTTGGAAGGGAGCCGTCAGTGTTGGTTGGCTTCGAAAGGAAATGTCAGCATTGGTCGGCTTGGAAAGGAGACACTATCATAAACTTGGCGCGGGCGCTGGCTTGAGTGTTTTGCTTCAGTTCCATGGAATGATGATGACTGGCTTCAGTTCCGTGGAATGATGGCAACTTGCTTCAGTTCCGTGGAAGGATGACGATTGGCTTCAGTTACGTTGGATGATGGAAACTTGCTTCAGTTCCGTGGAAGGATGACGACTGGCTTCAGTTCCGTGGAATGATGGAAACTTTGTCTAAATTAGGGTTTGGCATGCTGAAACCCTAATTAACGCCCCTTACTAAAATCGTTGTAGAATTCTCATACGAACTCGGATTTTGACGGTCCGACCCTCCATTCTGATCGAAAAATAATTTCCTATCTCCTTGCGCGGGAATATTTAGGTTCTGAGTTCGTTTAGGAGGCAAAAACATCCCGACAGTAAAACTCAGGAAGAAATCAGGAGGGATGTTGCGGGCCCGAGGTGGCATAGTCGCGCCCAGTCATCTATTCCCGTTCATGGAGCGAGAAAGGAACCTTTATTCTTTTCAAACTCTAGAAACTCCGCCCGCATGAAAAGAGGTATCGACCTCTTCTACTTTCTCGTTGCCTCGTCCGGATCCGTGCTTTCGCTTGCGGTGTCTATCAAGTGGATTCCAAAATTTACCAAACTCCATTGCATTCTTAGGATGGATGGATAAAATATATGCTCGGTAACGATTATGTCGTGGCTAATCTTGGAGATTGTAGTTGCGTTGTCGGTCCATCCTTGACTTTAGGTTGTTCAAGTGTCCTGGACCTTTTGATCACGATGATGATATGTTGTGGATGATTGTATGGTAGAAATCTTCCGGCCACAGTGATGAAATAGATGAGTTGGGAGACATTCGTTGCCGATGTGCTTTTTTTTTTGACACGCAATTTGTTGCCGATGTGTTGCTATCAAGTCTTCAAGGACTTTTTTCCAAGAGATATCCTTCGATCCAGCTTCTGAATCTTGGACTATCGTGTGGAATGGGATACGGTGAGCAGTCCTCGGTTATATTCTTGTTAGATCCGAAGGCATGGCCGAATATGTGAATGCATCTTTGTGGCGTGCCTTTGGAGTCTTCAATGCACATGTACGGCTTCATGTTGTGAAATTCCCGCGGCTCGTAAAACTTCGGCAGTGATGATGTTGAAATCAGAAATAACCAGGTTGAGGGGAGTGAAAGCGTCCCATGATGATAGTCCCCATGTGTAGTTTACATGTTTATATCCGGTAGGGTCGGCGGGTTGACCATGATAAAGATATCACCATCTCGCATCCGTACTGGTGACTCTATTACTTCTTCCATGTGAAACTGAAATATGGAGAAGTACGGATTACCCTTATAGCGGTTGTTGCTATGGTCAAGCTCGTTTGTATCAACAAATGAGCAGCGGTTCTTGGAAGCAGCTGTGATTGTAGAGACTACATTGTCGTAGCAACAAAATAGGTCGGCTGGAATTGCACGGGCGTCCATGGAAGCAAAGGGATTGGCTGGATGCGTAAGCGAGTAAACTTCCCACGGCTACGAGGTTTAGCGAGATGGATCAAAAAGTGTCCACAACTGTGATCCTTGGCTGGATGTGATCATGATCCTTGACAGGGAGGAGTGTGGTGGCTAGACACGATCTTTGGCAGGAAGAAGTGGCGTTGAAGCGGATTCGCTCTTAGAGAGGATGTTGAAGCTTATGGAGCAAAACGCTCAAGCTTCGACTTCGGATCCTGGAGCAGCTTATTGAAAGAATGTCGAAGCCGAGCGTCTTCCGGCTCTGGAAGCGAGCGACTTCCCGAGAGAATGTTGAAGTGAGCGGCTTCTGGTGACAGTTGGAGATGTCACGTTTGAAAGGTTGGGGCAGCAGCTGCCCTCTGCTCGGTGACTGGAGGTGTAACACCCGAAGGAACATTTTCTCGTCGCTGGTGTTAACAGTGGCGTATTAACGTCACTTTGTTAGGAGGCATGAAGAATCTGCGATCCTTGCATTCACGGCTTGGCATAAATTTGGTTTGGCCATTGAGTGTTGGCAGCGCTGCAACTTTGGCTACCGACCGTGCGGTGGCACCGCAACTTGGTCCGTGAGACGGTGCTCGCCGGCTATGGAAAAGGGGATGGCGCTGCCCGGCCGCCTAAGGAATGGCTCATGGCGTTGTTGGCTAGGACGCGAGCCGTTGGCGTCGGTTTGACATGGAGCCGGGTGTTGGTTTTTGAAGTGGAGCCGCTAGCATTGGCTCGACGTGCGCCATCTTGGCTTAGTGAGCCGTCAACGCTCGGTCGCTCGGCTTGGGACGCGGAGTCAGAGGTGAAACCGGCTATGGGCGGAGAAGTTGTGCTTGAAAGGTGCAAGCTGCGGCGTTGGAAAGATGTAAGTTGTTAGCGCTGAAGAGATGCAACATTCCTAGATGGAAGGACGCAAGCTGTTAGCGCTCATATTATTGGCTTTATTTTCATGTCTTGGTGCCAGCGGCAGAGTGGTAGCAATAAAGCAGGTGAACATATTCCAGGTACGTATCTCCGTGTTTCTTCTTTCTGTTTGCTCTTCTGGTGTTGGTGCAAACCCTAGCCATAGGCATGTCAGCCATAGTTTTACGGGCGACGCCGTCCCGATCAAGCGAAGTCCCCTACTACTCCTTTGTCGTGTGATAACCGGTAATCGAGCCGTTTGGTGACTGGAGCCACCGATGAAGATGATGAAACGCTTGAAAGTAACGCCGAGTCTTCCTCCGGCGAGCCCGCAAATGAGCTCGGTAAGTTTACGCGTTCTTCTCCTCCTTCTTCTTTTTGTTTTTGAAACAAAACTAAAACATAATGTCGCAGGAGGAATCGTTTCCGAAGATGGCCTTGAGGTGGGGACCCGTCACGATGAAGATCCAACCGTGGAAACCGCGCTTCCGGTGGTTTGGAAATGGAGGTTGATAACTCATGTATGACCCAAATGGTGAAAAGTATTTCTGCGATCACACGTAATCGTAGCCGGGAATCCGCCACTCACAAATTCAGTTGCGGGCGCCATTTTTACTCCTCCATATTTGACTCCTAGCCGATTTGCATTAGTCAAGCGTGTGGAAGAAGCTTTATCTTTGATTCATCATATGTGCAACGTGACTGGTCACACTGTTTCTGGAGATGTGATCACGAGTTGGAAGTTTCACCGGGATATGTGTGTGTAGACCTTGAATTTAATGTTTCCTGGTTCTGCAAGGGATTTTCCGAGATCCAAAGACTGCAAGCTAAAACGGTCGACGATCCTTCCGCAGATTCGATTACTCATCATGAGGCGAAGGTTGCTAAGTTGTGCCAAGAGTTGGAAAAGTTATCTCAGGAGTTGATACTGAAACAGGCGGCCCTTCAAGATATGCGGGATGTTTTCTCCAAGAAGAACGAGCTCATTGAGTGATTTTCCTTGAGCGTGTTACTTTTCTGAAACTCCTTTCCTTAGTTTTTTTTTTTTGAAAGGCAAAGAAATGCCTAGTTTATGGTTCGGTTTTTTTTTTTGATTGTTAGATGATTGCTTTTTATAAGAGTTTTTGGATTATTTTGGGATAATGGTGTTTTGATATGTTAAAGTCTGAGTTGCAAGTGTAGGTAGCAAATCATCTAGGAAAATCATGAAACTGTGAATGTTGCATGACGGGAAAGTATGAGATGAAACTTGGGAATAACATGGTGTTTGGTTTCAATGTGGAAGCCCATAGTAATCGGTTATGTATCCTGACCAGACTTTTTTTTTATCACCTGCTTCAATAAAACGAATCCTAAACCGCAAGTCCTTGTTTTATGGGCGGCGTCGAATTGCCTTGAGAAGTCCCCGCTTGTTCCTCATTGTGTGATTATAGATGACTGGTCTCCGAACCCGAGCGGATTTTTTGCCTTTTCCACCTTGGGAGTCCCCAGTCAGCACTTGTTGTATTACACCTGGTAACTGTTCACATGACCGTAACTGGGTCGTTGATCTCTAAGCGGATCATTCATTTCTACCATTCCGAGATCTAAGTCAAACGATGAGATCGAGTTGAAAATTGACAGCGGAACCGAAAGATCAATCCTCCCGCTGTGGTCGCCAATTGTTTGAGGGTGAAGACGGTTTCTGCTGATTTCGGTAATTTCACGTGAGTGGGTGAGAAACGAGTCTAAACCCTAAACAATGTACTGCAAGGGAGTACTTTAGATTCGAGAGATCAATCTGTACAAATCCGGCCTAAACCAAGAAATGGCCGTTCCAGACTTGCTTCGGTCACAAAGTGAAGGAGAAGGGTTGGTTTTAGAGAGGGAAGCGAAGAGAGTGTTGAGACCAAAATAGTTGATTCTGGAAGAGTAGTTGTTTGACTTGTATCAGAAAGTGAAAGCTAACAGATGGGAAAGCTAGCAAGTGATTTCTGAGTGTTGTATGCTCCTGACCCAAAACTTGTTGTTTGGTAGAAATAGGTAAGACCTATTTATACAAGTAGTAACAAAACGTACTCTGGTCTCGTAAGAAATGGAACGACTGAGTAAATTGGAAGGAGGTGGTAACGGGTAACGCCTGGAATTGATGTTCCATAATGAAAGAAACGTTTCACCATTACTCCTTGTATTTACTAACCGACTCATTCTTATGACACTTTCTTGTAACGGGCGTAGTGTACGCCGCACGTTGTAAACCGCCAAACCAATACCCTAATGAGCATCCCCCAGTTTGTGACATGTGTTGATGTCTCGAGTGTTTTCGTGGAAAACGTGTAGCATGTTGTTGTTGCTTGGCAAGTTGAGCTTGGGAGACTTGCCGGCTCGGTGGTGACCCTCGACGGTCGAGATTTTGCATCTTGAGAGGAAGGGTAGCCGTTGATTGTTGCGACCCTTCGTTTTGGCATCCAGCGTCGTGCATGGCTTTGGCATGTGTTAGGCGCAGCCAAAATTAGGGTTTAGTACAAATCGTGATGTTTGGCTTTGGGCCGCAAGTTTCCATGCGTTAGGTAGCGAACTTGTGTGGCTGAGATTTGCATCTCAGATGGAAGGGCACACATTGATTATTGAAACCCTTCGTTTGGCGAGCCAAATGGGCAGGACTGGGTCTGGTTTTGGCATGCTCGTGCATGTTTTAGGCGCGGCTAAAATTTAGGGTTTGGTACAAACCATGTAGTTTTGGCATTGGGCCGGTTGCCACGCGTTGGGTAGCGAACTTGGACGGCTGGGATTTGCATCTCGGGAGAAAGAGCAGCCGTTGATCGTGGCTACCATCCTGTTTCTAGCTCCTGGCAACTTTGTCTAAATTATGGTTTGGCATGCTGAAACCCTAATTAGAGCCCTTTACTAGAATTCTCGTACGAACTCGGATTTTTACGGACCGCACCTCTATTCGACCTGAAAAGAATTTCATATCTCCCTACGCGGGGGATATTTAGGTTTTGATCTCGTTCGGGAGGTGAAACAACCCAACAAGTAAAACTCAAGAAGAATTCGGGAGGAGGGATGTTGTGGGCCCGAGGTGGCATAGTCGCGCCTGTGTCATGGCAGCATGGATGCCATGGATTTTTGGTATGAGCGTGCGGCATGTTGGCGCGGTTTTGCGAAGCTAGCGTGTTTTGGGAAGCTAGCCTCTTTTGAGACCGCGGCAGGTTTGGAGCAACCTGATTGGTCAATGAAAGTAGGGGACCAAGCTTTGGCATAGTTTAAGAGAGGCCAAAATTAGGGTTTGGTACAAACGGTGATGTTTGGCCTTGGGCTAGAAGTTTCCATGCGTTAGGTGGCGAACTTGGACTACCGAGATCTGCATCTCGAGATGGAAGGGTAGTCGTTGATCGTTGCAACCTCCGTTTGGCAAAACCCGATGACATGTGGTAGGGCCAAAGATAGCCTTGGCATGGAGATGTGGCTGGCATGGTTTGCCATTGGTGGTGCGGCAGGCATGGTCGGCATGCCTGCGCGAGACGTGGCTGACATGGTTTGCCATTGGCATGGTGGTGCAGCTGGCATGGTCGGCATGCCTTGGCGCGGAGACGTGGCTGGCATGGTTTGCCATTGGCACGGTGGTGCGGGCCGGCATGGTTGGCATGCCTTGGCGCGAGGACGTGGCTGGCATGGTTTGCCATTGGGACGGTGGTGCGGATGGAATGGTTGACATGCCTTGGCGCGAGACGTGGACGTAGCATGGTTTGTCATTGGCACGGTGGTGCTGGCCGACATGGTCGGCATGCCTTGGCGCGGAGACGTGGGCTGGCATGGTTTTCCATTGGCACGGTGGTGAGGTCTGGCATGGTTGGCATGCCTTGGCGCGGAGACGTGGCTGGCATGGTTTGCGATTGGAATGGTGGTGCGGGCTGGCATGGTCGGCATGCCTTGGCGCGAGACGTGGCTGGCATGGTTTGCCATTGGCACGGTGGTGCGGCTGGCATGGTTGGCATGCCTTGGCGCGGAGACGTGGCTGGCATGGTTTGCCATTGGCACGGTGGTGCGGCTGGCATGGTCGGCATGCCTTGGCGCGAAGACGTGGCTGGCATGGTTTTCCATTGGCACGATGGTGCGGCTGGTATGGTTGGCATGCAATGGCGCGGAGACGTGGCTGGCATGGTTTGCCATTGGCACGGTGGTGAGAGAATTAGGGTTTGGTATATACGAAGATGCTGTCGGTTAATACTAAGGGTTCTGCCGTGGAACATGACACATGTATATAAAAAAACGTACCCGAGTAATTCTTACGTAGGCATGCTGATTGATTCAATAAATGTGCTAGTGGTCATAGTGACGTCATGTCAGATGTACGTTTTACGATTTTAACCCTAAGCTCAATACCACCATCAACACCAGGGTACTTCTTTAGCTGCACAGTCTCACTTAAATCCTTATACACACAGTCCTTTATGAAACTATAACTCGGACCAACTAATGGTTCTGCAAGGCTTCTGACAATAATTAACAAACATTCGGTAAGACAACGATTTATTTTTTTAGGAGCTATAAGATGAGGTTGGTAACTGCCTGCTTCAATAATTTGTTTTCTTACTCTATCCATTACGAGTTGCTGTAATCTTTCCAAAGCTGCGGAAATTTGATTGTTGTCACCACCAGCTTGTACGCAGTCAAAGTATTTCTTGCGAATCCCATTTTCTATAAGCAATTATGAAGCTTCACTTTTAATCGGAACCCCCATAAACCTTTCGATTCTTCATGACATCGCGACTAAAATCCACGGAACTCTTCCCGATACAAAACAAAGGCATCGCAATTCAACCTAGCAAAATTGTTCCACCTCGTCAAAGGATAAACAACGTGCAGCTAAACCTTGAGTTTTCAAATCAACATTCGGAAGAAACAAGACACAAAGAACCCCAAGAATAGGACTTGGTGCAATATCCAGATTAAGTTCAATGTCAATTGTGATTCTCAGAAAATCATTTCCAATAGTAACTCCAACTTCAGATGCATTCTAGTATGTACAGCTTTAGGTTGTCAAGAACAACGGTCGATAGTATGTCATTAAGGAGTGCGTTGAGAATGGTAATCTCCAAGGCGGTTGAACTGTTTCGCCACACCTATCAGCTGGCTCTCAAGAGAAGTTACCTTGATTGATCGGCAATCAATCCTTGAGTCGGTAACACGCGGGTCAATGAAGGATTTCTGCATTTGATTAGCGAACATATCCTGGGCATGTCTGCCTGCTAGCGGATGATCACCAGTATAATGTGAAAATCTCAGAATATTCCCCTGCTCATATGGTCCGCTAGCAGACTGAACAACAACGTCTTTTGGGTTATCTACAGAAACGATTATCCTAGCAGCCGTCATAAACTTCTTAATTGTTTTTCCAAGATTTATAACGTAAATACTTTCAGCTCCTTCCTTGAAACTTTCTATCTGGAAACTAACATTTTCGAGATGTACATCTGCCGCTAACAACATCTTTAAACCTTCTCCCTTTTGAGATAACACTTTTGCCATGATTGTTGTGGTTGGGCACGGAGTAGAGTGAGTAGTAGTATCTCCTTTTCGTTTTCTTCTCCTTAAGGATCCATACAGCAAAAACATAGCCACGAACCAAGAGGGTTTTCGTGGAATCTCATACTCTTGGATGGGAACACAATGCATACTTGGAGAAGCTTCTTCACGTTTGTAATTAACCATCTAGTTTAAAATTTTCAAACGTGAACCTGAATTTGAATCGGCAATCGAGTACAAGTATCCAGCTGAGAGGGGTTTTACTTGTATAAGCTTGTTCACGGAACCGACAAATTTTGAATCCTTACTGAGGTAGACATTTAAAACATCCCAGTAGCATAAATAAGAAGAACCATACTTCTCCAGAACACCGAAATCCTTTGACGGAGGGGCGCAGTCAGTAAAGGTGTTATCATCTGCTACTTGGAACCGTTTCTTAGCCTTCTTCCTCCTAATCAAGTTGTTAACATCTGGCTCTTCCTTCTAATTAATTTTCTTCTCATATTATCGATGCCTATACATTCAACTTCATCACATGGATCCTTTGGCAGTGAATTGGAGATACCATGTCCCCATGTCAAAGTTTCATAGATGACCCCTGGAGAACCATGAGAAGTAAATTGCTTAACGGAAGAATTCCATTGCATCAGATCATGAAGGTTTACTTCTG
Source organism: Papaver armeniacum (assembly GCA_023531295.1). NCBI lineage: Eukaryota > Viridiplantae > Streptophyta > Magnoliopsida > Ranunculales > Papaveraceae > Papaver > Papaver armeniacum. Next base: position 729,405 of record JAJJWW010010294.1, on the reverse strand, counting down.
AAATATCAGTAAGCATCATATCTCTGCTAATCCAACTTAACTCATTGATTAGGTCAGTATGTTCAAGAATCTTAAGTATTTTGTAAGAAAACACAAAATTTTGTTTACGCCTGAATTTGTAGAGAAACTGTTTGCTCTTGAATAACTCCAAGCCCTCAATCCGTAGGAATTCCTGTTTTCTGTTTCTAGGGACTAAATCTCTTAATATAAGCGTGTCTGACACTTGAGAATCATCCATGGTATCCGGCGAAGAGATATTGGTGATAACCTTTCGCTTTTCAACCTGCTTAAGCGTTTCGTATGAAGGCGTATGACCCCCACCTTTGGAAGATCTCGCCTTTGAGTCTAGTAAGTATTGCGATCGTCCGTCCCAACAAACAATGTACTTTGACTCCTTCTGTAACTTCAATTGTTTTTGCCATGAAATAGGAAAATTCAAAATCTTAACATAACAACTGAGGTTATTGAAGCTTGCCTTTGGCATAACTAGATCGATGAGAGTATTAGAAACATCAAAAATCTCAGAATATTGAGGTGGATTCCTGACGTCGTTATTGGGTTTCTCTTGAATATGCACATTCTTAGGGATAGAAACAGGAGTGATTAGAACAGAAAAATCAGATGATTGTGGCTGCTCGATTTCAACAATACTAGAACCCTCTTCATTGTCGTTGTTTTCTTCTTCTTCTAAGATAGGTACTTGTGAAATAATCTTATCGAATGTTGTTCTAAAGTCTTCCAAAAGCTTCTCTTTAAAACGAGCAGTAATCTCATCGAATTCTTTCCAAAAATCCGACTCTTTTTGCTCAATTCTATGTTGTAGTGGTGTTTGTTTATGTAATCCCATTAAACGATGCAATCTGTTGCCTTGAAGAAAATCAAAACTATGCATGCTTTCATTATAAACAACACCTAAACTCGAAAGCCAGGTGTTTATGGGTGAAAACTATTCCTGCAGAATTTGGTAATTTGGGGTGTGGATGAGGAATGAATCTAAACCTTAAACAAATGCACTGCGCGGTGAGTGCTTGTAGATTCGAGAGATCAATCTGTGCAAGTCCGGCCTAAACCAAGAAATGGCCGTTCCAGACTTGTTTCGGTCACAAAGTGAAGGAGATGGGGTTGATCTTAGGGAGGGAAGAGAAGAAGGTGTTGAGATTGTGAAGGTGTTGGCTTGCTTATGAATTGTGACAGAAAGGTGAGCAGGCTTGTGATTGATGCAAGCAAGCTCGGGTGTTTGAATACGTTTTGTATTAACACTTGGTTTTCTGTCTCACCGAACTTGTGTTGTTGTTTGAAATAGGGCGGAGAACCTATTTATACAAGTCATTGAGCCTTATTCACGTCTCTCGGGAAGTGGAGGAAGTGGAGGATGGAGTAGTGGAGTTGTGCGTCGGTGCCACACGACCACCTTGCCCACTTCTCCCGTTCATCTCTAACCGTCCATGACTTCCTCGACACGTTCTTGTGATGGCGCGTTGCACGCTGCACGCTGTAAACCGCCAGACCAATACCCCGCATGTATCCCCCCAGGTTTGTGACATGATTGATGTTCTGAATGTGGGATCGTGGATCCACAAAAGATAGCATGTAATCTTTGAATTGAATAACCGCGTTATTCGTGAAGTCAATACTTGTGAAGTATCGTGTGTATTTTATGCGGAGTACTGCATCATGGTGTGGTAAAGTGATGGGTAATGACGCCTCACCGACCAATTAACTCCCGACCAGGGTTGTATAACCAAGTCGGTGAAGTTGGACGGATGAGATGATCTTTGAGACACTCATCCGCGGCCGTTAATGAAATTAGGGTTTTGAAGAGGTGCGTAGGCATCACTCTTGACTTGGTCGAAACCAAGCATGGGATACAATTTTGGCCGGGCCGACCATACATGCGTGTAGACGGCATGACGGTGTAGGCGCTTTGTACTCCATTCCTCACGAAAGTATGATCCGGGTCACTCAATTCATCCGGTGAAATCGAGTGGTCGGGATCAATTTGCGATAGAAAACCAATGCCGCAAGGGCCGCTCGTCACGCCCTCTTCAGCGCTGCGTTCCAAGACGACCAATCTTGGTCTGGACTTGGCCTGGTTAACTTTGGCGTGAAGGTGGTAGGCTGGTGTTCACGCCTACACCCGATTATCCCATGAAAACGTGATCTCGAACCACTCAAATCGTCCGACGAAGTTGAGCGGTCGAGATTAGTTCGCGGTTTGGGAGGTGTGACCACGCAAGTTTGACGTGCGTTTGGGATGGCTGTGCATGATATTCCTTGGCCGATCAAGTGAGGGGATAGACGAGCCCACGGTGGTCATCTTTGGTATGACCGGACTCGCTAATCTAATATGTGACCCTCCATTCGTGCCGAGAAGATGGACGCTCGTGATGGCTTGAAACCCTAATTTTGGCTTTCATAGCCGCGTGACCATGCTCCCTTTGGGCGTCACAATTTGTTGCAACCAAGCATGGTTGGTCTTGACCGATTGGTCAAGTGCGTAGGCGGGCCCACGGTGATCGTGTTGACATGCTCTGGGCCCTTTGAGTCTACATCTACACCCTCCATCTATACCTGCGAAGATGGATGGTTGAGACCTTTGTAACACATGTAATATGCCGCAAACCCTAATTTAGGTTTTCCGTCCATAATGCTTGGTATGAACGGTCGCGGGGTATTCCATACCTGCTTGGGGGTGATGGAATTGATCTGGGGTCATCCAATCATGCTTATGGAGTTGGATGATCGCGATCAGATCATATCCGGACCGATACTGGTCAGTCCGGATGCTCAATCGGGCTAGTATAACACACCGAGAGGGGCTCAATCGGGCTACTATAACACACCGAGAGTCGGCTGTACGGGTATTTCGTACATGGTTTCATTATAGTGCTTGGAGGTTCGTGTTACTCTTGTAAGAGTAACACCGGTCGTCATGCCACACCGATAATGAGTACTGGAAATACAAGGCCGATATGAAATTCACAGAAGGGATTGTTGCCACATGCTCCAACCTGGAGGAATTTCATGTATTCACAGAATGGGATTGTTGCCACATGCTCCATTCTTGGTGAATTAAGTGAGGGAGTATCCAACACTTATAAATGGCTTTATCTTTTACAAGATGTCAGCGCATGATTTTTCTGGTTTTTACAATTTTAACCTCAAATGAAAACCCACCATCAACACCAGGGTTCGCCTAATATCACATGAGAATCGTTCCTAAAAGATAATTCACAACAAGCAAACTGCTGTACTTACCTTCGTTGAAGCTAACTTCAATAAAACCGCCGAATAAATCCCATTCGCCGTAATTCCTTTCCTTGAAGTAATTTGTTGCTCCAATAGATATATAGTTTTTCAGGCTTGATGGATCAATAATAAAGTCAGTGATCATTCCATCTACTATGAATCTAGTACGAAATTCCTTTTCCATGTCGAAGAAATTAAGGCACTCAATGGAGGCTCTTAACTGTGGATAGAAACAAAGCCAAGAAACTCAAAAATAGAGAATCTCAACCGTGGCTCTGATGCCACTTGACGTAGCGGAAGCGTATGATTTTTGTATCAAAGATCCGATAGAAGATAAAAACTAGTGTGAAATCAATAAATTCACAAAAGTGATAAGAAAATAAAGATAATAAAAATAAAAGATAAGTTTGATATTAATCAAATAATAATATTGGTTGTAGAATTGTATTTCTACTATGCCTAGGCCTTCTTATATAGGCTTCAAGGATTCTAAATATAATTAGGACCAGAAAAGGAAATCAAACCAAACTAGGAAACACGTTAGAACTAGGAAGAAATCCTAAATAAAGAAATAGACTAAAACTAGTAAAAGGAAATCCTTATAATAGGAAATAGAGAACTTGTGAGTAGGATGTCCTACATCAAATTGTGTGATAACTCATACATGTATAAGTCCTTATTCCTTGAACCAAAGTATGCGTACTTTGCCGATCAGGAAAACCGGAACTAAAGTCCGCGTACCAGTACGCGCACCATCGGAAGTTCACGTCCCGTGAAAATCTGCTGGAGTTTTTGAACTCAAAACAAACATTCCGGGTACTTAAGTCCGCGTACCAGTCCCCGTACTTATGTTGGTTATTTTCTAAAAACGATTATTCATGAACTTAAACTTATATAAACTAAGGAATGCATATTTGCAAACCGTGGATATAAAGTTCATGAATCGATTCGAGTGAATCAAATAGTTTTTGCTTCGATTGTGTCTTGTATACTTCTATAAGATCTAAGCAATTGAACAACTCTCTAACTAGTTCATTTGAGTCATTTGAACTAGTTATGGTAAAGAAGAATATGGTTGATATGAAAGTGCCCATATGGCTAACCATTTGGTTAACTATTGTTGAACCAACTAAATGTACATGTTTGGGTACGGTTACACAAACCTAAAACGTGCATTTCATTTTTGTGTAACAAGCTAAGTTTCAATCTAACGGTTGAAAGATATTAGCTTGAATCTAATCAGGTTTTCATCTAACGGTGAATCTTGAATGCTTTGTTACCAAGGCAACTTAGATTGCAAAACCTGATTTGAAAGGCTATATAAAAGAGGACTCTAGCAACTGGGAAACCTAATCCCCACACTTCATGTGTGATACTAGTTGTATAATCTAGAGTCGATTCTCCTTTAACCTTAGGTTTCTACCGAGACCCTGTAGGTTAACGACTTGAAGACTTCATTGGGATTGTGAAGCCGAGCCAACTATTTTCTTTGTAGATGTGTGATCTGATCTTGCTGTTTCTATCGTACTAAGTACAATCGTAAGATTGACTTGAGATTGATTTCTCCGATAGGCAAGATTAAAAGAAGTCACAAACATCTTCGCCTTATCGTGTGTGATTCCACAATATCTTCTTTCGCTAGTCGATTAAGATTATTGTGAGGTGATTGATAATACTAGGTCAGTTCTTCGGGAATATAAGTCCGGGTTATCAATTGGTTCATGTTCACCTTGATTTATCAAAAGATGGAACAAAACTCGTAGGTATTTCTGTGGGAGACAGATTTATCTATTACCCTAGACTTTTCTCGTGTGATCTGATTTGTTTATTAAAGTCTTCGAATTTGGGTCGTAGCACCTCTTAGTTGTGGGTGAGATCAGCTAAGGGAATCAAGTGTGTAGTATCCTACCGGGATCGAGAGACGTAAGGAGCACAACCGTACCTTGGATCAGTGTGAGATTGATTGGGGTTCAACTACAAATCAGGCACTGAAGTTAGTTTGTAGTAGGATAGTGTCCGTAGCGGCTTAATACAGTGTGTGTTCAATCTGGACAAGGTCCCGGGGGTTTTCTGCATTTGCGGTTTCCTCGTTAACAAAAATTCTGGTCTCGGTGTTATTTATTTTCCGCATTATATTTTGTTATATAATTGAAATATCACAGGTTGTGCGTTGAATCAATCAATTGGGAAATCCAACCTTTGGTTGTTGATTGAAATTAATTGATCCTTGAACATTGGTCTTTGGTACCGTTCAAGTGTTTTCTCTTGTATTCAATTAGACTCGCAAATTTCTATTTGCTTGAGAAAGTATTGAATCGAGAAAGTGAGATATAACTCTTTGATATACCTCTATTAAGATTGAGTCTGACTGTCTAGTTGATTCTCTTAGAAGTATATTGGAGTTAGTCCATACAGATTGCTAATTGAAATATTAGGTGTGGTTGTTGTACCCCCACTTTTTCAGTAGGTCTCTCATTTTGATCATATGCCGTAAACATCATGGTGTTTCGATCCGTCTGTGATGAAATTGACTAGGTTTTGTGAGTCAGATTTTTGTCTATTTTATAATTGTTGTTGTTCAGATGCTATTAGCATTCCCCATGTCTCACCACTAAAGTCGTGGTTATTTCCAGAAATTGTGTCGTTGCTGTGATCATGGCAATAAGCCAATGACTGAACAAAGATTACTGAACCTGGTCATCCATTTAGATCAAAAGTACTTTATGATGGATATCAACGAAACAATCGAGAGGAGATATGAAAATGTAGTTTTGTATATATCTGATTCGATTTTCATGGTTAAAGATAAACTACATGCTATTACAGAGTTTTTAGTAAATAAGCCTGGCGTCTTTAGGGGCGAACCAAAAAGAATTAGGGGCGACACAAAAAGACAAAAAATGTCATAATCGGTAGGTTATTTCACAATCGGTAGGTTATTTCCGGGGCATTTTCTGTAATGGCCAAACTACCCTTTACAATCGGTAGATAACTATACAATCGGTAGATAACTATACAATCGGTAGTTAATCAACAATCGGGAGTAAATTTAGTTTGTATAACTTCCGAATATAAAGTACCCCCAAAATAAAATCCTTTATCTTTTGAATTTTGACTATCCTATAATCGGTAGTAATAAAATTATCTTGACTCCCAATTAAAGTAGACCTTTGGAAAAAATGCTACCATAATCGGCAGGGAATTTAAGTTATTTAACTCCCGATTATAGAGTATCCCTGAAATGAGATTTTGCAAAAATCCTTTTTTTTTTAAATTTTGGTTGAGCCTATAATCGGTAAGAAAGGAAGAGGTATCATGACTTCCGATTATACAGTGGCTCTCTTTGCAAATATCCTACCATAATCGGTAGTCAAGATAGTTCATATAACTACCGAATATAGAGTTGCCCCAAAATGAGATTTTGCAAAAATCCTTTTTTTTTTTTGGAATTTTGGTTGAGCCTATAATCGGTAAGAAAGGAAGAGTTATCATGACTTCCGATTATACAGTGGCTCTCTTTGCAAATATCCTACCATAATCGGTAGTCAAGATAGTTCATATAACTACCGAATATAGAGTTGCCCCAAAATGAGATTTTGCAAAAATCCTTTTTTTTTTTGGAATTTTGGTTGAGCCTATAATCGGTAAGAAAGGAAGAGTTATCATGACTTCCGATTATACAGTGGCTCTCTTTGTAAATATCCTACCATAATCGGTAGTCAAGATAGTTCATATAACTACCGAATATATAGTAGCCCCAAAATCAGATTTTGCGAAAATCCTCTTTTTTTGAATTTTGGTTGAGCTTATAATCGGTAAGAAAGGAAGAGTTATCATGACTTCCGATTATACAGTGGCTCTCTTTGCAAATATCCTACAATAATCGGTAGTCAAGATAGTTCATATAACTACCAAATATAGAGTAGCTCCAAAATCAGATTTTGCAAAAATGCTCTTTTTTGAATTTTGGTTGAGCCTATAATCAATAAGAAAGGAAGAGTTATCATGACTTCCGATTATACAGTAGACCTCTTTGCCGAAATCTTACCATATTCGGTAGTCAAGATAGTTCATATAACTACCGAATATAGAGTTGCCCCAAAATGAGATTTTGCAAAAATCCTCTATTTTTCTAATTTGGTTGAGCCTATAATCGGTAATAAAAATAGTTCATATAACTACCGAATATAGAGTTTCCCCAAAAATGAGATTTTGCAATCGGTAGCTAAAAAAACTTAAACTACCGATTATGGAGGGGCATATAAGTATTTTCAACCTATTTTGTCTTTTGTGTCGCCCCTAATTCTTTTGGGGTCGCCCCTAAAGACCCCAGGTAAATAAGATTGATGAATCAATTATTTTAATTGAGATTTAGAGCTTGTTTTTGATGAGGAAGACTATCATATGGAGAACTCGAGGATTTTTGAAAAGGACAAGAAACACGAAAACTGTATATTTGTAAAAGAATATATGTTGTGTATTTGTCAAAGAATTAAGAAAACTTTTTATACGAGATATTAGTAGTATCACGCCGAAAGCGAGAAGGAAGTGTTATTTGATTTTCACTACCAGGATAATGATTTTACTCTCTATCTAAATAGAGGAAGCGATAAACACAAACATCTTCTATTGTGGATCCCAATACGACATAGTAGTAGATACTGAATATCTACTATATAGTGGGAAAAAAAAAAACATGTTGTTACATAATACATATCTATATGTACTGATGTTTATAGTTTTAGGCTTGAGACACTATTCATGTCATAACTTGTATGACTGAAAACTAAATTCGATCTTGGTTTAGATTTCAGATTTCTTTTATGGGCTCTTATTTCTCATTTTTGAATCCAACTTTGAAATTATAAAAGGATATTGAATTTTTTGTCGTTTGGTGCCTAGATTTTGTTAAGACCTTAAGCTTGGTGCCAACATTGTTCCATGTAGGAGTTTGGTGCCTGAATCGTATTTTGACATTGACTAATTGAATTTTCAAAAAATAAAATAAAATACATCAATATAAACAATGTGAACGTTAACTTATTACTAACGCGTTTTCATCATCACCTGAACCTTGAGGCAATCTTTAACGAGCGATAAAAATTTGAAAAGGGGAGAGTACCAAGTACACCAACAAATTTTTCGTCTCAAAACCTAATAGATAATTCCTTGCATGAACTTTAGTTGATTCAAAAAACAGAAATCAATATCATTAGATAATCGTTAATTGAGATTCTTAAATCACAAGGATGATTAACCTACAAATTGCTTGTACTTTAACTATAAAGAATAAATCGATATAATGCAGAAAACAAATAAAGGCAAGATACAATTTTATTTTATTTTTTTAATGAGGAAAACCTCGATTATTGCCAGTTTAAACAGACATTGTATTAAGCCGCTACAAACACTATCCTAATATGATGACATCAGTATGGAATATAATTGAGATAGAATGAACCGTCCAGGACACTATACTGCAGTTGTTCCCAAAACCAGCCTCATGATTAATGCAAGAACCTACACATTTGATTCTCTTGGTGATGTTCTTTATAGGCCTAGAAGTTGCTCCATAATCATATTCGTGAAGTCTAGTGTTACGCTGCCTCAAACAAGATGAAAATTAGTTTACCATTAGATGATAAATTAATGTGCCAAAAACTTTTTAATTAGATTTAGACGAATTCAAATCAAACCATTAGGTCTACTTCTTTAATCGCGTAGAGAATCGTAATCAATCTATCTCATAAGCAAATCAATCATTGAACAAGTCTAAGTGATTTGTGGTATCTTTAAATTTGATAGTTGATGGATAAGCGTTATACAATCAAATTGAAGTTTTTCAATATTCTATTTTAATCAATAATTCTTGAATGACCTTTTAGCAGAAGAGTAGGACCTATATAATAGACTATAATTATATGATATATCAAATTAAGATACATTTTCAAGAGCTATCAAAGAAAGATATTTCTACATGTGCTTCACGAATCTCCAGGTGAAGTTTTTCAAAGTTTTACCTTAATTCTCAAAGAACCTTCGGCGTTGGTAGACAAACTTTAGAACGGGATCCAACGTGTGTATGGGATTAAAATTTTGTATTGCAGGATGTCTCCAATATATAGTAATTGATATCAAAGCTAGGTTGTTTTAAACATAAGCGATGGGTTTACCAACCCTAGTAATTCTTAATGCTGATAAATTTAAGTTTTCTCTTCAGATACTAAAAATTTGTTTCTTTAGTTAGAACTTTACTTGCATTGGTTTTTTCCGTAGTTTGAAGTGTTGAAACAATTAAGCATGAAGCAATAACCATACGTATGATACTGCCGAAGATAACTTCAAACTGCTAAATTTAGGCGTGTGCATTTGAGGTTGCAACTACCTGAATTGAGACTCAAACTTGTTTCTCAAGTTTGATCAATTCTTGGAAACAACAATATAACTTTTCTCGTAAAATAATTAGCTAATTTTTTCTTTACTAAGTAACAAATATGGAAAGTACAACAATTATCAAAAAAAAAGTTTTTGGATGTTTCATACCTTCAGGTTTACGAACCTAAGATTTATATTCTCTAACTGAATTAGAAAAAGTGTCAGGAGAAATTTTTCTAAGTAAGGTTCGCGAACACCAGTAAGTTCGGTTTCATGAACCTTTCTCTCTCCACTAGGTTCGCGAACTCAAAACATAGGGTTTCCGAATTCAAACCAAAGTCAAGTTAAGGAAACTTCTAGTCTTTTCTAGGTTCGCGAACTTAAAACATAGGTTCAAAACCCAATATATATGAAGTTGAAATTTCAAACAATTTTATTAAAATAGGTTTGCAAACATATACTTTCAAAACTCATGAGAGAATATTTAATTAATTTTAGTTTCGAAAAAGAGATAAACATGAGCTTGACATCGAATTTCACTAGACGTTAGCTGAAAAGCTGGTATGTGACAAGAAAAATCTTTGTGATTCGATTATTGACCAAAGCCTTTGATTTTTCTTAGATTGATAGATAGATAGAAGGGAAAAGATACTTAAATGAAAATCTATCATTGTTACTAATATTTGATGAAGTTCTTCAAATGATATCTTCGTGTAATCTTCAATATTTAATCTTCAAGAGTAACTTGGATGAATCTATGACTTTACTACCTAACCGAATCTAAACCAAAGTTAACTTTAATAAGCTATAAAAGGAGAAATAATTTTGGCATCTAAATTTGATAACATACTTGTCATATCAATACTTGGAGGTTCAACCAAGCATTCACACTAACAATGTCCCCTTTGTCAATTTTAGTGACAAAACTTTTGAAATACATATGAACTTTTACAAGTTTTAATTTCATTACAAATGACATGATACTTTATCGATTTCTACGGTTCTTCATGTATTCGTTGAGAACCTATAATAGAAGATTCAACAACGATAGATAACAACTTTAACATTACCCTCCCTTTTAGAATTTTCATGGATGGATTTCATTCCGCACATAGTTGCTCTCCCAATCAGTAGTATCGTTTATCACTTTTAAGCACAATATACTTTTTCAAACATATAGTGTACTAATTCTTGTTGTGATATGTTCACCCCTTATTCTTTACATGTATAATTTTGTTAGATAGGACAATGAGTGCACATGCATAGTAATTAACTCTCTCTTTAGATAATGCAACGAAAAGCCGTATGTCATTACTAGTCGACTATTACTTTTCTCACCCTTTTTGTCACAAAGTTGACAAAGGTGATGAGAATTGGGTTCCTCATGAATTAAGCCATTAGGAGAACAACTGAGACTAGAAATTCAATCATATCGTTAGTGATGATTCCACTAAGTTTCGCAACTTAGTTTCTTTCACGGTAGAAATATTAACGAGACTTTACCCTCCTAAAGTATACAAACATACTCCCCCTAAATATGTCAATTGAGCGCAAGTTCAATTAAAAGCACTTCCCTATTTGATGTCGTTCTCAAAAGAGAACAACAAATGCGATCATTTTCACTAGAAAAATGATTCTTACAAGAACATGTAACCAAAGATCAATCGTCAAAAGTATTCATCCTAAGTTGTTCAACGAAGAACATTAAAGTTATAAACATAACTTTTGAAGATTATCATGAAATCGCTCATAACAAAAAAATGGTTGAATATAACAATCTCATGGGAAAAAAATGCACATAAGATATATTCATAAAGATTAAGTATGGCAATCATCATCAATGAACAACTTAACTAAATAAATTTCATAGGAGATAATATAAAGAAGTATCTAATCCATAATATTAATTACTATATAAATATTAAATACAAAAATATTATAAAAAAAAGAGACAAGACTCGATAATGCATGCAATTATCTACGCTAATGTATTTACTATGCGCATTACTACTATTTTAATTGCTGAAAATATCTCTGTGTGTTAAAAATTTAATTCGTCATAATATTTTATTACATATAATTTGATTCGCCATAATATATATATAAGCATACAATATTTTTATGAATTTTTTGGTAAGTATTTAAAAAAAAAAGATTTTTTTTCTAATTTCAATAACTAATCCATATAAGAAACAAATATCAATTTGAAATGTTGATTACTTTCTCTAAATACGAAGAAACGAAGATAATATTTTTTTATATATCATACATATAGATAAATATTCATAAGAGTGTAGAAGTAGAATGTTATTTGGTGGAAAGTCACATGCATCCTCATATTCAATTATACATATTACGATAATATATCTAAGCATGTGTTTAAGCATACTTCAAAGGTTTTGTGGGCAAGATTGCTAGTTTCATATAGATATGACCACTAAATTTCTTTTAGGAAAAAATTATAATGTACAGTTGGCACGCAAAAGGCCCAGATTTTGAGGCACACCTAGAGCCTCCAAAAACTATGAGACGGCCCTGGGAGAGTTTAGCCACTCATGGGATTCATTTTCCCAACAATTACTAGATGCCATACTAATTGCATCTTTAGCTAATAAATCTGCTGTGCAGTTTGTTTTTCTGGATACATATGTGACCACCCATTTATTAAAATACTTAAGGCACTCAATACATTCTCTAATAATTGAATTGATTTACCATTTAACATTTTCCACACTTCCATTCAGAGCATTACTAATAATGATGCTATCTCCTTCTATGTGCACATTGGAGATATTCTTCCTCCTTGCCATTTGTATTGCTTCAAGTGCTGCCAATGCTTCTGCCTGTTCAGTGTCTTCTATTACTGCTGGAAATCCTCCTTGAGGATACCTGCATCATTAATCATAATTAGTGTACCTCCCGTACATTTGCTCTCTTTACAGTAGGAAGCATCAAAATTAAATTTACCGTAACCCTCTAATGGGGTTTGCCATTGAATAACTGCTCTCTCCCTAACAAATTGTCCCCTTCTTGATGTTTAGCTTTGGTTTTGATCGTTGAAATTCATGTTTATAATCATCAGGAAATTGTGTTCCAAGTTCCAACAAGTTGATTTGAGTAATTTTATTTATTTTAGTGGACCAGATTTTATCTTCAAAATTTAAGGCTCTTCACTAAGAATTTGGGCATTTCATCATAATTGATTTCTTTTGTTAATCCATGAAATGAGTAAATTTGATTTCTCCGTAATTATTATTAAATCACTTTAAATTAATTTAATAGGTTTCTAAAAGTCGCGATTTTCTCACATTAGAGTTTCTTCTTATAATTGGGAATTTTCCCAACTTATGGCTCAATTAAGGAGACTTTATACTAGTAAAACTATAGTATAAATTCTATAATATAATAGTGTTGGGACCACCTTAATTCTATCCTTTTAAAAAGGATATACTATTATCGATACTTAAAAAATTATTTTTTTATTATTAAATTAATACATTATTATTTTGGAGAATAATCCCAACAACCACCACCAATGGGTTCCTGGTGAAACTTTTGGTTTATTTGTTGTTACCTAACCTTCTAGAAAAATCAAATTCTACTTAATTATAACACAAACTGAAACTGTTGGACTCCATTAAAATGTAAACATATATCAAATTAAGTAAGAACAACCATTGAAAATTGAACAACTAGTAAAATAAATTTTGTACATTCGCAACATTGATAATATGTACATATTCTACCCCATTGGTGATACCCTAACACTGTGTGATCAAAGAAATACTCCATGCGTCCCTAAAAACTAGGTCTTTTGGTTTTGAAATTTTATCCAAAAAAAAGTTGATACTTAATAAGAAAAATAGGGATGAAATTTTAAAACTACCCTTTCTATTAAACTACAACTTTCTCTTTCTGTCGATCTCCATCTCTCACTTTATTTTCTCCCACCGTTCACCACCACCGCCGTTATAATGATGATTATAATTAAGTAGACGAATCAAATATCTCATATCTTCTTCTTTAGCAACCAATATGGAAGATTTTTTTATCTTTATTTAAAGTAAAAGAATCAAATATCTCATATCTTCTTCTTTAGCAAATAAAATGGAACTTTTTTTTATCTTTATTTAATATCGACGACAATGACGAAAGTTTTTTTCTTAAATAATTTTTCGCATGAAGAAGTAGGGTTTGATATTTGTTGAGAAAGAGAATATAGGTTTTACGAAGAGAAAATAGTGGATTAGGTAATAAATCTTGCAAAAAATAACAGGATTTCTTGACCAAGTAAAAGAATCAACAATTGTTTATAAAAAAACTTTAGAAGAGTGAGTTTAGTATAAAGTGATTTCCAACGTCTTGTGAATGATTTAATAGGGAGAGTTGAGATTAGCAGAATAGATATGAGATGATTGATTAAGTTTAGAGTCTGTGTTAATGTTGTGGTGATGAAGTGAAAGCGGTGGGATGCATTTTCTATGAGTTATTCTAATCATCATTCATTTGCTAAAGAATGAGTGAATTGAAACTCGACCTGTTGGTAGGAGATAATTAACTTAGTTGAGGGTAAACATGAACAATAAAATGAAAAATTGGTCTTTTTGGTTTTGTATAATTCTTAAGCCAACCTTAAGAATTGTGCAAAACCCAAAAACACCCATTTTCCATGGACAGATGATAAGTGCTTAATCCACATGTGTTTAACGTCAATTCCATATTATTTTTAGTTAGACTTCTTATAGTTTACCCAGTATTACCCTTGCATCTAATTTTATTTGCATTCATTAGGTGAATTATCCCAAATCAATGGAAATAGTATTGACAAGAGCTAAGAAGACAAAAGGAGTTCATTCTGGTACCTAATGAAGAAGCTAAAGATAGAAAATCAAGTTTTTAGGAGTCAAGTAACAAGAAGAAAATATGTTATGGTGTTCATACTATAAAGCTAACCGATTATGAGTTAAATTATTTTACAAAACATCTAGGAAAATCTACGGTTAGGTTGAGATGGAAATTATCATAAATTTTCTACAAGAATCTTGTAGAGGATGAAATACAAGTCCAATGCATAAAGAATGAGGTCAATCGGACATCGAACGAAGATTTTATGAACAAAATGATGAACAATGCAAAGATTCTCGAGTACCTACGACTAGATCAATGGACCGATGAACCTATATGATTTTGGGACACTTTTGGACGTACTTTTTTTTAATCAGATACGGTTAGATTGAGAGCCAATGAACCCATCCAACTACGGGGTTTTTTGACATGCTAAATTGACTTATAAAATAAAGAAACACGGTACCAGAAGGATTTCATGCCCCAGATTTCATAACCACTATATATAAGGAGACTCCATATAAAATAAGAAGACACCTTTCACAGAAGTTTGCAAGTCTTGGAGGACATCAACAACACATGGAACAAAATCTAGGGTTTCAGGGCGGTTCCATTATCGTAACGAGTTTTCTTTACTTCTCTCTTAGAGCAACCATTTGGGTATGCAAAGAAAGGCAAAGAAGATAAAGTGTTCAGGTTGAAGAAAGCTCTCTATGGGCTTAAACAAGCGTAGCGAGCCTGGTACACTCGTATCGATTCTTATTTTCTTGAACATGGTTTTCAAAAATGCCCATATGGGCCACTTTATATGTGAAGACTACTGCAGATGGAGATATGCTTATCATTTGTTTGTATATGATTTGATATTTAGTGGAACTAATAAAAACATGATTACTAAATTCAGGGAGGCAATGGTATCATTTTAAGATGACTGACATGAGTCTCATGTCATACTTTCTTGGACTTGAGATTGAACAGGGAGATGATGGAATTTTTGTATCTCAGAAGAAGTATGATATTGACATTCTAAAGAGGTTTAAGATGGACTCTTGCACACCTATAAAGACACCAGGAAGCCCGAGTGCAATGGGATTAGACTAGTAAAGGTGAGTTTATAAATCAAACTCATTATCTCCAATTAGTTGGGACTTGGGAGTCTACGTTACTTAACCGCTACCAGACCTGACATTGTATATGGAGTTGGTTTGATTAGTCGTTTCGTGGAAACACCAAGTCAAGTACACCTTCAAGCTGCAAAACGGATCTTGCGATACATAAAAGGTACCCAAGATCAAGGTATTCTTTATTCCAATAACCAATAACCAAAGATCTTTTTCCAGTATCAAGTACCAGGTAGAGCAGGGATAAACCGCGTAACGATCTTATCTCCAAATGTGCGACTAAGTTTTTACACCGGCTGTCTGCGGGCCTAGACGCAACTTACCCAAAGGTAAGAGTAATCCTTGACACATTCTGTGTCTTGTTTGTTTTCGGTACAAAGTGTGCAGTAGCCCATTACTTCCATGGGATTACGCATTCGCGACCATTTAGGTGGTATCATGGGCTTGATACCATTTAGGTGGTATCAAGGTATTCTTTATTCATCCTCTAATAATTCTGAACTCGTCAGTTACACCGATAGCAATTGGACTGGTGATGTAGATCATAAAAGTATTTCTGGATTCGTATTCAATATAGGTTCTGGTGTAGTATCATGGTCTTCAAAGAAACAACAGTGGTTGCTCTTTCTACTGCTGAAGCGGAGTACATGACAGCTACTGCGAATGCTTGTCAAGCTATATGGTTAAGAGGTTTGCTTGTAACTTTGAAAATGAATCAAGTATCTCCAACATTGATCTATTGTGATAATCGGTACCATAGCCTTAACGAAAAATAAACATATTGACATTAAGTTTCATAAAATTCATGATCTTGTCAAGAATGGCGAAATTGTCTAGAATTTTGCAAGTCGGGGAACGGATTGTTGATATCTTTACCAAGCCATTGAAGGCAGAGATTTTCTACAAGATTAAGAAGTTAATAGGTGTTTGCAGTCGTGAGAAAACTTGTGTCTGAGTTTTAGAGAGGTTGTTGAAAGTAAAACTAAAACAACTAAGTTTACTGTGTCAGTATGAATAAGTCTTTCAACTTAGTATTTTATTGTTCCAAGTATTTGGGAATTTTATTTGCAGTCAGTTTCATTTATTTGTTTCAACTGGCTAGTTTTTGTAACACCTTTATAAGGTGATGTTTCCGGTTCATTCCATATTGAACTAAGTATTGAATCTCAATAAGAAAATATATTGATTCTCATATATATTCTTCCAATTTTACCATGTGATTGTGTATTGTGATTGCAGGTGGACTAAATTAGTTAGATCCTACAACTGGCATTGAGAGCTAGAGACGATCCTTAAGTTTCCGTTGTTAACAGTCTTGCAGATTAGGTGTTCGATAAAAAGCTATAATGAAAGAATTACTACAGCCTCAAGTTCCACAGTTCAGTGAGAAGAATTACGATTGGTGGAGCATCCAGATAAAATATTGTTTGGTTTTCAGGAGCTTACAGAGATTGTTGAGTCTGGTTTCTTCAATGTAGATAATCCGGCAGTTGGTGCAGTTGTTCTTTGAACCCCAAAGGGATGATTTGAGAGAGAACATAAAGAAGGACAATAAAGCGTTGTACTTCATACACCAAGCCCTCGATGATGCAATTTTTGAAAATCTTTCAGCTACAAAAACATCTAAGCAAGAATGGGACATCTTCCAGAAAGCTTACAAAGGAGATGACAAGGTGAAAAGCGTAAGGTTGCAAACCTTACGAGGTGAATTCGAATCTCTATCTATGAATGAATCTGAATCTATTTCTGATTACTTTTCTCGAGTTCAAGTTGTTGTGAATCAATTGAGGGTCAATGGTGAGACTTTAGCTGACTCTCGTGTTGTTGAAAATATCATCCAATCTTTAACAAAAAGTTTTGATTACGTTGTTGCTGCAATATAAGAAGGAAATGATATGTCTACTCTAACTATTGAAGGATTAAAGGGTTCATTTTGTTCTTATGAGTACGGGATGAAGCAGAGAAAGACAAGTTATTTGAACATGCTTTGCGAAGCAAGGTCGTTATCAATGAAAATATAAGCTCCAACAAAAGAACATCATCAAGTTCAGGCAAAAGTGACTCCCCAAGCAAGAAAGATAATTCCAAAGTTGAACTGCTACCACTGTAGAAAACTTGGACATTACAGCCACAATTGTTGGTTTAAGCCGAAGAAGACGGAGCAGGCAAACTTTGTAGAGATTGAGGAACCAGAAAAGTTGTTCTTTGCTTGCAGTATTTCACAAGAACACGGTGACAACAAATATACTTGGTTTTTGGACTCTGGTTGCAGTAACCATATGTGTGGCAGTAAGGAACTATTTTCCCACCTTGATGAATCTGTTCGTAGAGTAGTGAACTTCGGGAACAAATCCAAGGTACCTATTTTGGGTAGAGGTAAAGTTATCATTGTTCTAGCTGATAACTCTCATCATTGTATCTGTGATATTTTTATGTACCAAGTCTCCATTGGAACCTGTTTAGTATGGGTCAATTATCTGTGAATTTTGCAATTGATGATGGTGTTTGCACTATTGAGAACCATAAGAAGAGGTTGATTGCTAAGGTGACAATGACCAAGAGTTGTTTATTTCATTTGCCTATAAAATCAGAAATTGTTTGCGCTTTCAGTGGTATTGTTCTAGATGATAACTGGTTACGACATTTTGGTTTCGGTCATCTTAACTTCAATGGGTTACGTTCATTGGCAAAGAAATAAATGGTTATAGGCTTACCTTTATTAGAAAAATTTAACCGATTATGTGAATGTTGTATTGTGGGTAAGCAACACAGACTTCCGTTTCCAGTCGGGAAATCTCGAAGAGCAACACAACAGTTGGAGATAGCGCATTTTGATTTTTATGGCCCAATGGAGACTGTATCTCATGGAGGTAATCATTACTTTCTTACTTTCATTGATGAATATAGTAGAAAGACTTGGACATTTTTCTTGAAGAATAAATCTAATGCTTTTGAAACATTTAAGGCATTTAAATTTTTTGTCGAGAAACAAAGTGGAAAGTGTTTGAAATTACTTCGCAGCGATAGAGGTGGAGAGTACAACTCGAATGCTTTTGGTGATTATTGTAGAATGCATGGCATTAGGCATCAACTTACAGCTAGTTTTACTCCGCAAAAAAATGGAGTTGCCGAAAGGAAAAAGCGGACTATTATTGAAATGGCTCGTAGTATGCTTAATTATAAAAATTTACCTAAAATTTTCTGGGCAGAGGTTGTTGCTTGTTATGGTTACATTATTAACAGGAGTCCCACAAGTAGTGTTCGCAGCATGACCCCATAAGAAGCATAGAGTTGTTTTAAACCTAATGTTGCAGTTCTTCGTGTGTTTGGGAGTATTTCTTATGCTCATGTGTCAGCTAAAAAACGTCAAAAGCTTGATGCAAAAGTGAGAAGTGCATTTTCCTTGGCTACAGTGATACAACTAAGGGGTACATGATGTTTAATCCTGTCACCGATGCTGTTATTATCCGTAAAGATGTTGAGTTCTGCGAAGATAAATCATGGGAGTGGACAAGAACTGAAAAGTTACAGTTGGGAGTTGAATTAGATGTCGTCGATAATGAAGACACACAAACCGAGGCAGAAGATCAAGAACCAAGTACACCTCAAGTTTCGGAAAGTCCTATAACACCAAATAATACTTCAGAACCTGATTCTTCACCTCAGCAAGTTCTATCAACTCGTGTTTCAACACGAACTCGTAGTATGCCTGCACGTTTTCAAAGATTATGTTGTAAATAATGACAATGAAGAGTATGATGAAGAAATTGTTAGTTTTGCATTGTTTGCAGATTCTGATCCTATTACTTATGTCGAGGCAGTGCAGGATGATGGTTGGGTTCGTACAATGGATGATAACATCCTCTCTATGCCAAATCTTATATTTGGTGAAGATGAATTTAAGTTCTAAACATGATTTAATTTATTATATGAATCTATTTTGAGTTCTTCACATGATTATCGATTGCTTTTACTAATATGAATATTTATGCTTGCTAATTAATCTAGAATAAATACTCCTCCGTTCCATTTTAGATGATGTTTTAGGTTACTTTCTTGTTAATTCAAAGTTTCATATTTTCCCTACCTAAACTAATTAATTTATCTAAAGTTAATTTTAAAATAATAGCAATTAATGTTTGAAGACTTTTCTTATGGGTATAGTTGGAAAATAATATTTCTTAATCTACGTGAAACTCCTAAATGTCATCTAGAAATGGAACAGGGAGTAATTGATAATTGTTAAAAAATACTTTAAACAAGTAGAGAACACAAGAAATCTTAACTAGCAAAAATCAATATATACTCAATGATAGAATGCTAAACCTCTTTCTCTTGAGGTGTTTTTATTGATTTAAATTTCGTATGATTTTGGGTTGTTAGGTTCAGTAATTTATGATTTATGATTTATGATCAACTTTTTCCTGTTATTAACATGCTCAGGTTCTCTGGTTAAAATTTGAGGATAATCCACCGTCATATTCACCGTTCAATATAATTTGGATGATGTTTTCAGAAATTTATGGACAACTTCACTTTGTCATGTTTTCGACTATTTTATGTAACCTAGATGAATGATACTAGAATGATATGTGGACTTGACAAAAATTGTAGATTTATGTCTTATCTTTCATTGTGCTTTGGAGTTGTTCAATTTAAGATTATTAGGAATAACTATGAATATTTTGGTTACATTATGTAATCTGCCCAATTTTTAAAATGATCTTGTAGATTTTTTATCTTTTGTTTGAGCCGTTTTTGAGGTCTCTACAGTGGAGAGAGGAAACTATAGTATTTAACTGATTTTCATGCTTTGTTTTGAAATTTTAGATATGTGATGATAATTGTGTTAAGAATTTTTATCGCTTCCAAGGGGATGCTTAGGTTTTGTTTTGTCTTATATGTGTATTTCTTTACAAATCGTTGTTGTTGTGGATGGTGCTATGCCTCTGCTCTATATGTGTTTTGTTTCTTATTGCTCTTGCCAGTTCGCGTTTTTGAAAAATGAATTCATCCTTGATGCTTTTTCAGTTGGTGAACAGTTAGGGGTACTTCCAATTATTATACAAAGAAAAAATTGCTATTTTGTCACGACCTCATAGAATATTACATGATGACTAAAAACAAATTATATGATGATTGACTTGACAAGTCGCACACAGAGCAGAGATGGTTACCGTTCGTCATTTATGACAGCCGTATTTAGCTAATAGTTTATTTTTTTGACCTTGGCAAAATGGATGCTCGGTTCTACCATGACTTCGAACAATATCTAGGATCGGTTCTATGTATCCCAAATTAGGTAGGGACAGGTTCTACCAAGGTTCTCAACATAAGTCAAGATCGGTTACACCGCATATCCCAAACTAGGTAAAGATCGGTCTACCATAGACCTCAACATTAGTCAAGATTTTTTATTTTTATCGGTAAAGAAATTGGTGCTGGTGAGTTTCGAACTCAGGTCACTGGTATCATCACCTAGTAACTTTAACATTGTACTACAATGATACTGGCAGCATAAGTCAAGATCGAATCTACCAAAGTTATTACCTAAGTTCGAATTAGTTATCCAATAGATCTTCAATGAAAACCCGACCAAAACGCCTATTGATTTCCTTTTGATTACGAAACAAGTTTCGTATATGTACTTCCATTAAACATATGTAATCAAACACAGTTTCCTATGATGAAATCACACTTATATCCAATACACAATCACGTAACGAGTTATATAAATTATGTCGATGTCACATTTACGAAGTTCAAAAGATAAACGTTATACTCCGTAATCAAATATTCATCCTTGAGAAGAACTTCAAAGACATGTGTTTTTCACTCATATCTAGTAATAGAGAAACAAGAAGATAGAATAGAGATTTCAACACACTTGTAAAGTGGAATAATAGGCTTTAAATGAGATACTCACACCAAATCTTCTGAAAAAAGAAGGCTCAGTTTGATCCAAATTTGTCAACCAAGAAAGCAATTCATATAAAGATTGATCATATCTCAATCATCTCTGATACAGTGAACAAAATCCCTTAATAAATGAAGAATGTAAGAAAATGTTACAAACGTAAACCCAGTAGAGTTTTTATTTAAATGAAATTTCAAACTACTCCTCCGCCTTCATATCTTCGAAACACCACCGCACCACAAAGCAGAAAGAGACACAAACAATATTGAGCTGAAAGTAAATATTAAACTTCATTTATGACACTTTTGAATAATTCATATGTTGGCTTGTTTGAATTGTTGAATCGTAGCTTATCTGATACGAACAAACAGCTCCAAACAAAGAGACTTAGATGAATGATATCGCACAGTTTGACTGGGAAATTGAAGCCTTTTCACAAGATCAGTATCGTTATCAACGACTTGTTGTCTTAAAAATTGAAAATTGATTTCGCTGTTGTTAGTTGAATATTAAATTGATTAACAGCACAGCTTGGAAAACGCATTTTTTCAACACCAAGAAAGCTTGAATGAACAATCGCAAAATGAATAGATACTGAATAGAACAGTAGTAATTGTATGGTGGTAACTGACAATGTCAGATTAACATTTTGGGGAATAGTAGAATGAATATTTTAAAAATATAATACAATACATTAGAACCTAAAAACCACCCACCAACGGGTCCGGGTATTGAAATTACACATTTGTTTCAGAGAAGAACAGAATGCATCTAATTTACAATTAAATCGCTTAATGATAAACAGAAAACACACACCAAAGTGAATGCGCAGACAATATCGAAAAATTATTGTTAATTTGTTTCAAAGACGAGAACATGTATATTCGCTCCATACCGTGATTAATGTTAATGATCTAAAGAAGACATCGAAAGCATCCAGAAAATCAACTAGAGCTAAAATAACAAAAAGATTTATAAAAAGAGAAATAGTCTAAATGTTTTGAATGAATTTTTTTCGCATCCACATCATATTAGTTTTCTAATGTACATCAGTGATAGACAACAGTAAAGAATGGAGACTGGGTCCTTTCCTACAGCCAACTAGAAACGAAACCTTTATTTCCTCACATTAGAAGAAGAACAAACCAGCTAACTCCTTCTCTCAACGTTCAGCACATCTTCCACTATCGACAATAATAAGAAACAATACAAGCCTTTTAATAAAACCATCCACAATAAGATTACAAAATCAAAAAAATGCCCAATCACAAAAAAACATTCTCCATTGATAATCAGAACTCGTCAGAGAGAAGGTTGGTATTTCACATTGATATTAAGCACAACCATTGATATCTTAAATAAATAATCGTGAAGAATTATTAGCATGTCCAGAACACACCCACGCCCACCAATGTAGCTTCCGCCACGCTTGAGCCAGTAAGAGAAATACAGACAGTGAATAGGCAACAAGACAAAGAAGACTGTGAATCAAAACGGTCACGGCAGTGTAGATCAAAGATCACAGGTAATAGAATGACGATTTTGAACGTCCGACATTTAACATAAACGTAGTAATAGAGCTTAGCGTGAATGCAGACACACCATCAGTTGATCCACAACGTTAGAAGAAGAGCCGCGCGCCACGCATTTCGTTATTATTCATAATCAACATCAAGACAAAACATGATAAACCTAAAAACTCAATCATAATAATGATATCAACCATGAGATAGCTAAGAAACTGACATGGGAGAATATTGTACCAGAATTGCAACTGGGGAGATCGTTGGGGAGAGATATGGGCGTTTAACTGGGGCAGCACAATTATTTTAGATTATAGAATATTATATTAGCTTAATAATACATTGTCATCCACAAAGCAATCATCCCAAACAACCCAAATTATTTGATAAATAAGCCACAAATAATAAAAATATCCGTCAAACATAGAGAAAATATTGAAGAAAATGAGAGAGTCAGGCAACAAGAACCGGTTATGTCAACGCCAATTAATAATTGTTGAGAAGATAAGAAAAAACATCTGGCAAGCAAACCATCGTTGCGTCGATGCACAATGAATAATCATGAGAATAACAGCAAAAAAGAGAAGACATAATAAAGACACTGAGACAAACACTGGGAGAATGAGGTTTGTGATCGAACGACTTCACATGAACTATTGGAGAACCATTAAGAGAGTTACACAACATCATCGCTTGCATTAACAATGAGAAATTAGAAAGAGTTGATCAGCCAGTAAACAACGCACAACCAACCAAAGCTTAGATATGTCGCGATCCTATCGCCTAAACAAATTAAAAATAATAAGACAAAACAAAGAGAAAACGAACGAAAACAGAATACGCCTCCCAGCGTTAGCACGCAACGAACCTCCTTCGAGAGGTACCTTTACTGACTGTTTGAATATTATTTAGGTCTGGTTTTTAGTTAGGGAACAGGTGGTAGAATTGATCCGAGAATATTGTTAAGACCAGAACTTTTCCCACATTAGCAGATGTGCTCAGTCCAAAGGTCAAATGAAGAAACCACCAACACATCCTGTTCACACCCTCACCACGCTTAAATTTGACACACCGCTTCACAATGACATTGAACTTAAACCAGACATCAAAACCATCTCAATCGTCACTAAAGTCGCCATCGATGATCAGAACCGATAACACCGGGAGATAGAATAGACCACGGGCGAAGACTTGATGAATTTACATAATGCGTTAGGCGCTTGAAGAAACGACAAATGTCAAGAACGCCCACGCTCACGAAAAAGCCAGGATTAGACACAAGAAATAATGAATACCACCAAAGAGACGCAAAAACCGTCCAAAGAACGCGCCCACGCACGGCGTCATACCACGTGGCTAATGCGGTCGCACAACACACGAATAAATGTGCCGTGTTGTGCCGTGCTGGCACACATGTTATAAACAATTTGAAATCCCTTAATGTATACATTAAGTCGGACATTATCACAAGAATTTAATTAGACAACATATAATTTGAAACTATTTCAAGTAAAATTAACAAGTTTATTCAATAAAAAGAAATAACCCATCAAATATAAAATTGGATTATTGTCATGTAAATTAATGTTCTAGTTAAATATAGGTGATTTACATTATAACAATGATATTGAAATATATTTTCTAAATATTAAGGTATTATATGTGTTGTTATAAATAAGCTCAACATAAAATGTTAAAACTAGCTAGAATAGCGACTTTTTGTGAAATATACAAAAATGTGATATATTATGCCTTGTTATATGGTGTATTTGTGTATGTTATGACGTGCTCTCTCCACGGGGATGTTAAGGTTTTGTTTTGTCTCATATGTGTATTCCATTATAAATCGTTGTTGGTGTGGATGGTGCTATGCCTCTGCTTTGTTTCTTATTTAAAAAAGAACGACCGAGTCACCGAGAGTCGTCGCGGGGAGAAACATCTCCTAAGCTCTTGCCAGTTCGTGTTTTCGAAAAATGAATGCTTTTTCAGTTGGTGAACAGTTAGGGGTACATCCAATTATTATACAAAGCAATAATTGATTGCTATTTTGTCACGACCTCATAGAATATTACATGATGACTAAAAAAATAATATTGCAAGACTTGACAAGTCGCGCACAGAGCAGAGATGGTTTTTTATGACAGCCGTATTTAGTTAATAGAATACATTTGTTTGACTCGGACAAAGGGTGCATTATATATCCCATATGCAATGTAGTTGTCCAGTTGATTTCTTTGAAGAGACTGGCTCGTGGCAGACCGGCATTAACATGTAATAATAAGGTGGTGTGCACTAGTTGCACAATTTATCCCTTGAGAATAATTCTAGATGCATCGAAAAACATATCTTACGTGGGAAAACCACGTATAATAGAATTTCGATAAATTTGATCCTTGATACATTATTTTGCTAAAATAATAAAAAAAAATTGGTCCCAAAGTTAGATTTGGATAAGCTAAATTTTAACTCGACAAATTAATAGCTTCGCTAAAATAATAATTTTTTTTGGTCCCAGTATTATTAATTTATCGAAATTTTAATGTAGCTCTATATAATGCCCTCCTAGTATTGTGATTGATCCGACTAAATTCGGCCACGCTTAAAACAGTTTATTAAGTATTAATGTATTATAGCCCTCATGGATATCTTAATAGGATGAATGCCCTGATGGATTTCTTAGGTCATGCACCTGATAATTAATTTAGTTAGCCATTTGGGTTGAGATTCTTTTGTTTTTGTTTTTTTCGTAATTTTTTTATTATTAGCAAATCTCTATTTAGCATAAATAAAAAAGTTAATAATGTCAACTGCTATTCCTGTCACGTTTATGTCAAGAGTGTATATCAGCTAGCAAGGAAAAATGGTTGCATTTTGCATCTTCATCAACAGGTCCGGGGAGAGAGAGATTCTAGTCAGACTCAGAGTTTGATAAGAATACCACCATCAATGGCAGGAGGAGGAGGAGATGATAGCAGCAGGCTAGATTCATTAGAATATACACCAACATGGATTATTGCATTAGTTTGTTCTGTTTTCGTTTTCATATCTCTTGCTGTTGAAAGACTTATTCATACTCTTGGAAAGGTTAGTAATTACTTCTCTGTTTTTCAGGCCTGAAATTCCTCTGTTTTCCAAGTCTAATTCCAGTGTTAATTATTCAAGACTAATTCTCCTGTTCCTGGGTTATGATGAACAGTATTTGAAGAAGAATAATCAAAAACCCCTTTTTGAAGCCTTACAGAAGATCAAAGAAGGTACCATATCTCTCTTTCTCAATGGATGTAAATGGGTTTCAAAAGATTTTAACAATATGTTATGGTGATGTTGCAGAATTGATGCTTCTGGGATTCATTTCACTATTGCTGACAGTATTCCAAAACACAATCTCTAAAATCTGTATAAGCAAGAGTTTGACTCATCACTTGCTTCCATGTAAGAAGGAAGAGCTTGGAACAAGTGCCCATTATCAAGTTGGTTTCATATCTGGTGTTGGAAGAAAACTCTTGGCATCATCAGCTGGCAATGATTACTGCACTAAAAAGGTATATTGCCATCTATGTGTCTTTTGAATAGATCACGCATTGACGTACGTTGCGCGGTTTTCATTTGGTAATTGCATTGCTTGGCTGTGCAGGGAAAGGTTCCACTCTTGTCTGCTGAGGCGTTGCATCATCTGCATATCTTTATATTTGTGTTGGCTATTGTTCATGTGGCATTTTGTGTGCTCACCATCCTTTTCGGCGGCATAAAGGTAAGTGCCCGGTTACCTTCAGATTCTGTTGATTGTTCATTGTTATTTGTGGATGTTTAAAATTCAATTTATGTTTTAGATACGTACATGGAAGCACTGGGAGGATTCTATTGCGAAAGATAAATATGACACAGAGAAGGGTAATTACGAGTCGTTTCATTTCTTAAGTTTTTCAGAAACCCATCAGTCTATCTTCAATTACTTCCAAGGGTTTATAATTATGTAATATGGAGTATTTTGGTGTGCAGCGCTGAACAAGGTCACACATGTCCATCAGCATGCTTTTATCAAGGACCATATGCTTATTTGTGGTATAGACTCGTGGGTACTGGGCTGGTTGGTAAGCCATTACACTATGAGTCTATGACATTGTATTGGTCTCAGTTATGGAGAGCATAAAGCTGGATAACCTCAGAATATTGAGAATGACTCGTGCAATCTTCTTTATGCATTGCAGTATTCTTTCTTCAAGCAATTTTATGGGTCTGTGACGAAATCAGACTACATCACATTGCGGCTAGGTTTTATAATGGTAATACCCTTACAAATATAATTTGTATGAAACATACTTGTTGAGTTGTGGCGTTCCCTCAATACGTTCGTTTCTCATACTGTTTCATATTCTTATAGACTCATTGCAGCGGGAACACCAAGTTCGATTTTCACAAGTACATGGTTCGAGCTCTTGAAGATGATTTTAGGAAAGTCGTGGGCATAAGGTAAAGAATGATTTACACTGAGAAATGACATAAAAAATAGCGCAAGTCAAGATTGTCCTGCATAACCCTTAACTACCGAACACATATGTGAGGGAAAAACTAATTGAATCACCGAAGGCCTAAGTTTCCCAACCTTTCAGTGTTCCCCTGACTTTGGTTTTTCTTGCAGTTGGTATCTTTGGGTATTTGTGGTCATTTTCTTGCTGCTGAATGTAGAAGGTAAAATTCATGAATGCTTCAATTTTCTTATTTATGTCATATGTAAATTATGCAACTGAAAATCGGGAAAATTTTAAGTAAAATAATTATTTTCAGATACATACATTGTTTTGGGGTAAAATATCAACCTGCTCCTTGCACGCTAATCTTACATACTGACTTCAAAGAGTTTTTCTTTCAATGTGCAGGTTGGCATACATATTTCTGGATAGCTTTCGTTCCCCTCTTTGTAAGCTTTCTAATCCTGTCGAGCTCTTTATATGTATATATTTATTACTCACTATGTATTATAGAGTCGATGATCAGAAACTCCAACTGATAGTGTACAATTTAATTTGATGTTCAGCTCCTAGTTGCAGTTGGAGCAAAGCTGCAGCATGTTATTTCTCAGTTGGCTCATGAAGTTGCTGAGAAACATGTAGCAGTACCAGGAGAATTGGTGGTCCAGCCCTCAGATAAACACTTCTGGTTTGGTCGTCCCCGTATCGTTCTCTTCCTGATTCACTTCACCCTCTTTCAAAATGCTTTTGAAATTGCATTTTTCTTCTGGATATGGGTACGTGGTCATTGTGTTAATTTACATGAAGTTTCCTCATTAGTTCAGCTCCATCAGTTTAGACTTAATGGCCGTATATCTTATATTTCAATCAAATTCATCAGTTCCAGTTCGGGTTCGACTCTTGCATCATGGGACATGTCCGTTACATCATTCCGCGGCTTGTTGTCGGGTAAATGAACTCTAACTACCTCCCTTTTCTGCATGTTTCAAAATATATGCAAAAGTCTGACATATACTCTGATTCTCTTGTGTGTATCTTAGGGTTTTCATTCAAGTACTCTGTAGTTACAGCACACTGCCGCTTTACGCCATTGTAACACAGGTAAATTAAACAAGGTTTTAGTCCATCACTTATTAATTTTTTGATACAAGAACCTGCATCATTTCATTTACTTCTGTTTTTGTATCGGTTTGGATTTTGTGAAGATGGGGACTTCACTCAAGAAGGCTGTATTCCATGAGAATGTACAAGAAGGATTAGATACCTGGGCTGCAAAATCAAGGAAGAGAGGTCTGCTAGCAGCTGCTAGTGGTTCAACTCAAGCAGGTTCTTCTACCGCACATATTCAGTTGAGCATCACAGGCCAGCAACAAACCACAAATGGAGATGGTAATCTAGCGCAAATTGAACCATTTGTACCATCAACCCAACACAGTGAACCGTAGACTATACCCGATAACATAAACAATTTTCAACTACTTCAAAGGGGTCGATAAACAACCTTGAAAAGTAATGTGCAGTATATGTTTCTGTTCGAAGTTACAAGTACCGTTTGTAAAGTGGAATGTACATACGTGGAGTTTTGATAATAATCACAATGGTATTGATTATATCCATCTTAAGTTGCTTTGTTCCGTCTTCAAATGGGTTTTCCGCTGCTTTGTGCTATAACTGTATCGTTGTCAGAAATTTTCAGAAATTCTGTTTAACATTATTCTTTCAGTATTTTATTGTTGCAGAACTAACATACTGTTCCCAATCTCTATATGCAACCGAACTTTGATTTTATATCCCATTAAAAGAAAGAAAGAAAAAAACAAAACAAACAACTGACACGCTTATTGTAAACCAAAGCTGCAGCTCAAGTGTTCTTGTGCGATGATTTGAAGAGATTCCTGCATTTTACATTTGGATTTATAGCTCGGAAGACATAATCGATAGAAGCATGTGTGCGCTGAAGGTAGCCGTTCACTGGATTTGTGCTTTTTGTATATATATAATTGAGACTGAAGCCCGCCAAAGCCTTCCACCGGTAAGTACTTCACTGATGTCCAGAAGAAAAGAAGTACCCTTCTTCGCTCAGCTGACATACCTTCTACAATCTGCAACATGTTCCAGAGCTTAGTGAAAAGAATTGGTTCACCTACACAATATGCAGCACTAGTTGCAAACTGGAAGAATATACAACTCTTTTAATATTTTGAGATAGAAGTAGTATATATGTACCTTCCAAAACCAGATGATTTGGCTATCAGTTGTTTTATAGCCATTATACTCGGTGTGCGCCTTCCAGTCCTCTACAGATAGAGCTGTATCACTTCCATGCAGCATTCGATCAAGATCTTCGTGCTCTAAACTCCGGAAAAAGAAAGCAAGCAGGGATGCATCACAAAGAATTTCAGAAAAACCTCTGGAAAATGCTTTTACTTGATCTGTGACCGATTTCACAAAACGGTGTTGTATAAGGAGATTTACATATGCTTCTCGGTTCTTGCTATTCACCGAAATGCTATTTCCTCCTGGACAGAGCTCCACAGGTTTTCTGGATCCTAGCTTTTCGACTTCTGTAACAAATGTTAGACTCAAAGCATCCGAATTTATCAAATCAGTATCCATTTCCAGAATTTTCTTGCCGCTCGAATAGAATAAGGGATCAGCATCTCGCGCATCTTCCAGAGAAACAGCCTCTCCGGCCAATTGCAAGAAAAATGTGCGATCAAATAAGATTCCAACTTGCACATTGTACACCAACGATAATGCAAATACCCGTCCACCAAAGCGAAAATATTCAAGGTGGAGTGGGTTGACATCAGATGCTGGATTAGGAAAGAACCTTCTATTGTCTTCTGCACAAGCTAGAAATAGGCCGTTTCGCGGATTGCATATTGCTTGACAGACCAAGCAAAACCACTCTCGCAAGACGCCATGACCAGTCGCTTTCTCATTTTTAAACTCCATGAAAAGTCTACCACCAACCAAATCTTTGACATCAGCTTTACTTACGTAGTTGAATGATTCTGCCAATAACTGATCCCTGTCGATAAGCATTTCAAACAAACGCGTATAATCTTCTTTCAACTCAGGCAACAACGTCATTGCTAAATGCCTCCTGCATTCAAAAGATATCAAATCCTTATGCTCAAGAATCCAAAGATGATCATCATTTCTGCTTGAATTCGTAACAAGAGCGTCTAGCGCAACCTGCCTTGTGCGCAGAATAGATTGAACTTTTTCTTCAGCACCTTCATAAATTTCAGATAGAATATTCAATGCCTTCAATATAGAAAGATATTGACCACTCCGGGGACTATCATCCATTTCCCCTCCACTTCTGCCGGCCGAAATCTCCATTTTCTTCAAGCATTCATCAATTTTGCCAAGCATTTCTAAGAAAACAAGATGAAGCGTTCCAAGCTCCATGACATAACATGGGTGCAAGTCAGTCAAACAAAGAGGTAGATGATCCATCCCGCCTAACCCGTCTTCAATTGCATTACACATGGGACTCGAAAATGCAACAAAATCACTGACATCACCTAAAGATGACACTGCAGCAGTTTGTGGTGAATACTCCAAACCCTTAATGACCTTACCTCCCAGCTCTGACACAAACAGAGACAACCCCTGAATTACAAATCTTCCTTGAGCATAATTAAAACATCTACTCCTATCAACGTGAATAGTCTCCAAGATTTTCCTAAGCGTGTTTCGGCATGAAATATAAAGCGGATGCGGATTCTTAGATGTTTTACTCAGCAATGTGCAAAACTCTAAAATGATGGGAACAAAATGAGTTCGTATTTCTATTTTTACTTCATCATCGGCAAGAGGGTTTAAAAAGAGTTGGATTGCCTTTTCAGCACACTCTTTGTTATCTCTAATAGGTGATAAAAACAGCATAACCAGAGCTGCTGCTGCACCTGCACACACAAATATCTGAATATGATGACTAACATAAGCGTCATTATCATTTCTCGTCTTGAATTTCAAAGACATATCGATGAAGTGTTTCACAGAATCAATGACAATGGTCGCATTTGCACCATCATGAAAATGTTCACCTCTACACAGACTCCCTGTCGTTAAGATTAACCTGTGAACAGCTTTCCATGTGTCAGGATACTGAGTGCTTCTCATCCTTGCAACCAACTGAAGCTGCGCATCCCTCTGTATGGAATAGTATTCAAGGGTTTTATCCATCTCAAGGTTTTTTCTTCCATAAATTAGATAACCTTGCTCAAACACAGGTATTCCGGTCTTATTTCTGATTTGTTCATGAACAGATTCAACTGTATCATCGGCATTTGCATGTATTACTTTTGTGTTACCGTCAGGATTTCTCACAAAGAAATGCAAAGACTTTGATGATGATGATGATGATGATGATGATGAAGGCCCAACATATCTAGTACTACTGCAAGACGGAACTGATAGAGTATTACTGTCATGAAATCTGCTGCTAGTTTCATCATCAAAACTTGCATCATCTCTTTTAATCTTTAGACACTTGCACATATTATTCCACAAAGAAACGCCTACCATAATGCCTGTTTTCCATAAAACTATCTGTACTTTCTCTGTGTATATTTTCTAGTTAAAACTCCAACTCTAGATAACAATGAATGTTTTCAAAGATTTAATTCACCGTAAAATTCTCATACTTCTCGATCTTATTATATTGGGCAAAAAAGGGTTCCAACCCAAAATGTAATGGCAGTTTGTAACTTTGACATTTTTAACGTGTCATTGCAATTTTTAGATAAAAAATTAGTATCGGAAAATGAAAAAGAAATGCTTATGGGACCATGGGGTACCAGTGTACCACGGGATCTACTGGATTGGAAACCAACCCCAAACAGTGTGGTACCCCCATTAGTAGCGATGTAAAAAATCCGGTCAACAGACAGAGGTGTGGCCGTTTTAGGGTTCCACATACGCGGGTTAACTCTAGATGCTCTACTCGTCCGACATGGAGTACGTCGCCGATTTTGGTTTCTACGTTGATGAGAACATAATTCTGCATCTGCACAAGAAGTATTGTGAAGAAAATTTTTCTAAAACTCTTGCTACAATTTTTTGAATGAACTGGCAATGTAGTTAAGGTTGGAAGTGAGTCTAGCCCTTGTTTAGTTCCTGGTGGACAATGTGATGCCTCGTCCGACTGAGTAGCGATCTAATATCGATCAAGAAAGGCCTTCCCCAAGATAAAATGACATTACAATATTCATCTCAGTGCACATTCAGTAAGGTACGCCAAAATTCAGTGTTTTGGTCTAGGCTTACAGTGAAAAGAAATCCAGAAAGCAAAATTTGGAGGATTTGCATTTTTGCTGGTGATCCAGATCATGAAATCAGATAGATGCAGCAGAACCAATAACAACATGAAAATTAAAATTTGTATTGTTTTTCATTTTTTTACTTTTGTTTAGCCAAGTCATAAAAATAATAGCTAAAGAGAACTACAAAATTGTAAACATGGGCAAAAGCCGTTAAAACTGGGCATGCAAGCCCTTAAGCCCAACTATTTAGATCTGAAGTAATAACTAACTAATGCCAAGATTCTCAGTGGAATTTCACTTTTTCTACTCAAGGGATATATTATGGTATGGGTATTACTATAATATTTGTATGACAGTGTTCTAACAGGCCGAGGTATACGTTGTCTCTTCTATCACATATATCATGTCAAAATTTAAACTGAGCTAGTAGAGGGATTACATTGTCAGCTACATGTTGCGGAACCAGTCAAAGAGAAAACAATTGATCATCGATGTGTGAAACTGCAAGGGGTTAAAGCGCCAACTCACACCTTATTCGATAATGTAACTTCCACTACTTCAATCAACAAATCTGGCAAAAAAAAAAAAAAAAAAAACTTTTGAAGAAGAAGTGGCAGTCAACCCAGCATCGTATCAAACAGAAGAAAATTGAAAACGGCGAAGGACATTAGGGAATGTGCATGAAATAGATAGAACCCAAAGAAAAGATGTGGTAAACCAAGACACGCTAATCAGCCTGAAATAAAACAGATGAAAAGCTGCAGAAAATAACATACCTTGGAAAGAGGACTCCAACATTTTTTCTGCAATCACCAATAAAAGCGGAAAGGAAAACAAAGGATGTTACACAACACTTATCATCAAAGGGAACAACTGGGCATACAGTTGTATCTAGTAGTTCTGTATGAAAAGGTAAACGTCGATAGTAGTTCAAATGAAAAAATAGAATAATACCGTGATTTGAGACTGATATCCATTTCACTGGGGAAACATAGCATTTGCCCTACAAAAACACGTGACCTCGATCAGCGAATAAGAAAAAGTAGGAGCAATGCAGAAGTGTAACTTTTGAGTTCAATCTACCTTGTTCAGCGTTGGCAGAACAGGTGGTTAACAGTGCAGAGGAGCTGAGAGGCAAGGAACCACAAAACTTTTTAATTTCTTGGCTGAGTAGTTTTTCGTGGGAGCATGCATTTGTTCCAAAACTGTAGTTCAAAAATGGTTGCATCTTAGGAGCAGCAGCAACAGCTGAAAGCATAGGAGTATCAATGATTGTAGTTTTATAAGGTTTTGCAACTTGTGGCATCTTTGGAGAATATGCCAGATCTGCTGGCAACTCAGAAGTATATGATGCAACTGGTTTTGGCTTCGGTGAAAAAGTCACATCCATAAAAGACTCGGTAGGACTTTTCACTTCTTCCACTCTGCAGATGAGATATTAAAACGAAAATTGGTATATGATTTCAATAGTCTATTATAGATACATCTCGAGAACTGATAATCCTGAGAAGATAAAGATTGATAGAAGGGATTCTTGAGCTTCTTGTTACCTGTAGCAAGGTCCATTTGAATAGTCAAACTCAGATGGAGTTGAAATTTCTGACCGTAAATCAGTTTCTGAACTCATCCCAATCTCCTTACTGTCAGCCAAACTCTCCTGACATGAGAGCGGAGCATGTCGATTAGAATAAAAAGAACAAATACAGTAGAAATTAGTACAAGCGAGGATTGGGCAGCTATATATAAGCCTGACCATCACTTGCTGCTACAATTCACATGGGCATGAAAAACTTCATAATATGCAAATTCCAAATAACAAGCATTCTTGACTTTGTAAACAGAAATAATTTTTGACTCTGTCAACCGAAAGAGAATGACACTCGACCGTGCTAGAATGAAAGCAAGGATGCACACACAGTGCACTCCTATGTGGAAGCAGTAGATCAAGGGATTGGTAAACCATTTTGGGATCAATGGAGAACCAAGCAGCAGGTTCCAGTGAGTCCCACCCCTGCGTAGTAGTCTTACACTGAGCATGTAATCTTGCTTGCATAGTATCATTTTCCAGTGGCATTCTAATTAAAATACAGTATGTAAAGAAGTAAAAGGCTAAACCATGTAAGAGAAGTCCCAAAAAGGCCTAAAGGAAACATAAATATAGATTATGTACTCTATCACTCAAATGCGTGGTCGAGTTTGGGGATCCAAATGTTTATGCATTGGACAGGGCCACATGGTCGATTTTCCTAGACGCAAATTTTACACCATTATAACAACAAAAACCCCAAAATATGAAGTCTACAGGAGAAAACAGAAAAGTTTGTGATAGAAAAGGATCAAAGATAGGTTTGAGAAGCTTGCCTGACTTCCCTGACCATTGCAAACCCCAGAGCTTGCAATTACAGCTCTACTGCTTTCCCCGAGAAGACGACATTCTGCAACCACTGGTGGTTCTGGTTGTGCATAGACAAAATTTGTTACGGCATTTGGACCTCTCAACCTAATAGCTTCTCTATCAAATGCAATTGCAGCTTCCTCAGCGGTACTGAATGTACCTAACCATACCGGTTTACGTCTTAATGGGTCTCTAATCAAAGCTCCCCATTTACCCGGTGGTTTTTGTGTAACTCCACGATATTTCTTAGCACCACCGCCATTAGCAACTGAGTTCAGAAACGGGTCTGATGATTTCTTCTTCTTTTCTCCACATATTTCCTTTTCTAAAATTCTGCGTCCATTAGATGGAGCTTCCGCAGAAAGAGTAATATTTTCTTCAACGGTGATTTCAGAAATGTTCCTTTTAACTCTGTGATGATGAGGAAAATCGTTTATCACATATCCATCATTACTAGATGACTTATATTAGTAGCATTTGAGCCAGTTACTTGGCAAAGCATCAAACATTGTAATTGACTCCAGTCACTTGCAAGAAGTTGTTTAGCTAAAAAACTTGAAAAAGTAAAGAGTAATACCGTGAGTTCAGACTGATATCAATTTCCTCGGGGACTGGTAGCTTTTTCCCTACAAAAAAAAACGTGATTTCAATCAGCTAAAAAGAAAGGAGGGGTGTATATAGGTTGCAAGTGTTGAATTAGTCTACCTTTTTCGGCTTCAGCAGAACATATTGTCAATAGTGCAGTGAAGCTGGGAGGCAAGTATCCACTAAAGTTGTCCAACTCTTGGCTGAGTAGTTTTTCTCGGGTGCATGTTTGTGCAAAATTGTGGCCAGGAGCTGGTTGTGATGGTGAAATCTTAGAAGTATAAGCTGCAACATGTGACATCTTTGAAGCATAGGTCACATTATTAGAAGATCCCCCAGGACGAATATTCACTTCATCAGTTCTGCAGGAAAGAAAACTAAACTTTAGCATTAGTAACTCTTTAACAGTCGATGTGGGACATCTTTGAAGATCCCTAATTCTTTCCAGAATTTAAAGACCAGTAGAAGGTGGTTGAGCTTCATTTACCTATAACAAGGTCCAATCGAATAGACAAACTCAGGCAGAGATGAGGTTTCTGACCGTAAATCAGCTTCTAAATTCATCCCATTCTCCTTCATGTCGTTCAAACTCTACTGACATGAGAACAGCACATCCAATTAGGAAAAAAAAAAAAGAGAAAAAAAAAACATGCAAGGATTGTGGTGCCTAAAAGAGTATTTTGATCGGAACCTGTTCTTTAATTGCATTTGTGAAATGCATCAACAGTTGAACATCACTTGCTCCTTCAAGGGGTTTCTTGCCAAACTTTTGGATCTGCAAAACCCCATATAACAAGCATTTTTAAGAACCTTTGATCTGTGATACACAAACTCAGGTACATAATCCACATGGAAGGCTCATTGTTCCATTGATGAGGCCTCATTTGGGGAAAAGGCAACATCTAACAGCAGAACCTTACATTGTGCCCAAAAAAAAAAGTGTCCCACATATCATTTCTGCATTTTCAACTGTGTCCATCATAACATGATGACATACAGTCCCTAAAACCTATGTTCAACAAATTCAAATGAGGCCTATAGTCATCATCATACACCAAGGGAAACAGAGATTACACATAACAAAAATGATAATAATACTAGGATTGCACCACTGATCGCAAGTTGCACGCGCCATGCTAAGTGGCAGCATGACCCAATAAGGGGCCAACGCTCAATTGGCTTTCGAATCAGCCCCAAAAAAGTTCATCATCATCCATCTTAGATTTAGGGCTTCCACATGTGAGCGCACACACTTTACCATTAAAACAACAGAAACCCCAAATTAATGTCAACAGAAATTTAGAAAAATGAATATAGATATAGGGTTTTAGAATCATGCCTGACTATCGCAATCTCCTCCATAGCTCGCAAATGCAGTACTTCCACAGGGAGGATGACATTGAGCAGCAACCACCAGTGGTTCATGTTGTGATTGTCTATAATAAGTAAAATTTGTAAAAGCATTTGAACCTCTTAACCTAATAGCTTCTTTATCATATGCCATTGCAGCCTCTTTGGCAGTATTGAATTTTCCTAAATATAATTGTCTACCTCGTTTAATGTCTAAAATTTCAGCAAGCCATTTTTTACCTGATTTTGTTTCTTT
This sequence comes from Papaver armeniacum, assembly GCA_023531295.1. Lineage (NCBI taxonomy): Eukaryota > Viridiplantae > Streptophyta > Magnoliopsida > Ranunculales > Papaveraceae > Papaver > Papaver armeniacum. Next base: position 692,041 of record JAJJWW010010294.1, on the reverse strand, counting down.
GCATCTAACTCCACGATATTTCTTACCTGGTTTTTTACTTCTCCGACATATTCCTATACGAGTAGTCGTCGTAATCTGCTCTTCTTCTCTATAAATTACATTCTTGTAGTCGTACCTTTTAACTCTTTTGTGATTATCATCATCACTTGAAGAAGAAGAATCGGTAGCGTTTGAGTCGGTTAATGAGAAACGTACAACTTTTAACGGTTTTCTACCGCTGGATGATGATGACGATGAGTTTCCCGGCAACCTCATTAATGGCTTTGAAGTTTTCATCGGAACATGGTAATGTTGGAATTGGAGGTTTGAGAAGAGAACTGAGAAAGGGTTTAAAGGAAGAGGGTTCAGAATTAGAGGAGAGCTCTCATTTTGACATTTCGCGGAATCGGTTTTTAGACCGTCACACAAGACAATTGACATATGTACGTGTATAATTACTATGGTAAAAGGCTAAAAGTTTTACAATTTAGGTTTTCTTTTTCCCTTCACCGGTGAAGAATAACCGGTAAAGAATGTAGTGCTGACGATTTTCAAATTCAAATCACCAATACATCATCAATATCAAATGATTTTTATACTATATTATAATCGGTCTTTAAATCATCACATGAGACAACTGGCATATGTACATGTATGGTTAGGTTTTTTCATTTTCTCTGATCGGTAAAGAATGTGGTGGTAACGAGTTTGGAACAATTAAAGTATATTTTAACAGTAAAGAATGTGGTGGTGATGAGTTTCAAATTCAGGATACTAATACATCACCAAATAACATTTCCATTATACTATAATTAATTATTTATCGTGGAAAATTAAAATTTATCCAGGTTTTGGAATTTGAGACCAAAATTAATCTGGGTCTGGTTTGCAAGCGTTGTATGGGATATAGTTTTGTCCCACTTTATCCAAGACCAAGTATGTTGACATGCTCGTTTTAAGACTTGACTTTTAGCCATGTTCAGAGTAAATTCTAGAACGATTTTTTTGGCACCACTCCATTTTGGAAGGGGCCTCATGATTTTAATTTTAGTAGGACATTTAGAAATAAATTGAAATACATCTTATCCAAATATATATCATAATAGAAAAATTACCCTTTGTAATTACTAAGTTAAGCTAGTTAATGATTAGTGTAAGATTTAATCAATAAGTTGTTTTTTTTTTAAGTTAAATTATTTTGAGAGAAGAAGAGTATGGAGAATATGAGTACTGGAAAAAAAATGAATTCGAACCTTCAATCTACTTAGGTATACTTCAAATTTGGTTTTTTGTTGCTTGTTTGACCAAAATGTCTTGAAAATGAGAAATTTTATAGCTTGATTTGGGCTAGGTCAAACACGTTCAGCTACAAGATTTGAAGAGCAAGTAGCCGAACTTATCTGCAAATGTAATTCGGTTAATGTTTCTGAAGGTACAGGTAGCCGAACTTAGTTTCAATAGAGTTTTTTCTTTGATCGGCTATCAGATTTCCAAGACCGGCAGTCGAACATTTATTATGGGGTATATAGAGTAATGTTCTCTTTAGTCGAGTCCACCATTTTTGTAGCCGAACTTTCAGTTTAAAATAGCGGTAAAACATGAGTTCGATTAGGAGAAAATATTGTGAAGTAACCAAACTCAATATATAGGTTTTCAAAGAAAAATTCGGTTAGGTAAAACAAAAATACGGCTTAACCGAACTCAACATATAGATTTTTTGAGAGAAAAATTTGTTAGGAGGAAAAAAGTAGCGAAGTAACCGAACTCAACATCTAAGTTTCCATAGAAAAGTTCAGTTAGGAAGAAAAAAAATCGACTTGACCGAACTTAACATTTTTTCCTTGCAGAATAAAGTTCGACTAAGAGAAAAAAAAAACTCAACTTAACCGAACACAATATTGTTCCTTGATACTTCACTTTTTCTTTTTCCACTTTCTTATGCAATGAAAAAAAATTTAAAAGAAAATAGATGCAAGAATTTTTTTAAAAAAAATTAAGCTTATTATGTATATCAATGAGAAGCCCCTGTAGAAGAACGTCAATGATGAAATAAATTTATTACAACAAAAAAATAAATAATAAAAGAGATATATAAAGAAAACAGGTTCATTTGGTAGATCAAAATAAGGAAGAAAAACAAAAAGTGGGTTTATAAAAATATAACCAAAAAGTGAGCCAAAAACGTTTCATTTCTTTCTCTCTCTTCTTCTCTCTGGGAAAAAGAAAAACTCTCCATTACCATCTTGCTCAGATTTGGTCCTTTGGGACCAAATCTGAGCAAGAATTTCTTCTCTTTTAAAGTTTTAGTAGGTAGTTTTTCAATAAAATTTATTTTTCTTTTGTTTTTATGTCATTCGACATATTTCTTCGCTTTTTGGAGCGAATTTTCTTCGCCATTTGGGGCGATTTTCTCTTCGCTTTGAGAGCGATTTATTGAAACCTATATCGCTGGTTCGTGACTTGCTATTCTCGATTCAAGAACATCGTTGATTCAACAAGATATTGCTTTGGATCCAAATTCAATCAAATGGATTTAGGGGATCCGGGTACGTTTGGATCTACAAGATTATGGGAAAATTACTCCTTTCTTTTAGGAGCATCTATTGTTGAAGAAGAAGAAAATCATATTAAATGGTCGAAATCGAATCCGGATAATACCATCATTCTTCCCTACTACATATACAGAAATTGGATATCATTGCGGTTTATGGCTCTTTCTCTTCGCGATTTACTTGTAATTGATATCTATATTTGTAATAGGGTTTTGATTATATTGTATTTTGATATTTTTGTTATTCTTGTAAGCGATCATGTAATCACGATTTTGATATGAATAAATCGAAATTGTTGATTGACCAAAAAAAAAAAAATGTAACACAAACGACATTTGTATTTCAAATATGAACAAAACAACCAAAATAAAAAAACAGGAAGTAAACACTGAAAGGAAGAAAGAAAAACAAGTACAAGGTTCATGCTGAAATAAAGATCAAAATGAAGATTAAAAAGAGTGGGTTTATAGAGATGTAGAAAGAAAACCAGGAAAAAAATATACGGAGGACTCCATATAGAAGAACATTATTGCTAAAATAAGCTTATTACAACAATAACAAAACAAAACAAAAAAACAATTAATAGAAATATATATCAGAGAAAACATATTCATTATGTAGACCAAAATAAGGAAGAAAAAAAAGTGGGTTTATAAAAGTGTAAACACAGACAATACTTGCATTTCAAACATGAACAAGGTTTTTCTTAAAGCATATCCTTTAAACATTTTTCAAATAGTAGTATACCCCATGAAAGGAAAAGAAAATGGTGGAGAAGATAGGGGAAAGGGAGACGGAGATGAGAGAGGTTTACAGGGAAGTGACATTACGGTTTAGCCGTCATAGTTATATATACTTTTATGTTTTTACATACTATGACTTGAGTTCGTGGTCGTAGATCGTATTAAATTATTATAGAATATAATTCCTTTCACGGGAATTGAAAGACATTTCTCGATTTGTTGATATTATCATTGTCAAAGATGAGGCGTCTTTGGTGATGGATAGTACGAGAGTATAACTATTAGGAAGATTATTTAGTCTTGAGTACTGAAAGTAAAATTGATATTGAAACATGATCCACGGTACATTGAATGCCATTGCGTTCTCTCAGTGTACAAATAGTAAATCATGATTATAACTCTAATACATTTTCATTCTAAAACTAAGTTTCTTATCACACACATGAAGAATTACATCCACTATGTTCATAGCAAACCACCGTTAAGTAATAACATCAATCTATATGAATCAGTTGAAGGTCAGAAACAAGTTGAGTACCACAAGATTGATACCGAAACACGGATTATAAATCTCGAACAATACGTTGAATGTCATTGCGTTCTCTCAAAGTATAAACAGTAAATCATGTTGCAAGTATGGATGTACAAAAAAACTGGATAAAGCACATACCATTATCATATTCACAAAAATATGCAGAGTTGGGTTCTTTCCGTTTAGAAGTTGTATTACTTTTTATCATATATATATAACAAATTAAATTGACTCTTTTAAATAGTCCTTGTTTGAAAGGCTAGCTAAATAGTATGAACAACGTTCTTTCGAAGTAAAAAAATACCAAAAGATTGATACTAAAACATGACTTATAAATCTCCATAGTACATTGAATGCCATACGTTCTCTTAAAGTAGAAATAGTAAATCATGATTATAACTCTAATACTTTTTTATTTTAAAATTAAGTTTCTTATCACATGCATGAAAAATTGCATCCAATATGTTAAAACCAAACCACCCTTGAATAATAACATCAATCTATATGTATCAGTTGAAGGTGAGAAACAAATTAGGTACCACAAAATTGATATTAAAAACATGGCTTATAATTCTCCACAGTACATATTGCATTCTCTCAAAGTAGATTTAGTAAATCATGTTGCGAGTATCGATGTAAAAAATAACTGGGTAAAGCTTATACCATCTAATGATACCTTCCAAGATTTCCCAATTAAACTCTAATTATTCATTCTGGAATTGCTCCTAGGTCCAAAAAGGTCATTGTTTTGTCGGTTGACTGATTCCTTAAACTTCTTGGAAAAAAGATAGGTCTGGCGATGTAGGGATGTCAATCTTCAGAGACCTAATTCTCGGTCGTTGACCACCATCATTAGGCTCATACATTGATATGATGAGGCCACAGGATATATCTTGTCTCTGTGCTGCTGTATGTGATCTTGCCTTATCTTTCATCCATGCTTTACATACTAAAACAACCCTTTCTGTTGTCAACCTTACCACCCTCTCCCTCTTTTCCTTATCCTTTTTCTTTGCCCATTTCTTTATTTTCTCTGCAGTCTCCTCTCCCAAATGAAAAACAAACCCAATATAGTAAACTTCGATAAATTAATAGACTTGGGGCTACTACGTTTTATCAATTTAGCGAAGTATTAATTTATGATAAATATCGAAACATACCAAATTTAAGTATAAATTTCAGAAAGAAGTGTATAATATGTGTAAATGTATATACTTTGATGTTAAAAATTCAAATATTAAGAAAAATAATACAATAATATTACTCCAGAATTTCACAAGGGACTACAAAAAAATTAGAGATGAAGTCCGATGTTATATAAGTATGAACAACAAACAAATAATTTTGGATTTTTATGTTAATAAGACACCATGATATAATAGTATTACACTGATTATTAATTAATATATTAGTTGGGCCTTATTGGAAACTTAAAAAATTCATTACCTTATAAATTTAACAGGTTATTAATTTAACACATTGGCCCAATTCGGGACTGGCAAAAATATTATTTTAGCGAAGTTATTAATTTATCGCGGATTAATTCAACGAAGTTCTACTGTAATGTAATATTTATTTTTAAAAAAAATCTTTTAAATAACAGAACTAAGTTACAACTCACTCGATATACTTTGATCTGACAGACAAGTTCGTAGAAATATTCTGCCGATCTAGACCCAACGAATACGATTTATAGCTGTGGACTAAAACTAATTGGGTCTTACCATATGCAATTTCCTCTGAATAACAGCAGAGAATATCACATGTCAGCCATGAAATTATATAACTTTACCATATATATATAAAAAACATTAGCAAGATTTTACCTCCGGTATTCTTATCCCTGCCCATTTTACCACTGGTAGTTGCGCGTGTATCAGCTATACCACCTTCAAAATTTAAGGAACAAATTATGGTACACTTCCCCATATTCACTAACTAAAACAAACAAAGTCAAAAAAAAATTATAGTACCTATAGTAGAAGATTAATGGTGAAATAAATAATGAATAAAAGGTTGGATAATGAAAATTAGCAAAAGACTTTAAAAAACATGGTGTAAACACATACAACACTTGTATTTCAAACATGAACAAACAACTAATTAAAAAAACAGGAAGTAAACACTAAAAGGAAGAAAGAAAAACAAGTACAAGATTCATGCTGAAATAAAGATCAAAATCAGGAAAGAAAAAGAAAAAAAAAAGTGGGTTTATAGAAATGTAGAAAGAAAACCAGACAAAAAAAACTTATTAAAAAAAACAAAAAAAAAAAATGAACAAACATTAATAAAAAAGATATTAGAGAAAACAAGTGTATTGGGCAGATCAAACTAAGGAAAAGGAAAAAAAAAATGGGTTTATAAAAGTGTATACATACTGCATTCATTCAGTATCTTATAGCCTAATGAGTAAGTGCTAAAGGGTTATAAGCCCAAGACCATGTAATACACTAAGCTAAAATATGCCTTAGCTATATATAACATACTCTTCAAGTAGTACCGGATCATTGAGGATTTGTCTCCATGGCCCCTATAAAAAATCCCCTAAGCCTCTATGTTAACAATCGAACCCTAATATATAAGATTTAACTTCAACCTTTATGAAAAAGCGGGGTACTACAACCACACCCAATATTTCGCTTAGCAATTTGTATGGACAAACTCCAATATACTTTCTAGAGAATCAACTAGAAAAACAAATACATGATAAATATGTTCACAATAATACAATCTCAGACTTATGAAAAGTATATCAAAGAGTTTATATCTCAATCTCTCGATTTGATCATTACTCAAGCAAATAGAAATCTAGAGAAAAGTATATCAAAGAGTCTTTATCAAAGAGAGATAATTTGGATGGTACCAAAGACCAATATCCAAGTGTCAATCAATTTAAATCAACAACCCAAAAGGTCGGATATTCTAATTGATTGAACAACGCACAACCTGTGATATTTCAATTATATAAACAAATATAATGCGGAATAGAAATAACACAGACACCAGAATTTTGTTAACGAGGAAACCACAAATGCAGAAAAACCCCGGGATCTAGTCCATATTGAACACACACTTTATTAAGCCGCTACAGACACTAGCCTACTCCAAACTAACTTCGGTCTGGACTGTAGTTGAACCCCAATCAATCTCACATTGATCCAAGGTACAATTATGCTCCTACAACTCTGATCCCAGCAGGATGCTACGTACTTGATTCCCTTAGCTGATCTCACCCACAACTAAGAGTTGCTACGACCCAAAGTCGAAGACTTTAATAAAAAAAATTGTATCACACAGAAAAGTCTATGGTAATAGATTTATCCGTCTCCCACGAATATACCTACAAATTTTGTTCCGTCTTTTGATAAATCAAGGTGAACATGAACCAATTGATAACCCGGACTTATATTCCCGAAGAACAGCCTAGTATTATCAATCACCTCACAATAATCTTAATCGACGCAGAGAAAAAAGATATTGCAGAATCACAAATGATGAGACGAAGTGTTTGTGATTACTTTTCTTTCTTGCCTATCGGAGAAATAAATCTCAAGCCAATTATTCCAATTGTACTTGTACGATAAAAACAACAAGATCAGATCACACAACTACAAGAAAAGTAGTATCGGTCTAGCTTCACAATCCCAATGAAGTCTTTAAGTCGTTAACCTGGTTTAGAGAAGAAAACACAAGGTTAAAGGAAAATCGACTCTAGCTTATGAAACTAGTATCACACGTAAGGTGTGGGAATTAGGTTTCCCAGTTACTAGAGTTCTTCCTAATATAGTCTTTCAAATCATGGTTTGCAATCAATGTTAAATTGGTAACAAAGCATTCAATATTCACCGTTAGATGAAAACGTGATTAGATTCAAGCTAATATTTCTCAACCGTTGGATCGAAACCTTAACTTGTTACACACAAATGAAATGTCCAATTTTGGGTTTATGTAACCGTTCCCAAACATTAACATTTGTTGGTTCAACAATAGTTAACCAAATGGTTAGCCATATGATCACTTTCATATCCACCATATTCTTCTTCACCATAACTAGTTCAAATGACTCAAATGAACTAGTTAGAGAGTTGTTCAATTGCTTAGATCTTACGTAACTACACAAGACACAAGCAAAAACGGTTTGATTCACTCGAATCGGTTCATGAACTTTATAGCCACGGTTTGCAAAAGCATTCCTTAGTTTATATAAACATGAGTTCAAGAACAACCGATTTTAGATATAACCAACTCAAGTTCGCGGACTTAAGCTCACGGAAGGAGTTCACAAACTCCAGCAGAAATTCTCGGGTCGAGAACTTCCGCCAGTTCGCGGACTTGGCTCACGCCACATTCCATTTCTCTTGATCAACAAAGTTTGCAAACTTTGGTTCAAGGAATAAGGACTTATACATATATGTGTTTCCACAACAATGCTTATATCCTACTGTTGATGGTGGTTTTTAGATTAGGGTTAAAATCGTAAAACCTTGCATCTGATGTGACGTCACTCTGCAAGGAAATAGAGCCACGTGTGCTAAGCTCTCCACTGTCATACTTATTGAGCCGCTCAATACACTTACATAAAATTTATCCAGACTGGCGAATGTAGCAACCATCCCAGATGTTCTGTAAATTTCGACGCCTCGCGTATATTCACTTAATATAAGTTCCTCCGAATACCTTCTATGTTATGTTCTCCGGCTGAACCCTTAATGTTGATAGGGCATGACGATTTGTGTTCACTCGCAGCATAGTAGCACGAATCTCCAAGTATCAAGGATAAGGTCTTTGCATAAGGTATTCGAATCAGAAAAGCATGTTGCTCTCTGGCAATGAACTTAAAAGAACTCCGTGTCAACACGTAGAACTCAATCAATCGTCCTGACTAACTTACAGAAGTTAGGGTTTCGCGCCTCGCGCAATGTACCAGGATTTGCTTTTCAAAATTAAGCCTAAGTAATAATCCACCATGGATTAGCAGGTGTAGAACCTCGCCCAGAATAAGAAAACAGGGATCCGCAGCAGCAAAGAGAGGCGTGGCTATGCCTTAGGCCAGCTAGCGTCATTGGCCACGCCCCGACCCTATTTATCTCGACCAATCAGGTCGCTTTAAACTCGCCACACACATATAAGTTGTGGCTGGGCCCATGCTTGTCGGCCCCACTTCTAATCAACCAATCAGAACGTGCCAAAGCCGCCACACTCTCACCAGAAGTATGGTCGCGCATTGTGTTTGGATGGCCCCCTTTTGTGGCCAATCAAGTTGCTCTAAACTTTCCACCATACGTTAAAGGCCAAACACAACCTGACGCGCCACCTTGCTAAACTGACAAGCCAAACGCGCCCAACCACAATAACATATTGGTCGGCATGCCAACATGCCACTCTACCGCGGTAACTCCGCAACATGCCAATTTCGAAACATGTCAACTTCGCAACATGCTACCTCGCAAACATGCCACTTCGTGGAAACCTGCCATAAATAGCCACCCACGACAATTCCTACTCCTATGGACGTTTCCACACTATGGCCTTGCCATAGTTCCTTTGGTATAGCTATGGCGTCGTTTGCACAAAAGTAGCGCCATGCCGCAGCCGCATGCCACGTGCACTAATTAGGGTTTCGACATGCCAAACCCTAAATTGGGCAAATTGCTACCAAAGCCCAATAACGTTTCCCGGAGCAATGGGATTGGTGTGGCAACATGTCCAATGTTGCCACACCATATGTGGGTCCGACTCCACGGCACCAAAACCAAGCCTTGGCCACGCCAAGCCCTAATTCTTCCACGGCACCTTGGCCACGCCAAGCCCTAATTCTTCCACGGTAAATTCTTCCATGGAGCCTTGGCCACGCCAAGCCCTAATTCTTCCGCGGCGAATTCTTCCACGGAGCCTCGGCCACGCCAAGCCCTAATTCTTCCACGGCGCCAAACCCTAACTTTGGCCACGGAGCCAATTTTTTGCTTTGGCCATACCACAACATCACCGGCATACCGCTATGCCACGTCTACGCCATTGGCATTCCGCTATGCCATGGTTACACCACTGGCATGCCATTAGCATTTGGTTGACGCCACTTCGCTATTCAACAAGATGTGGTCGTAATCAATGTCCATCCTTCTTCATGAGATGCAATCTCATCCATTCAAGTTCGCCACCGAACTGATGGACTTGTGGCAACTCTTAAGCGACCAACCGCCTAAACCCATCGACCATGGCTACGTCGGGCGCCACTTGCACCATCGTGGCACTAGCATGCACAAGTCATGTCGTAATGCCATTGCGCCATTGTCAGGTGCCAACACAAGGTAGCCACAATCAAAGGCTACCCTTATTCATAAGATGCGATCTCGACCATCGAAGTTCGCCACCAAACCGGTAAGCTCGCGACAAGTTTTAGGTGACTAGCCAAAACGAGCCTAGCATCACATGCTATTTACCTGCGGCAAACCTCTCGATTTTAACTTGCCGCACGTAGCAAAGTGCTACATGTTTTCCACGAAAACACTCGAGATATCAAAATATGTCACAAACTGGGGGATGCTCATCAGGGTATTGGTCTGGCGGTTTACAGCGTGCGGCGTGGAATGCGCCCGTTACAAGAAAGTGTCATGAAGTGGGATAATTAGTGGTGGTGAAAAGTAACGGTGTAAATAATTCATTTCCTTCATCATGGAAGCGTAATGACTGGCGTTTACACATGAATTCACTTCCCTCATCATGGAAGCATAACATCTGACAGTTACACGTTACTCTTTTCTTCCACCACTCAATCGTTTCCACTTCCTAAGAGACCAGGGTACGTTTCACTATGACTTGTATAAATAGGTATCACCTATTTCCACCAAAAAATAAGTTTTGGTCAGGAGAACAATACAACATCCATAAATCATCTGATTTTTCATCCAGCTAGCCAGTTCAACTTTCTGATACAATCACAAAACGCCCACACTTCCAGAATCAATTATTCTGGTCTCAACACTTTCTTCGCTTCCATCCCTAAGACCAACCCTTATCCTTCACTTTGTGACTGAAGCAAGCCTGGAAAAACCATTTCTTGGTTTAGGCCAGGATTGTACAGATTGATCTCTCGAATCAAAAGTACTCCCGTGCAGTACATTGTTTAGGGTTTAGATTCGTTTCTCACCCACACACACGGGCGGAGCCAAGGGTTGACTAACCCTGGATCTAGCCCCCCTAAAAAGATGAAAGCCATTGTAACACCCTTGCATTTAGCCTCATATTATGTATTTAGCCCACCTTTCAGTTAGGATTTAGTCCACTTAAGCCCATGTGTTTCCATAAAAATTTTTTAGCCCCCCTCAACCTTAATACCTGGTTCCGCCACTACCCACACACACCCAAAATTACCAAAATCAGCAGAAACGGTTTTCACCCTCAAACAATTGGCGACCACAGTGGGAGGTTAATCTATCGGTTGCAATATTAATTTCCAATTCCCAATTTCATTTTTCAATTCCGATCTCAAGATGGTAGAACTTAGGTCCGGATCAGCAACAAACCCTGAGAACACCGGCGCTAAAATCATCCCTGGTACTAACACTCCTTCCAGTAGCATTAATACGCTACCTTCCAATACCAGCGACGCGGAAAACGTTCCTTCGGGTGTTCCACCGCCGATCACCAGAGCCAGAGCCGCTGCCGCCGCTCCCAACGTTTCTTAGTGTGACAGCTCCAACCGTCACCAGAACTGCTGCTACTCCACCATCATGACGAGAGACTGGAGGAGCCAGAAGAAGCCGATCTCCTCTTACCATTGTTGATTTGATGGAAAGACAAAAGGTTCTCATAAGGCTCAGACATACATGGCTACAACTCAGAAAGAGATACCTATTTTCCTCAAGACACTAACGAAGCGGTTACCACAAGAGTCACGTCAACCCCAGATGGAACTGACAAGGAATACTTTTAACATCCGGCGCAGGCACTTCAGCAGGACGCGCGTTTATAAATGAAGAGGCCCGTGTTGCTCTTTAACGCCCAGTAAAAAAGAATCAGCAATCCAATTTCATCACACGTGAAGATCAGGGACGACCTCTCCAAAATTGGGGCAAAGAAAATCATCAACCCTCCTGAGTTCACAGAGACCCTCTTCCCGTCAGGAGCTGCATGATTTCTTGGGACTTCGCCCACAAAATCGTGCAGTCTATGATGAAACATGTATGTGAGATTCTGTATTTCTCCAAGGCGCATCGTCAGGACATATTTGCAGCCCTCAACCGCACTACATCAGGAAAGCAGTTGTTTCCAGCCAGGGAAGCCGTTCCCGAACCCCAACCTCTCCTGGAAAGAACGATTGATAGATGGAATTGGGGACTCCTAACCACTGTTCACTTGAAGGATGTCGAGTTTGACAACACTCTGATTGATGTGGCCTCCAACTTCAACATTGTAACCGTCAAGGCTCTGAGAGTTGCAAGGGAAAATCAAACAGAAGAAACGTATTCTTTCCCACGAGGAGAAAAACGCTACTTGCCGACCAGCACTATTTGTGACGTCTTCCCATATACCGTATCGTATCAAGTCATTTTTCGAAGTCAAGGGTTAATGGCTCCCTCACCGAGTTTTCTCAAGAGTCGCTTGGCTTCTCTCCGTGAGTCGCCTAACTTCTCTCCGTGTCGCTCCGTTTCAACGCTTCAACCACTTCAAAGTTCTCGGGCCGGCCGCTCCACTTCAACGTTCTCAAGCAGCGGCTCCACTTCAACGTTCTCCAGCAACGGCTCCGCTTTAACGTTCTCTCCAGAAGCCGCTCCGCTTCAACGTTCGATCCAGCAGTCGCTCCGCTTCAGCATTCTCTCCAAGATCCGAAGCCAAAGCTTCAACGTTTTTCTCCATGAGCTTCAACGTCCTCTCCAAGAGCCGAAGCCGCTTCAACGCCACTTCTTCCTGCCAAATATCGTGTCGTAGCCGCCACACTCCTTCCTTCCAAGGTTTGTGCCCGTAGCCACCACACTCCTCCCTGTCAAGGATCGTGATCACATCCAGCCAATGATGGCAGTTGTGGCCACTTTTTGATCCATCTCGCCAAACCTCGTGGTCGTGGACAGTTTACTCGCTTACGCATCCAGCTGATCCCTTTGCTTCCATGGACGCCCATGCAATTCCATCCAACCTATTTTGGTTCCCACGCGATGTGGTCTCTTCCGATCACATCTGCTGCCAAGAACCGTTGTTGCTCGTTTGTCGATACCAGCCAGAGCTTCACCATAGCAACAACCGCTACAAGGGTAATCCGTATTTCTCCATGTTTTAGTTTCACATGAAAGAAGTAAGAGAGTCACCAGTACGGATGCAAGATGGTGATATCCTTATCATGGTCAACTCACCGAACACACCAAATATAATTATATAAACATGTAAACCACACTTGGGGACTGAGGCTCTACACGGGATCCCTTCACTGTCAAAGATCAGAAGACATGGTAAACCAAAAGTCATATCCACGACAAGGTCATCCACCCTTCAAAGGTGTAGCGTAATAATATCATCACCTCTTTGTCTAGAAGGCGCCTACAACACTTTACGAGGCCGCGGCGGATCCCAAGCCTAATCAGAGAAAATAACTTCAGTAACCAAAGAGAAGTGCGACTGGGGACTGCTCATCACGGTCCATCCCGACAACAATCAAGCATTCATGAGATAACTCCAGAGACGCGGCTGAAACATTTTTCTTTAAGAGACAAAGGGAGGCACGATTAACAACATGACTCTCTCACTTTTACTTCTTCGTTATCCAGAATGTTTCGTCCATGTGATATTCCAAGCATCCTCGCATCACATCCAGGAGAGTATGATAAGATTGTATCAAATCCCATAGGCGTGGGTTCAAGGAGACGCAATTAAAGTAGGCTACACCTGGGGACTGAAGCCTCCTTCATGTTTAAAAGCTTAAACGCAGTCACCACCTTACCAGTGAATGCAGCAGAAGCACATCTTCCATGCGAAAATAGGCTCAAGATAATCACACATGGGGACCACCAGAATGGGATGCCTTCACTGACCTCAACCAGGTTATTCCCGATTTCAACATCATCGCTATCGAAGTTTTACGAGCCGCAAGAATTTCTCAACATGAAGTTGTACATGTGCATCAAAGACTCCAAAAGCACGCCACAGAGATACATTCACATATCCGTCCACACAATCGGATCTAACAGAAGTATAACCGGGCACTGCTCACTGCATCCCATTCCATACAATAGTCTAAGGTTCGGAAGATGGTTCAAAGGATGTCGTTTGGAACGAAGTCCTTGAAGACTTGATTGCAGCACATCGGCAATAAAATGTCTCTCAACTCATCTATTTCACCCAATGTCTCCAGAGGATTTCGGCCATGCAAGCATCCACATCATATCATCATTGCAATTAGAAAGTCTAGGCACCAGATAACCTAAAGTCAAGGATGGACCAACAACGCAACCACAATATCTAAGATTAGCCCGGACATGATCATTGCCGAGCATATATTTCATCCATCTATCCCAAGATCGCAATAGAGTTTGGTAAATTTTGAAATCCACTGGAGAGATTAGACACTCATTATTTTGGAGTCAGTGCCTTATTACACATTCTGGAGAAGATCGATGGTAATGTTGGGTGGATACATGCGAGAGCACCTACCTTGAGTTCTCCTGGCTTTCCTTGTCATTTATTATAATTATTGGAGATTGCTTTGTTACCATTAATGCTCTCTCTACCACCGCTAACAAATGACGAAGAGGAGCCAGATGCTGCAGATGAAAGCACGGAGCCGGACGAATAACAAAAACAGAAGAGGGTCGATACCCCTTTTATACGAATGCGGTTTATGGAGTTTGAACAGAATAAGGATTCCTTATTGCTCCATGAACGGGAATAGATGACTAGGCGCACCACACTCATGCTCCATAGTCGAACAAGTAGCGTGCCAATATCTTCGCTCCATGACCGAACCAGCAGTGCGCCAGCACGAGGAACACCAGTCACTCAACCAGCAACATTCCATGGCTCTAGCACTCCGTGGTCAAGCCAACTTTCCATGGCTCCAGCACTCCGTGGTCAAGCCAACTCTCCATAGCTCCAGCACTCTGTGTTTAAGTTAGCGCCATGACTCCAGCACTCCGTGATCAAAGCCGTGCTATCCCCACCCATCCTGTGACCTAGCCGGCTCCATCATCATCGCTTGGTAGCCAAAGTTCTAGTGCCACCATCACCATTTGAAGCCAAAATTCCAGCGCTATCATCACCGCTTAGTAGCCAAAGTTCCAGCGCCATATTTTCACCATTCCACTGATCGAAGCGGTTTCACCATTCCGTGAACCGGCTTTTCACCATTACGCGGACTGAAGCCAGTTTCCACCATTCTACGGACTGAAGCCAGTTTCCACCATGCCGCGGACGCATCCAAGTCAGCAGCACCACGCCCGTGCCAGAAGTCCACGTCCAGGCCAACAGCAGCATCCACCGTTCCAAGCTAGCATCGCCACTCCAAGCTAGTCGCGCCCATCCTGTCCATTCAAAGCAGTGCCATCTCCACTAGCCAAAGCGGCGCCATCCTAGTCGTTTAAAGCAGCGCCATCTTGGCCGTTCAAAGCGCGCCATCTCTACCAGCCAAGGAAACGCCATCTTGGTCGTTCAAGATAGCGCCATCTCCATGCATTCCGTAACCTAACCGGCTAGCAACATTCACCGCTCCGCGGACCAAGTCGCAGTATCACCTCTGCCAATTAGTATCCAAAGTTGCAGTGCTGAGGCCAGCACCCCATGTCCAAACCAAATTTATGCGAAACCGCCGATTCAAGGATCGCAGATTCTTCGTGCCTCCTGAAAAAGGTTAGCCAAATCTCCCTGACAATCCCTTCATGACTTGTTGTTTCTATTTTATCCTCATTTGTCACCATCTCATGCTTACCCCGCAACAATGCCACTGTTACGAGATAAGCAGGGGACTTAATGTTGATGGTGGTTTTTAGATTATGGTTAAAATCGTAAAACCTTGCATCCGATGTGACGTCACTCTGCAAGGAAATAGATCCACGTGTGCTAAGCTCTCCACTGGCATACTTATTGAGCCGCTCAATACACTTACATGAAATTTATCCAGATCGAATGTAGCAACCATCCCGGATGTTCAGAAATTTCGGCGCCTGCATATATTCACTTAATATAAGTTCCTCTCAATGCCTTCTATGCTATGTTCTCCTACTGAACCCTTAATGTTGATATGGCATGACAATTTGTGTTCACTCGCAGTGAGTAGCACGAATCTCAAGTATCAAGGATAAGGTCTTTGCATAAGGTATTCGAATCAGAAGAGCATGTTGCTCTCTGGCAATAAACTTAAAAGAACTCTGTGTCAACACGTAGAACTCAATCAATCATCCTGACTAACTTACAGAAGTTAGGATTTCGCGCCTCGTGCAATGTACCAGCCTTGCTTGTCAAAATTAAGCCTAAGTAATTAATCGCCATGGATTAGCAAAGCGAGAACCTCGCCTAATAAGAAAATGTGAGCCGCAGCTAAAAAGAGAGGCGTGGTTATGCCTTAGGCCAGCTAGTGCTATTGGCCACGCCCCGACCCTATTTTTGTCGACCAATCAGGTCGCTTTAAACTCGCCACACGCACATAAGTTGTGGATGGGCCCATGCTTGCCGGCCCCACTTCTAATCGACCAATCAGAACGCGCGAAAGCCGCCACACTCTCACCAGAAGTATGGTCGCGCCTTGTGTTTAGCCGGCCCCCTTTTTTTGGCCAATCAAGTTGCTCTAAACTTGCAACCATACGTTAAAGGCCAAACACACCCTGTCGCGCCACCTTGCTAAACTGACAAGCCAAACACGCCCTACCACAACAACATATTGGTAGGCATGCCAACAACATATTGGTAGTATGGCAACATGCCACTCTACCGCGGCAACTTCGCAACATGCCAATTTCGCAACATGCCAACTTCGCAACATGCTACCTTGCAAACATAACACTTCGTGGAAACCTGCCATAAATAGCCACCCACGGCAATTCCTACTCCCGTGTCCGTTTCCACACTATGGCCTTGCCATAGTTCCTTTGGCATAGCCATGGCGCCGTTTGCACAAAAGTAGCGCCGTGCCGCAGCCGCATGACACATGCACTAATTAGGGTTTTGACATGCCAAACCCTAAATTGGGCAAATTGTTACCAAAGCCCAATAACGTTTCCCGGAGCAATGGGATTGGTGTGGCAACAGGGCCAATGTTGCCACGCCGCATGTGGGTCCGACTCCACGACGCCAAAACCAAGCTGATAAGCACGTGAGTGCTACATTTTATACCCATATTTATATTAGCTAGGACTCGATATTTTGGCTAACAACACTATTTTAATGCTTTTGTAGAAAGTACAAATGAATTGGATCACCGGAGAACAAACGGCTTAAATTGGAGCTGAAATGACAATAAGCACCAATGTGTTGCTCAAAACAAAATGAGCAAGTGGACTGCCAAGTCCATAACTCATGCTGGCACACCATCTTGCCGTTTCACGAACCAAGGGAATGGTCACTATCTGCCAAGCATGTGAAACCACTAGGAGGGATAAGAATAATGTGGCACCATTTACTCCACACTTTTGGATGAATTATAAAATAAAGAAAGACATCATCTTTGACTTTGTAAACAAAAGTAAAGATATCTGTTGGTGAATGAAGATGAGATTGAAATGAATAAAAGACAAGGGAACCAAAACTGCAGATTGGGTTACGTTGAAATTTCTCAATATGAATAGCAGCAAGATATGAGATGGTTTGAATTGTGCTCGGTAATTGGTTTTAACTGGTGGAAGTGGTGATTTCACAACAAGAAGTGGTCAACATGAACAGTTCATGAGAGTGGTGGTGTTTTCTGTACTTCGAATGGGAGATTTCCTGCGAGCTGTACCCGAGATAAATATACACGGCAGCGAACAAAGTAAATGGTGGTGTCTTCTCGTTCTTATGATGGGTGCAGTGGTATTGGTTGAGAAGTCATGGTTGCAACAACGAAGTGGAGGTTTGTTGGCAGTGGAGATGGTGAACTGTCTGTTGGCACTCAGATAGAAGAACGAGAGTTTTGGAAGGCAGAGAAGTGGAGGATGGTTGCTTATAGCTATGGCTGGTTTGATTGGTGTTGTGGTCGACGATGGGAGATGGATACAGAGTGTTAACTGGTTGCACGAGCTGTGCTATTGCTGGAGGAAGGTGCTTACAGGTTACATCGAAGATGGTAGCAAAACAAAGTTAGGGTTCGTGTACTGATTGCAAAGTGAAGGTGAAGTCGTATGGTGTTGTAGTTGGATTGAGAAGAGAGGGGAATAAAGCTGAGACGTGAATGCAGACGAAATCAGGGTGCTGTAGCCGTTCAAATGGGCTTGTTTTGTTGAAGTCGATGGAGCCTAACCAATGGAATTGGCCTGAAGCAAGAAATTGTTGTGTTTGAAGGGACAATAGTCTGTAGAGGTTTTGAGGTGTTACGAACGGTGGACAGTGGTGGTGACGAAACATATATGGTTTTTAGGTGGAAATGACTGCAGCAGTGACGAAATTGTGGATGGACCAAGCTTTGGCCGAGATGGTTGCATTCAGTGAACGATGAATTGTGAAGCATGGATGGTGATTCAGTTGGCCTGGATTTATCGACAGAGGAAAGCTGGTGTTGTTTTGATTCAAGATGGGTCGTGATGTTGTGTGCTTCTGGGGTAGCTGCCATTCCAAGTTGTGTTTCCGCAAATTGCAGGCAGTGATTGGTTGTGCCTCAAAGTTACAGAAGTTGTTGGTGGTAAGACGAGAAGACGCTGCAGATTGAAAGGCTACAGAGAAGAAGATTGGTGGTGTTGTTCTTGATTGGTATGGGGTTTGGTTCGAACTGTGAGATCTTGGCTTGAACTGGAGTTGGTGTTACTGCCATGAAACGACTTGGCTGTGTGTCAAGGTTTATGAAGGGTTCGATCATGAGATGGACTGTTCGTTGTTGAATAGATGGGTATGTCTCGGATTTGAATCACAGCAAGAAGAGAGTTTACTACCGAGGTGATCTGTATGTTGGCTGGATTAGTCGACACTAGATGGAGAGTATATTTTAATCCGGCAGTAACATTCCTTCATGATTTTTGGTTGTTCTAATGGCTGAAAGAATCGAAGTCTAGCAACAATGGAGATAGAGAGATTGCTGGCTGGTTTTGTACGGGACCATTGCCATCGATTCAGTTAACGGAGAAGGTTCTTAGATACGGTCAGGCAATAGAAATTGGTGCGCTTCCAGAGATGGTACGAAGAGGTGAGTGGTTGTGATCATTCTACGTCTGTACAACAACAGCAAGCATAAAGTACTGTAGCTGCTGGTGGGTGAAGAAACTGTCACGTTCAGAGGTGATGTTAGCTAGATGGACATGAGGAATTGGTTGGAGTTGAACTTGTGCAATAGGTGGTGGCTTGCCGGTCAGGAAAAGGAGATGGAGAAAGGTCATAACTGGCCTGAATTGGTCTGTACACAAATGAGTTCTCTTACACATCTGAGTTCAAGGCATTAAGAAGACTAGATAGTAACCCGTGCTGCGCACCGGGTGACCCTTTTGGTTTTCCTGTGCATTTTATAGTTGGGAGTTCAAAGTCTACTCCCAACTATTTTAGTTTCCTCCTGCATTGTTTAATTACATCATTGTCTTCAATCTCCACACTACAACTCCTTGTCCCTTTCTGTCTTGCCAAATGATAGAAAAGATATAGCTGCTTTCAGTCGCATTTTCACTCCGGTCTAAGTAGTCCTTCCATCACAGCTGGAAGTTTTCTTTACTTGATTTTTATTTTTACCTTATTCATCAAGTTTGAAATCTTAAATTGGGCATTGTCCTTAATGAAACTTCACCATAGGTAGGTAAGAGGAATTGAGGTAGCATCCAAAGGGCATGTGCATCAGTAAATCCTTTGTAAGGAGGGAGAGCATTGCCAGAGCACTTCCTACTACGACAACCAACAATTTTCCTCTTTAAGGATGACGACTGAGGACACCCCAAACAGCTCATATAAGATGTTATGCCACACCTATCCTTCAACCCTGAAACAGTATAGAGGAGGAATCATTCCACCATATTGTATGAAAAGAATATTTATAACGAAAAAGTACATTCTAATAATGAAGATGATCAGAAAGGAAAAAACACATTGATATTTCATTTGGTTTCAGTTGTGGTTCTCATATAGGCGGAACATGAGCTGTGAATGTGGCCTATCTTCAAGAAGGCTAGATTTTCCCGTTTAAATTCAAGACTTACCTCAGATGACCAGCAACCATACATGACTGTAGATGCTCCATCCCTCAGACTAAAAGTTCGTAAGATGGAAATGAGACTGAATCCAAGTAAGGCCACGACGGATGAGTAGTCTAGCTTCTGTGTTAGATTGGCTTCTCTTTTAAACATGATACAGTATATGAATTCTTAGTCAGGAAGAAAATAAACCAAACTTTATGCACAAAGCCACAGACGAATCAATAAAAACAAAATAAATCGGAATGCAAAATTGGTTGGCAGAAACCAATGAAAACAAATGCTCCTACAGGTCTTATAGCACCAATGGGAATATGTTTTTAGTACTTATTGCATGTGAGCGGGTCTAATTCAGGTTCAATTATAGTATAGAAGATTGCTTGGTTGAGGGATTAAAGAGAACAAATGTTATGAATCTATGATTTCCGCCTCTACAAATGGAAGTCTTAAAGCTTGATAATATTTTCCGCCAACTTTGGTGGCATAAGCCTGAAAAACATCCATGACCCAACATAATAAGTATAATAAAATCAAAGAACGCAATGGTGAGAACCGACATAATAAGTAGTTAGTGAAATCCAAAATGAGTACCAACTTGAACTAAGCCAAATAGGCTACAGAAATATGTTGAACTGCAAAGAAAGTAATTGTTCACAGTTAGTGAAAAAAATAGGCAGACAAAAATTGAAAAATGCAGTATACTAACGAAATCAACCCATGATAGCTGTCATTCATATAAACATGATGCCAATGCTGCCTAACTTGGGATTTTGGCTCCGTTCTCAACACCATATGATACCAAATTACCAATGATGGATCTACAATCTGCAGCGAATCACAAATGTATCAAATATGAACAAACGAAACCCGTATTCTTTGACACCCAAATTTAAATCTCAACTTAACATATAACACAAACCATAATACTGGCATTATCTTAAGAAATCATGGTAAACTGACTCGACTTTCGATGGTTTCATTTCTACTTAAGATAACATGGTGTTTGAAAGAAAATCACAAAATCAACCCCTGCAAGGATGCAACTGATAATCACAAAATGAAAAAATAAAAAAAAATTAGAGAAAATGGGTTATTTGTCCAAAAAAGTTTAAAACAGGGTTCAAATGGACAAGTAAAAAAAGGTACGGGTGAAATAGCCAAAAAAAAATAGCAAGGATGAAACCGATTCATCCCGCTTATACTTAAAAAATAAGAAAGGATGAAACCGGATGCATCCAGTTTCAAAATAAAAATAAGAAAAAATATTTGAAAATGGACAGGATGAAACCTGGTTACATCCTCACTACTTTTAAAATTTTGTCCATTTAAACAAAAGATTCTTTTTAATTTTTGGCTATTTAAACAAGATCAAAAACCTAAGTGTCTTTTTCACCCAGGAATTGTTGATTTTGGTCTTTTTGACCAATTTTGTGAAAAGAATACGGGTTACCTGAATTTTAGCCTCAATGTTACTACTGGTATGACAAACCGATGGAGTGAAAAATTATGATGTATTGTCGCATTTCCACAAACAGCAAGTGCGTCAGTTTTGATCATTCAAAATAACAAAAAAATGAACACAATGTTAAGAGAGCTCTATTTAGAATAAAACATATAGCAACTTCCTCTTAGTGTACTCGCAGTACATCGTAAGAAAAACAATGCTTCGGGAAAAAATATCAACTGAAAAGAATTGAGAGAACCCACCAAAACAATGTTAAGAGAGCTCTATTAAAAAATCTGCATCAAACTATATTTAAAGAAACCAAACCTGGGGTATGATTTGAAGATGTTTCGCATGAATATTAGTAAGAAGATATCAAGCAATAAGATAAGACAGGAAATGGGATTAGTTTTGATCGTGGTGTTTTTCTTTGTTCACGAACGATATGGTCGAGAAAGTGGGTAGTTTTGTTTGGAACTGAAGTTCGAAAGTGGTTAAAAGGTGTCAATGTAGTGTAAATAAAGGTAAACAGTACTTAAATGTTACTTGTGTGGGGCCACAATCAATGAGAAAACTCCTTTTCTCAATACTCTTACTACAACAATCCACACCATCAAAAAGTGGGGTGAATGAATGAGAATTTAGTATTTGGCTTCAATTATCATCTTGTTGGATATGTTCTGACACGAGAAAGAGTGGTCGTTGTTGGTTTGGGCCTGGGCTGTATGCTCGGGCCTTGTTTGGACCCTCAACAACACATATATATTTCAAGAGAAACAAAGATATCAAGAGGCATCGGCCGGAGAGCCGTGAAGTGGAGTGGAGTTTTGGAGGAGGCTATAAGCCAAAACCAGAGAAGAAAGGAGGCCGGTTTACGGAAGAGATCGAAGGTGTTCTAGAGCACAAGCACACGAGAGTACAAAGACGATATTGGTTTAATCTTTCTTGTTATCATTTTTGATGGGTTTTAAGAAACCCTTTGATATGTTCTAATCCTTTTGTAGCTAGGGTTTTATGGAGAAAACTACTTCTAGCATTAACACCATTTGAATCGATTTTGAATAATTTGGTATTAGGCTATATGAATTGAATTTCGAAATCCAATAATTATAGTTTATTGATTTTACAAAGAATACATGTTGTTGCCTCACCGGCTTTGTACGACACAATAGCCTAAGTTCATTAATTCATGTAGGTTACAATTTTATGTGTTAGTATTTGATAATCCATGCTTAGGTTGATTATTTTGATGGGTTATGCTTAGATGAAGCAAATAATAATTGTGAATCTATAAATTATGTTTTCGATAATTCTCTCGTCATTATAATTTGATAGGTCATGCTTAGAAATTTGATGGGCTATACTTAGGAGATGCGAATTTATGATCGGAAATTATATCAATAATAGGTGTTGCAATAGAACGAAGCTATAAACACATATTTGGAATTAGAGTTCATTTCGGTGCACAATTATAAATAGTAGTGGAATTCATAGACCTTGTTTATAGACTCCTTCTCATTGTGTTATATTAATCTTCGTTTCTTTTGTTTCATTCTTTTTAAATCCTTAATTCAAAAAAATCCAAAAACATCATTGTCGGTTAATTTATTAGAGATATTGGTTACAGTATTTCCACCGCTCTTCGTGGGAATGACCCGTACTTGCCTATGTCTACTAGTTAGACACCGTGCGATTGCGGTTATTTATATAGGCATTCCCGAAAGCCTATCACAAGCCTTGGCCACGCCAAGCCCTAATTCTTCAACGGCACCTTGGCCACGCCAAGCCCTAATTCTTCCACGGAGCCTCAGCCACGCCAAGCCCTAATTCTTCCACGGCGAATTCTTCCACGGCGCCAAACCCTAACTTTGGCCACGGAGCCAATTTTTAGCTTTGGCCATACCGCAACATCACCGGCATACAGCTATGCCACGGCTACGCCATTGGCATGCCATTAGCACGTGGCTGACGCCAATTCGCTATACAACACGATGTGGCCATAATCAATGGCCACCATTCTTCATGAGATGCAATCTCAGCCATCCAAGTTCACCATTGAACTGATGGACTTGTGGCAACTCTTAGGCGACCAACCGCCTAAACCCAATGACCATGGCTACGCCGGGCGCCACTTGCACTATTGTGCCACTGGCATGCACAAGTCATGCTGCAATGCCACTGCGCCATTGTCAGGCGCCAACACAAGGTAGACACAATCAACGGCTACCCTTATTCATAAGATGCGATCTCGGCCATCGAAGTTCGCCACCAAACCGGTAAGCTCGCGACAAGTTTTAGGCGACTAGCCAAAACGAGCCTAGCATCACATGCTATTTACCCGCGGCAAGCCTCTCGATTTTAACTTGCCGCACGTAGCAAAGTGCTACATGTTTTCCACGAAAACACTCGAGACATCAAAATATGTCACAAACTGGGGGATGCTCATCAGGGTATTGGTCTGGCGGTTTACACCGTGCGGTGTGCAATGCGCCTGATTACAAGAAAGTGTCATGAATTAGGATAATTAGTGGTAGTGAAAAGTAACGGTGTAAACAATTCATTTCCTTCATCATGGAAGCGTAATGATCAAGGTTACACGAATTCACTTCCTCATCATGGAAGCATAACGTCCGACGGATTACACGTTACTCTTTTCTTCCACCACTCAATCGTTTCCACTTCCTACGAGACCAGGGTACGTTTCACTATGACTTGTAAAATAGGTCTCACCTATTTCCACCAAACAACAAGTTTTGGTCAGGAGAACAATACAACATCGAGAAATCATCTGATAGATTTTTCATCCAGCTAACCAGTTCAACTTTTTGATACAAGTCACAAAACGCCCACACTTCTAGAATCAACTATTTTGGTCTCAACACTTTCTTCGCTTCGCTCCCTAAGACCAACCCTTCTCCTTCACTTTGTGACCGAAGCAAGCCTGGAACGTCCATTTCTTGGTTTAGGCCAGGATTGTACAGATTGATCTCTCGAATCAAAAGTACTCCCGTGCAGTACATTGTTTAGGTTTTAGATTCGTTTCTTACCCACACACACCCAAAATTACCAAAATCAACAGAAACGGTTTTCACCCTCAAACACCTACTAATGGTTATGTAATCTATACTCTCATTTCAACAATTGAAACATTCTCAGAGGACGTTACATAGCCGTTATTCACGGATCATTTTTCGTCAGAGAAATTTTCAAAGTGATTGAAACATAACATGACATTCGTCACTAGGTAAAGATGAATTTGTCTAAAGCGAAAGCTTACCAACACATATTTCGAGAAATAGATAGGCGAGTTAAACTCGGCTCGAAATAGCAAATGTGTATAATCAAAGTCTATATATCAAAACGACTTTTGTCTCAAGAATAGGAGATAGCGTAAATAGACTTTTGAGTGACAGATAAGTTCAAGTCTCCACATACCTTTTAGTCGATGAAGTTCCACCAGTTCCATGAGTAGTCCTTCGTCTTGTATGATGATTGCCATGGAGTCTTTAGCTCAACTACACTTTCTATCCTAGTCCGAGACCTTTAGCTATAATAGGCTAGAAATCAAGACTTATAGTTTTGATCATTAACATTGACAAACATGCTTGAGATAGCAACGCATGCGAGTTTAACCGAGCAATGCTCTAACACTTTATTTACTTAACTATAATAGGCTAGAAATCAAGACTTATAGTTTTGATCATTAACATTTACTTAGCTTATATAGCGTTATGTTTGGGTAAATGTTGTCTAGATCTTGGTGACCATATTTTTGGCGTCGTGGAAGGAGATTTCCATGAAAACAAAACCACGCAGAAATCGTACCAAAAGATTCACGTCATTAGAAAAAAATTGATCCGCGAGATCTTCATCTTTGATACAAAATCCATGTTTATGGAGTTTTCCATTTGAGAAGTGAAACTAAGTTGTGTTCACAACTCTCACTATAAAATTAGCAGACCCGTTAGTAAAACCAGTTATTATAAATAGAGCGTATTAACTCCGTTCTAGTATGAAATAGAGATTCGTCATTGTAATAGATCTTTCACTAGATAAAAATATAAAGTGAGCATCTGACCGACAAACAAATTAGGTTCACTAGCAGTAAAAACACACACGGTGAACGAATCAGGAAGTACCAAGGACAAAGGGATTTTATTTTTTTTGAAAATAAGATTTATGTTACTGGGCTTCCGATAATCTGCAGATTCAGTCTCTTCAGAGACTTACTCATGTTGAGTAGCTCTTCTAGTGACTAAATTTCTTGGATTAACATCAGCAGGAGAAACTACAGAGATATTGTCATTTAAGTTTGTTAGAGCACTGCTCGGTCGAACTCGCAAGCGTTTCTATCTCAAGCTTGTTGTCAAGTTTAGTTGCCAAAACTATAAGTCTTGATTTCTAGTCTACTTATAGCTAAGTCTCAGACTAGGATAGAAAGTGCAGTTGAGCTCTAGACTCCATGGCGATCATCATACAAAGACGAAGAACTACTTAAGGAACTGGTGGAAACTCATCGACTAAAAGGTATGTGGAGACTTGAACTTATCTATCACTCAAAAGTCTATATACTCTATCTCCTATCTTGAGACAAAAGTCGTATTGCTATATAGACTTTGATTATACACATTTGCTATTTAGAGCCGAGTTTATCCCGCTTATCTATTTCTCGAAATATGTGTTGGTAAGATTTCACTTTGGCCAAGTTCATCTTTACTAGTGACGAATGTCATATTAAGTTTCAATTACTTGAAAATTTCTTTGACGAAAAATAGCTTGTGAACAACAACTATATAACGTCTTCTAAGAATGTTTTAATAATTGAAATGAGAGTTTAGAATACATAACCATGGTTGGATATAAACATTGTGTGATAACTCATACGTGTGTAAGTCCTTATTCCTTGAACCAAAGTATGCGTACTTTGATGCTCAGAAAAACCGGAACGAAAGTCCGCGTACGAGTACGCGTACTGTCGGAAGTTCACATCCCGTGAATTTCTACTGGAGTTTGTGAACTGAAAACAAACTTATTCTGGGTACTTAAGTCCGCGTACCAATATACATACTTAAGTTGGTTATTTTCTAAAAACGATTATTCGTGAACTTAAACTTATATAAACTAAGGAATGCATGTTTGCAAACCGTGGCTATAAAGTTCATGAATCGATTCGAGTAAATCAAATCGTTTTTGCTTCGATTGAATCTTGTATACTTCTATAAGATCTAAGCAATTAAACAACTCTCTAACTAGTTCATTTGAGTCATTTGAACTAGTTACGGTAAAGTTTTTTTGCTTAATAATAAATTTTATTAAACAGAAACAAAAAATTTACAAACTCTAATTTGTTCTATCCAAATCTATAATATGTTTTCAATTCATCTTCTAAGTTCACAAGGAAAGGGGGTTTACTGGTGTATATTTTTTGTTCACTACTCTATATATTTGCACCTCTTTTAGCCAAGTCATCAGCTGAAAAATTTATCTCCCTGTAACTGTGAATGATCCCATTCCCTGACACTCTGACAGATTTTCTCCCATCTGGATATTGCAAACCATGAAATTTTGGCATTTTTAAATGTTGTTATAGCTGCTTTTGAATATGATCTGAAGATAAGTCTTCTAAAACCATTTTGAATTGCCCATTCACCTACACACAAGACTGCTATTTTTTATGGGTGAAAACTATTTCTGCCGGTTTTGGTAATTTGGGGTGTGTGGATGAGAAATGAGTCTAAACCTTAAACAAATGCACTCAAGCGAAGTGCTTGTAGATTCGAGAAATCAATCAGGCAAATCCCAGATAAACCAAGAAATGGTCATTCCGTACTTGTTTCGGTCACAAAGTGAAGGAGAAGGGGTTGATCTTAGGGAGGGAAGCGAAGAAGGTGTTGAGATTGTGAAGGTGTTGGCTATGTATGACTTGTATCGTAAAGTTCGAATCGGCTTGAAGAATTTAAGCTATCGGTCAGGTGTTTGGATACGATTATATCAACACTTGCCTCTGTTGTCTTGTCTTGTCTTGCCTTGGTCCTGTTTGGAAAATAGGGAGGAGAACCTATTTATACAAGTCTTTAAGCCTAACCCTCATATCTCGTGGGAAGTGGATAAAGTGGAGTGATGGAGTAGTGGAGTCGTGTGTTAGTGTCACACGACCGGTCTTGCCCACTTCTCCCATCATCACTAACCGTTCATGAATTCCCGACACGTTCTTGTAATGGCGCGCCGCACGCCGTAAACCGCCGCACCAATACCCCAGTATGTATCCCCTGGTTTGTGACATGATTGATGTCTCGAGTGTGTGGATAGTGGGACCCATAGGAAGTAGCATGTAATGCTAGATTAAATAACTAAGTTATTTAGGAAGTCGATACTTGTGAAGTACCGTGTGTATTCTATGCAGGTACTGCATCGAGTATATTCAACATGTATGAAGCATCGCTGTTTGAGCGTCTCAAAATAGCCTCATGTCCAGCCTACTTCATGTGATGGTTTGGAGGTTGCGCAAGCAATTCCTCCCTTGGCCGACCATATGGTGTGGTACAGTGGCGGGTGGTAATCACCACGACACCTCATTGACCGTTAACTCCTGACCAGGGTTGAATAACCAAGCCGGTGAAGTTGGACGGACAAGATGATCTTTGAGACACTCATCTACGACCGTTAGTGGAATTAGGTTTTTTTGAAAGAGGTGCGCAAGCATCACTCTTTAGCTTGGTCGAATCCAAGCTTGGGACACGATTTTGGTATGGCCGATTGGGCACGCGTGTAGACAACATGCCGGTGTACATGCCCATACCTCATTGTCCCGTGAAAGTGTAACTGACCGCTCAATTTGTTCGGCAAAGAAGAACGGTCAGATTGATTTACGACAAGTCCGGTGCCGCAAATGCCGCGCGTCATGCCTTCTTCAAAGACGTTTCGAGACGACCAAGCTTGGTCGGTCCTTTACGATTGGTTCGACGTGTAGGTGGTAGGCTATTGTTCACGCCTATACCTTACTTTCCCATGGAAACGTGATCTAAGCCACTCAATTTGTCCGACGAAGTTGAGTGGTCGAGATCAGTTCGCGATTGGGAGGTGTGACCACGCCAGTTTGGGCGTGCGAATCGAGGCGACCAGGCATGGTATGCCTTGGTCGATTGGGTGTGGAGATAGATGGGTCCACGGTGATCATGTTGATGCCATTGGACCCGGCCAAATAATCCTAAACCCTCCATTCGATCGGAGAAAACGGACGTTCACGATCAATGCAAACCCTAATTAGGGTTTTCCTACCGTGCGGCATGCCCACTTTGGGCGTATGATATGGAAACGACCAGCCATGGTTGGTCCTGACCGATCGGTCATGTGTGTAGGCAGGCTCACGGTGAGCGTGTTGACATGCTCTGGGCCCTTTGAATCTACATCTACACCCTCCATCTATGCCTGCGAAGATGGATGGTTGAGACCGTTTTGAGACACATGTAATGTGCCGCAAACCCTAATTTAGGGTTTCTCGTCCATACTGTTTTGGCTGGACGGTTTGGCAAGCTATGCCACCCTTTTGGGGAGGCCGACCATGCGGGCCCGCGTTTGGCTCGGTGGTGAATATTCCAATACCTGCTTGGGGGTTATGGAGTCAATCCAAGTCATCCAATCATGCTGGTGAAGTTGGATGGTTTTGACCGCTTTCTCGAGACTCGATGTGGACAATCCAGTTCAAATATGCTCAATCGGCTAGTATAACACACCGAGAGATGTATGCTCAATCGGGCTAGTATAACACACCGAGAGTCGTATGCTCAATCGGGCTAGTATAACACACCGAGAGTCGCAACCTGTATGGGTATTCCGTACATGCTTCATTATTAATGCTTGGAGGTTCGTGTTGCTCGCTGAGAACAACACTCAGTCGTCATGCCGCACCAATAATGAGTACAGGAAATACAAGGCTGGTCATGCATTAATTAATAATATTGTAAATTCATTGGTGGTATATGGGATTGTTGCTACATGCTCCAACCTGGATGAATTTTGTGCATTTAATTCACGTATCACCGGGATTGTTGCCACATGCTCCATTCTAGGTGAATTAGTAAAGTGAAGAAGTATTCATCACTTTATCAGTGGCTATCCTTTGCAGGATGTCAGCGCATAAATTTGGTTTCACTATTTTAGCCCTGAACTAAAATCCACCATCAACAGCTATGATCTCTGCAAAGAAGTTTGTCGCAATCCCCAGTCCACCTGCAATGGCTATTACACAATCTCCTACATTATTTCTAGCAATAAATCCATAACCTGAAATTCCTGGATTCCCCCTTAAATTCCTATGATCTCTGTGGCAGCTTGAAAAATATTTCTTGAACAACAAAAGATTTTATCTTTGTGCATTTCATTCCAAAGTGTTTTAGGATTTGAAGGTCATATGATGTATTCCACATATGATTCTTCATTCTTACTTCACTCTCTGCAGTGAATTTCATTATTCTTGTCTTTATGTTGTGTTCATTGAAAGATTCTTCATCATACACACACATGTTTCTTTGGAACCACAATTCTTTGAGAGTTATGAAAGTTGCTACCCTCCATATTTCTTTTACTGCAGGGCTTCTTTGATTTGCAGAGTTAATGATTTCTTCAAAAGATCTAGGATTTTTAAAGAAAAACATTCCTCCTAACCAGTTCCATATAATTTCACTATAATTGTAGTTCCACAGTATATGCTCAAGAGATTCCTCAGCTTTTTTACAGAAACAACATCTTGAAGCCATTTGGAATTTTCTGGTTTTCATCTTTTCATTTGTGGAGCAAATAACCCTAACTATTTTCCATATATTACTTGAAACACTAGGGTGGATAGAATGATTCCATATCTGAGTTGGCCAATTGAGTTTAGGATACTTTGTTCTGATGCATTCCACAGCAGAGGATACAATGAAAGCTCCAGTGAGTGTGCCACACCATATTCTTATGTCACTTTCCATACTCACCACAGGCAGTTCATTAACTGATATCATTTCTAGCAATTCATTTGGGAGTACCCATTCTCCTTCCAATAGTAAATTCCCAACTTTCAAATCAGGGAATTGAGCCATATACATATTTTCAGGGTACAGATCACATAAAGGCTTCTCTTTTAACCATGTATCTTTCCATACTGAAAGTTTTTCATCATTCCCCACAATCCACCTTGAATGATTCTTCATATCTTCTGATATCCATTTCAAACCTGGTAGTATTGAGGATTTTTTATAGTATTCAATCCATTCTCCATTTTTGGTTAAAAAAATTTCTTGAAAAAATCTAGCCCATTCTTCTGTGTTATTCTAAATTTTCCACCATAGTTTCATAACATATCCTTATTTATGATTTCTAATCTCCTCAGTCTTAGACCCCCCCCTTCTTCATATGGAGAGCATACCTTTTCCCATTTCAAAGTAATAGTCTTTCTTGTTGCAGGGTCTAAAGTCCAAAACAAATTTCTTATAATTTGTTCACATTCTTTAAGAATCTTTGTGGCCATTTGTAGACTGACATGTTGTGTATGAGAATGATGCATAGTACATGCTTTACCAATATTAATCTTTCTTGAAAAGATAGAAGCTTACCCATCCATCCGGCTAGATATCCTTGTATTTTCTCCACACAGTTCCAAACATGCTAAGATTTAATGCATCCTGGTGTTAGCATAACACCTAAGTATTTATCAGTAAATGAAGAAAGAGGTATGTTGCAATCAGTTGCTATTTGGTGATTTCTCATCTCACTTGTTCCTCCAACAAAGAATTTGCTTTTGGCAAGACTAATAACTTGTCCTGATGCAGCTTGATAATCTTTAAGCATAGAGATGAGCTTTTTAACATTTCTCTTGTCTCCATTGCAGAAAAGAAATATGTCATCTGCAAAAAAGATATGTGAAGGTTGTACTCCATTCGTTGATATCATAGGTTGAAGTTGTCTTGTTTGTACCATTCTTGTTATTATTCTACTCAACAAGTCTTCAGCTATTACAAATAGTAATGGAGACAAGGGATCACCTTGTCTGAGGCCTCTCCCTACTTGAAAGTACCCTACAGTTCCACCATTTAAAAGCACATATATTCTTGCATACTTCAGCAGAGTATGTAACCATGTAATCCCCTTTTCAGAAAAACCAAATTTTCTCATAACTTGAAATAAG
Source organism: Papaver armeniacum (assembly GCA_023531295.1). NCBI lineage: Eukaryota > Viridiplantae > Streptophyta > Magnoliopsida > Ranunculales > Papaveraceae > Papaver > Papaver armeniacum. The sequence goes on along the minus strand of JAJJWW010010294.1, from coordinate 660,349 downwards.
AATGACCAACTGAGAGTTATGTCAAGTTTGAGGCCTAGATTTCCACCTCTTCTTTTGACATTTAGTTCATTCACCAATTCTGATGCAAGTACAATTTTCTCTTGTATATTTCTACCTTTTATGAAAGCTCCTTGTTGAGGGGATACTATCTTTTGAATAATTCTACCAAGTCTTGTAGAAATAATCTTTGTAATTACTTTAAAGATGAAGTTCATTAAACCAATGGGTCTAAATTGTCCAGCGTTTTTAGCATTCTTGACTTTTGTTAGAAGAAGTAAGAAATTTGCATTAAAACCTTGTGGAATAAACCCTCCTTTCCAGCAGTATTGTATAGCTATTGTTAAATCCTTTCCTATTATTTCCCAAGCATGTCTATAAAACCATCCTGCAAACCCATCAGGGCCAGGTGCACTATCAGGATCAAGATCAAACACTACTTTTTCACTTATTCATCTGATGGAACAACATCTAAGATCAAATTTTCTTATGCATTCACTAATTGTGGTATGTCTTGGAAAAAATCTTGAATGTCACATACTTCTTGTAATTTAAACTTTTCTTGAAAATGAGTTACTAAAATATCAGCAATTTTTTGTTGATCAACCACTGTATTTCCATTTGAGTCTTCAAGTTCAACTATAGAATTTTGAGCTTGCCTTATCTACATGTTTATGTGAAAAAACCTTGAGTTTGATGCTCCTTCTTTTAACCACTTAATCCTGATTTATGTTGGTTTATTTCTTTTTGTTGCTTAATAAGCACTTCTTGCACACCCCTTGCTGTGATTAAGTTGTTCAAAAGGTCCTTAACTCCAGGATTTTTGTCTAATAACAGAAAAGCTTGTAATATATGATCTTCAACTTGCTTCAATTTTTTTGTAACATCCCCAAAAATATTCCAATTCCATTGTTGTATATCTTTCTTTAAAACTTTTAACTTACTCATAAAGACAAAGATTGGGTTGCCTCTTATCACTAAATTCCAAGAATTTTGTATTTGATATAAGAAATCAAGATGATTTTTTCATACCTTCAAAGCTCTGAATGAAATGTTCTTTGGTTTTGGAATTTCAGCATTTGCTCCATACAACACACCATGATCTGATATGCCTCTTACACTAACTTTGTAACCCCAATTTGGATAACATTCAAGCCATTTATCATTAAAGAATGCTTTGTCTAAGTTACAAACTATTCTCTTTTTCCTTGCTCTGTTATTACACCATGCGAACTCTATACCAGTTTTTGGAGCTTAGAAGAGACCACAGTTATTCAAACAATCTGTAAATTCTTTCATGGAGATTCTCAAAGGAGGTAGGCCACCCATTTTTTCTTCCATACTTGTCACTGTGTTGAAATCTCCAATGACAAGCCAAGGTTTATTTAAAGTATTTACTCTCTCCATTTCTTGCCAAAGTTTCCTTCTTATTATTGTGAGTGTGGCAGCATGGACACCAGTAATTACAACATCTCCTACTTCTACTGTTATTGCTTGTTTGGTACTAGATAAAATTTTTGGAGTATTTATTGAGGAGCTCCATAGGATCCAAATATTTCCTTTATTTCCATCATATGAATTATGAATAAGATTATAGTGAATACCTCGAAGCCTTAATTTTTTGATGAAGTCAAAAGAAGCCCACATATTTGGTTCAGCTAAAATAACTAAAGAAGGACAAAAAGTTTTTACTATGTTTCTCAACTTATCTTTGTCCTTAGTTCTCCCAAGGCCTCTTAAAATAGAAAACTTTCATTTAGAAGAAGGATGAGAAGAAGAGGTACTTCTCTTACCTTGTGCGTGTTTACTCACATTTGCATTCAAACTTGCAGCTTGGTTCCTTGTTGTTACATTTGGTTTTTTTCCAAATTTTTTCCTTGCTTGAATAAAATCATCACCATTTCTTGAGCTAGAAGTATCAGTATGTTTCACATGGAAAATATCTTCACTCTCTTTTGAACCAGTTGAGTTATTGCTATTTATTTGACAAGAAGATGAAATATCATCACTCTCTTTTGATTTTGAATTAACACCCTGTACTGAACTTGAAGCAGAATGAGACACTGGAGGACCAATAGGAGGCTGGATATTTACCATATTATTTATAGATGGAGCATTGGAAACCATTGTAATAATTTTGTCCACAAGAAGTAATGGAAAATCTTCATGTGACTCAAGTGATCCTTTGAATTCCTCAGTTTGGTCCTGCAAAATATGAAATCTCCCAAATGAAGATTCAAAGAACTAAGTGTACATGTTTGGGTAAAGAAGAACTAGTTATGGTAAAGAAGAATATGGTTGATATGAAAGTGCTCATATGGCTAACCATTTGGTTAACTACTGTTGAACCAACTAAGCGTATATTTTTGGGTACGGTTACACAAACCTAAATAAACGTGCATTTTATTTGTGTGTAACAAGCTAAGTTTTGATCTAACGGTTGAAAGATATTAGCTTGAATCCAATCAGGTTTTCATCTAACGGTGAATATTGAATGCTTTGTTACCAAGGTAACTTAGATTACAAACCCTGATTTGAAAGACAATATAAAGGAGAACTCTAGCAACTGGGAAACCTAATCCCCACACCTTCTGTGTGATACTAGTTGTATTAGCTAGAGTCGATTCTCCTTTAACCTTAGGTTTCTATCGAGAGCCCGTAGGTTAACGACTTGAAGACTTCATTGGGATTGTGAAGCCAGATCCAATTATTTTCATCGTAGTTGCGTGATCTGATCTTGCTGTTTCTATCATACTAGGTACAATCGTAAGAATGGCTTGAGATTGATTTCTCCGATAGGCAAGGTTAAAAGAAGTCACAAACATCTTCGTCTCATCGTTTGTGATTCCGAAATATCTTATTTCGCTAGTCGATTAAGATTATTGTGAGTTGATTGATAATTCTAAGCCGTTCTTTGGGAATATAAGTCTAAGTTATCAATTGGTTCATGTTCACCTTGATTTATCAAAAGACGGAACAAAAACTCGTAGGTATTTCTGCGGGAGAAAGATTTATTTATTACCGTAGACTTTTCTGTGTGATACAAATTTGTTTATTAAAGTCTTCGACTTTGGGTCGTAGCAACTCTTAGTTGTGGGTGAGATCAGCTAAGGGAATCAAGTACGTAGTATCCTGCTAGGATCAGAGACATAAGGAGCGCAACTGTACCTTGGATAAGTCTGAGATTGATTGGGGTTCAAATGCAGTCCAGACCGAAGTTAGTTTGTAGTAGGCTAGTGTCTGTAGCGGCTTAATACAGTGTGTGTTCAATATGGACTAGGTCCCGAGGTTTTTATGCATTTGCGGTTTCCTCGTTAACAAAACTTATGGTGTCTGTGTTATTTCTTTTCCGCATTATATTTTGTTATATAATTGAAATATCAAAGGTTGTGCGTTGAATCGATCAATTTGGAAATTCAACCTTTGGTTGTTGGTTGAAATTGATTGATCCTTGAACATTGGTCTTTGATACCATTCAAGTGATTTCTCTTGTATTCAATTAGACTCGCAGATTTCTATTTGCCTGAGTAAGTATTGAATCGAAAAAGTGAGATATAACTATTTGATGTACTTTTATTAAGATTGCGTCTGACTGTCTAGTTGATTCTCTTAAAAGTATATTGGAGTTAGTCCATACATATTGCTAAGCGAAATATTGGGTGTGGTTGTTAGACCCCCGCTTTTTCAATTGGTATCAGAGCAGGAAAACACGTTTAAAGACCTTACAAGTCTATGTTTGTAGCGATCTGACTCTATGGACATGAATTTTATCTCCATAAACGTACCACCAGTCTTCGATGGCTCAAACTACTTATGGTGGAAAATTGGTATTCTAAGAAGCATGCCATCGTTGAAGGAAATAATCTCGCAACGCTGTCCAGAAATACTCTGGTTGGGAAGCTAAAGATCTTTGATCATGAGCATACGTCCAAGGCTAGTAAGGATATTGCTTTCAAATCACTAAAGAACACTAAAATACTTGATAAAAGTAAAAGTGTTTACATCTGTGAAGATGATCTTTTTGAGGCTGATTCATCAGATGAAGATCTTGACAAGTCAGTCTCGTTGATCACAAGACAGTTTAGGGATCTTCTTTTGAAGAGAAGTAAACGGTTCTCCAGAGATAAATCCAAGTCATTAGATAAACCTCATAATCGTGTTCCTCCTAAAAATAGGGATAATGATGAAACTGATGATGAGGATATGCCTCAGTGCTTTAAGTGTAAAGGTTTTGGTCATTTTTCAAATGAGTGTCCAAATCAAAAGAAATACATTGGGAACAAAGGTCTTGCTGCAACTCTTGATGAAATATATGACAACTATGATTCTAATGAAGACGAAAAATCAAGTGTTGCACTTCTTTGTGAAATTATTGATTTTGATAATTGTAGCAATACATACATCAATCTTAATATTCTTTCAGAAGAAAACTCAACCAATCTGGAAGATAAAACTGACCTTTCTATTAGAAACTCTGTGAATAATGTTTCAGATTCCACTATGTGTCTAGCTGCTTGCATATTTCAGATTCCTGAATTATATCCAAGATTGACGTGCTCGTATTGTTCACTCAAAGGTCATGAACTATCAAAGTGTTACAAGTACAAACACAAATTGAGACATGTTAACAAACTTCAACGAAGAGCAAATCGATTAGCAAACAAGCTTAAACTTGCTCAAAAGACCGCTGAGGTATGTAATTATATTTGTCTAAGAAGTTAGTTTCCAAGGATAAAACAAGACCATTAGAGAAGAAAGTATGATCCAATCGTTTTGATAGACAGAGGTTTATGGATTCCTCTCAAAAGGAACATGGTGTACAGATTGTTATTCACCGCAACACAACTTGATTGTGTTGATTTGTGTATCTTGTCTCATGTGCCTGATCAAAAGAGACAAGGTTGTGCACCTCTCAGGCTTTAGGAAAAGTTTGTTTTCTTCTTTTCTTAATTTTTTTTTTTTTTGGAATTCCATGTCTATCAATCAAGGAGGGTTATTCTCGACAATTCTACTCTTTCTAGGGTTCATAGTTGTGCATGCACGAACCTGTTAAAGGTTGCGTAACCCCATATTCCTTTTTCCTTCTCTGAAACTCTTTCCAATACTACTTGTTGAGTTTAAATTGTGATTTCCTCTCACATACCCATATTCTTATGGATACTCCAAGCATCATGTCTTATGATGGAAAAGATGTTAATTTGTTGTTAAGCCATAAATCATGAAGGAAAAAGAGAAATCTTCGTTGCCTTCAACTTTGAAAAGGAAAAGAAGGAATGTGAGAAAGCCAAGAGCTGTTCCTTCTAATTCTCAGAATTTTTCTGATATTCTTGAAGTGTTAAAGGAGACACGAAAGGAGATTCAACATATAAAGGCTTTTGTGCTTAAGACTCATGAGATTCAGAAGGACCTGGTTCGACATCAGTCAAGAAGGTTTATTGATATTAACTCATATCTTCATGAACCTTATGTCCCAATGGATGTTGACGACAAGGAGTTCGGGGACGATAAAGAATTCTTCAAAGGTCTTAACATCTAGTAAATTTTCAGATGAGAATTTTATTTTCTTGTTTTGTTTAGAAGAATAACTAGAGTTTGGAATATCCATCATTGTGATTACACATAGCTATGTCCAACGTTTTCATCTTCATGTTTTTTTTAGGTTTATTGGTTTAAATTCTAATATTGTTTGGAAGATGATTTTTGCAGTATTAATCTTTATGGTTTTATATATTGCAATTTGTTATGGGATATGTGTGTTTGCTTCCGTGAACTATGATTGTCCCATACCTTGTCAAAAGTTAAGTCTTTCATATGTCGATGTGCATGTATTGATAAACGAATGAATGAACTTTTGACATTACAAAAGTTTTAGGCATATTATATGTCATTATGCAAATATTGATGGAAGATAGGATGAACTTTTGTTTACGAAGATTATATCTATTGTATGTCATTGTGCAAATAGTGATGGAAAATAGAATGAATCCTTGTCTATTCCGCAGTATTGATCTTCCCTGATCCGTATTTTTATGTATATACTGTGTGGCTCCGTAAGTTCTCTTATGTTGAGCATTTCCGATTCTTGTGGTTAATTTAATTGAGTATTTTTGGATACAAATTCATATTCGTATGTAATTTGTTATGTCCAAAGAAATCCTTCTTTTCTTGTGAAATTAAGGTCACTCTTGTTGTTCTTTCGGGAATGACATTTTATGTGGGAGAGTTCATAATTGAACTTGTGCTTAATTGCCAAATCTTTGTGGGAGTGCAGATGTGGAATATTATAAGGGTTATCTTGTATCTTTATAAACTCCTTGATGAAAGCATTTAGATTCGGCTATATGATTGCATCTAAAAAGTTGATTTGTACTTTCTTTTGGTCATGAAATGTCTCTATGGAAATTTCATTAGGATCCCACTAGTTTCGTACCTTTGCCAATTTTATTGACAAAAGAGGGGAGAATTAATGTGTAGTTCACACTACAAATACATATGGTTTTCGGATCATTATGTAAGGGGGAGTGGTTTCCATGTGAGATGGAGTATTGACTAAGGGGGAGTGATACATATCACCATAGTATCGTTGTCGAAGTTGTGATGCAATTGAACTTTGATGTTGTGTAATAATACTATGACATTGTGTAATAATGATTGAGAACTCTTGTTTTATCATTGTTATGGCTACGGATTTTCAACAACAATGATGCTAAACTTACAACCTTTGGAATTATTGGAGTACTTGGAAGTGACGAAGATTTCGAGTAATGTCGAAGAACCAAAGAGATCAGGCATGTGGAAGAGAATCTACAAAAGTTTATTTATTTATTTTTGTATTCCATATGTATTGATAGTTTAGTCACTAAAATTGACAAAGGGGGAGATTGTTAGAGCACTGCTCGGTCGAACTCGCAAGCGTTGCTATCTCAATATTGTTGTCAACTTTAGTTGCCAAAACTATAAGTCTTGATTTCTAGTCTACTTATAGCTAAGTCTCGCACTAGGATAAAAAGTGTAGTTGAGCTCTAGACTCCATGGCGGTCATCATACAAAGACGAAGAACTACTCAAGGAACTGGTGGAACTTCATTGATTAAAAGGTATGTGGAGACTTGAACTTTTTCTATCGCTCAAAAGTCTATCTACTTTATCTCCTATCTTGAGACAAAAGTCGTATTACTATATAAACTTTGATTACATTTGCTATTTCGAGCCGAGTTTATCTCGCTTATCTATTTCTCGAAATATGTGTTGGTAAGCTTTCGCTTTGGCCAAGTTCATCTTTACTAGTGACGAATGTCATATTAAGTTTCAATTACTTGAAAATTGCTTTGACGAAAAATAGCTTGTGAACAACAACTATATACCGTCCTCTAAGAATGTTTCAATAATTTAAATGAGAGTTTAGAATACATAACCATGGTTGGAGATAAACATTGTGTGATAACTCATACGTGTGTAAGTTCTTATTCCTTGAACCAAAGTATGCGTACTTTGCTACTCAGGAAAACCGGAACTAAAGTCCGCGTACTGTCGGAAATTCACATCCCGTGAATTTCTGCTGGAGTTTGTGAACTAAAAACAAACTTATTCCGGGTACTTAAGTCCGCGTACCAGTATGCGTACTTAAGTTGGTTATTTTCTAAAATCGATTATTCGTAACTTAAAATTATACAAACTAAGGAATGCATGTTTGCAAACCATGGCTATAATGTTCATGAATCGATTCGAGTGAATCAAATCGTTTTTGCATTGATTGTGTCTTGTATACTTCTATAAGATCTAAGCAATTGAACAACTCTCTAACTAGTTAATTTGAGTCATTTGAACTAGTTATAAAGAAGAATATGGTTGATATGAAAGTGGTCATATGGCTAACCGTTTGGTTAACTACTGTTGAGCCAACTAAGTGTACATGTTTAGGTACGGTTACACAAACCTAAATAAACGTGCATTTCATTTGTGTGTAACAAGCTAAGTTTCGATCTAACGGTTGAAAGATATTAGCTTGAATCTAATCAGGTTTTCATCTAACGGTGAATATTGAATGCTTTGTTACCAAGGTAACTTAGATTGCAAACCCTGATTTGAAAGACTATATAAAGGATAACTCTAGCAATTGGGAAACCTAATCCCCACACCTTCTATGTGATACTAGTTGTATTAGCTAAAGTCGATTCTCCTTTAACCTTAGGTTTCTATCGAGACCTTGTAAGTTAACGACTAAAAGACTTCATTGGGATTGTGAAGCCTGAACCAACTATTTTCTTTGTAGTTGCATGATCTGATCTTGCTGTTTCTATCGTACTAAGTACAATCGTAAGATTATCTTGAGATTGGTTTCTCTGATAGGCAAGATTAAAATAAGTCACAAACATCTTCGTCTCATCGTTTGTGATTCCGCAATATCTTCTTTCGTTAGTCGATTAAGATTATTATGAGGTTATTGATAATTCTAGGTTGTTCTTCAGGAATATAATTCCGGGTTATCAATTGGTTCATGTTCACCTTGATTTATCAAAAAACGGAACAAAAACTCGTAGGTATTTCTATGGGAGACAGATTTATCTATTACCGTAGACTTTTCTGTGTGATACAGATTTGTTTATTAAAGTCTTCGACTTTGGGTCGTAGCAACTCTTAGTTGGGGGTGAGATCAGCTAAGGGAATCAAGTGTGTAGTATCCTGCTAGGATCAGAGACATAAGGAGCGAAACTGTACCTTGGATCAGTGTGAGATTGATTTGGGTTCAACTACAATCCATACCAAAGTTAGTTTTTAGTAGGCTAGTGTCTGTAGCGGCTTAATACAGTATGTGTTCAATCTGGACTATGACCCGGGGTTTTTCTGCATTTACGGTTTCCTCGTTAACAAAACTTCTGGTGTCTGTGTTATTTCTTTTCCTCATTATTTTTTGTTATATAATTGAAATATCACAGGTTGTGCGTTGAATCGATCAATTGGGAAATCCAACCTTTGGTTGTTGATTGAAATTGATTGATCCTTGAACACTGGTCTTTGGTACCGTTCAAGTGATTTCTCTTGTATTCAATTAGAATTGCAGATTTCTATTTGCTTGAGTAAGTATTGAATCGAGAAAGTGAGATATAACTCTCTGATATACTTTTATTAAGATTGAGTCTGACTGTCTAGTTGATTCTCTTAAAAGTATATTGGAGTTAGTCCATACAGATTGCTAAGCAAAATATTGGGTGTGGTTGTTAGACCCCCGCTTTTTCAAAGTTACATATATCATAGGCTTTGACAATGTCAAAAGCGATTGCAGGAATTAAAAAACTAGGAGATTGGTCATTCCAAAAAATTGTACTGCTTGTGCTTCTTCCCTTCTTCGCTAACAAGTATGCCACCTTGTTTGTTCTCCTGTCTGCGTGCTGAAATCCTAAAAAAGAGACTAGTTGATCTGCTAATAACTTAACTTCTTCTAAAATTGCTAAGTATTTCCATTGGACTGTTGATTATTTGCCTTGTATATAATTGATTGTAGCCTGATCATCCCCTTATATCACCAAATGTTTTATATTGTTCCTGACAGCCCATTGAGTTGCTCTGAGAAGAGCTACAACTTCTGCCTCTTCTGCTGAGAAGGTCCTGCAGCTTCCCATTGTTGTTGCTTGAAAGGTTCATGTCCAATTACGAAGTACAAAACCAAAACCAGCATTAGTAATTTCAGACATTCATGAAGCATCGCAGTTTAGTTTCTTTGTGTTTACAACTGGTAAACTCCAGCTAATATTTGAGGTCTGGGGATTACTGCCAATTGCAATTTTCCGATTCCTATTTTATAGGTGCCAATAAGCAAAATGTCTTTTGATATCTAGAGCTAGTTGTTCCGGTGTTCTACTTTTTTTTTTTCAAAAACTCTAAGACACCTTTCCTTCCATATAAACTAACACTTAGTAGCTTCCAATGCCATAGATATGGTTTGCAAGTTCCCTGTTCTCCATTCGTTATAATAATCTTAAAAATATTTATTAACAGAATTAGAGGTTAGATGAACTCCCTGTGTAGCCATTGGAGGTAAATTCCAAACAGCTTTTGCATAGGCACATTCGAAAAATAGGTGATAAGTAGATTCCCCTACTGTTTGACAGAAAACACAGGAATTGTCTTCATCTATAGCTGAACCTAACTTTTGTTTGGTTGGTAATGCATCTTGCAGACATTTCCAGATAAACCATTTTATTCTCTGTGATGCTTGTTACGGTCTTGATTCAGAGGTAGTGATTAGCCACTTCAAAGTTAAGGGTTTAATGAATTTGATCGTAACATGTTAATTTTGAGTTAATGAAGGTAATTATGTCCGAAAAGTTGTTAAAAATCAAGGAGATACTATTTCAACAAAGTTTACAATTTTATGATGACTTGACCAATGAGTTAAAGGGAAAAAAATGAGAAAGTATAAACTGACCGCGGTTCTGTCTTGCAAGAGACAGTGGGATGGGCCCACCCGCTAAACCAGTGGGTCAGGGAGGGCGCCACCCTACTGTATTTTGCGGGACATACCGCGGGATTCAACCCGTGGTGAGTGTATCAATTCAGAGCAAAAATATGTGTGCTTTAGACATTATCAACGTCGTGATAGGCCTTATACTGTATTTTTTAATTGGAAAAGGTGGGAAAAAAAAACTTATAAAAAAGTCTTACCAGAGATAAGAGAAGAAAGGCTCAAACGAGCTTACGAACTCAAAAAAAATCAGGTGTTTATGGGTAAAAATCGTTTCTGCCGATTTCGGTAAATTCGGTAGGTGAGTGAGAAACTGGTTCAAACCCTAAACAAATGTGCTGCACGTGAGCACTTTATAGATTCGAGAGATCAATCTGTACAAGTCCGGCCTAAACCAAGAAATGGCCGTTCCAGACTTGCTTCGGTCACAAAGTGGAGGAGAAGTGTAGATTTGGGGAGGGAAGCAAAGAAAGGTGTTGAGACCAGAATAATTCTGGGAGAGTAGTGTCTCGACTTGTATCAGAAAGTGAAAGATTCGGAAGCTTGAAAGAGATGAAAGCTTTTTGGAGAGCTTGCAAAGTTGCCTTTTCTGAGAGTGTAGTATTTTTCTCCTGACCGAGGCTTGTTGTCTGGTGGAAATAGGTAAGACCTATTTATACAAGTCGAGATTGAAACGCACTGCCTCATGAAGGAAGAGAGTAAAGGGTGAAATAATGGGAGGAGGTGGTAACCGCAAGGTGTTTATGGGTGAAAACGTTTTCACCATTATTTCCTCATTTATTTGACCGCTTTATTCCTTTTCACGCTTTCTTAATGTGAGCGTAGTGTACGCCGCAAGCTGTGACCGCCAAACCAAAACCCCGGAAAGCATCCCCAGTTTGTGTTGATATCTCGAGTGTTGGTTGCACCTTGAGTGCAAGTGGCGCTGCTAGTGGCGCGTGTGGCATGTGCCATTGGCATGTGCGGAATGCCCTTGTTGCAGGTTGTACCTCGAGCGTAAGTGGCAATGCCAGAGATGCTAGTGGCGTGCGTGGCATGTGCCAATGGCATGTGCGGAATGCCTTGGTGGTAGGTTGTACGTTGAGTGTAAGTGGCAATGCCAGAGCTGCTAGTGGCGTGCGTGGCATGTGCCAATGGCATGTGCGTAATGCCTTGGTGGTAGGTTGCATGGTTTGCAAATTAGGCTACCAGCGTGGGTTTTTGGCGTGTGCCAGTGGCGCGTACGGTCGAATTGGCCTAGGTTGCACGGCTTGCAAGTTAGGCTACCAACGCGCATTAGGGCCACGACTAGGTGATGAAGGCTACCGGCGAGCGTGTTGGCATGTGCCAATGGCATGCGTGGCCCGTTAGGGCCGTGGCCTTGGTAGGAAAGGCTACCAACGAGCATGTTGGCATGTGCCAATGGCATGCGTGGCCGTTAGGCCGTGGCCTTGGTAGGAAAGGCTACCGGCGAGCATGTTGGCATGTGCCAATGGCATGCGTGGCCGTTAGGGCCGTGGCCTTGGTAAGAAAAGCTACCGAGAGCATGTTGGCATGTGCCAATGGCATGCGTGGCCGTTAGGGCCGTGGCCTTGGTAAGAAAAGCTACCAAATGAGCATGTTGGCATGTGCCAATGGCATGCGTGGCCGTTAGGGCCGTGGCCTTGGTAAGAAAAGCTACCAGCGAGCATGTTGGCATGTGCCAATGGCATGCGTGGCCGTTAGTGCCGTGGCCTTGGTAGGAAAAGCTACCAGCGAGCATGTTGGCATGTGCCAATGGCATGCGTGGCAGTTAGGGCCGTGGCCTTGGTAGGAAAAGCTACCAATGAGCATGTTGGCATGTGCCAATGGCATGCGTGGCCGTTAGGGCCGTGGCCTTGGTAGGAAAGGCTACCGAGCATGTTGGCATGTGCCAATGGCATGCGTGGCCGTTAGGGCCGTGGCCTTGATAAGAAAAGCTACCAAATGAGCATGTTGGCATGTGCCAATGGCATGCGTGGCCGTTAGGGCCGTGGACTTGGTAAGAAAAGCTACCAATGAGCATGTTGGCATGTGCCAATGGCATGCGTGGCCGTTAGGGGCCGTGGCCTTGGTAGGAAAAGCTACCAGCGAGCATGTTGGCATGTGCCAATGGCATGCGTGGCCGTTAGGGCCGTGGCCTTGGTAAGAAAAGCTACCAACGAGCATGTTGGCATGTGCCAATGGCATGCGTGTCACGTTAGGGCCGTGGCCTTGGTAGGAAAAGCTACCAATGAGCATGTTGGCATGTGCCAATAGCATGCGTGGCCGTTAGGGCCGTGGCCTTGGTAAGAAAGTTACCGGCGAGCATGTTGGCATGTGCCAATGGCATGCGTGGCCGTTAGGGCCGTGGCCTTGGTAAGAAAAGCTACCAATGAGCATGTTGGCATGTTCCAATGGCATGCGTGGCCGTTAGGGCCGTGGCCTTGGTAGGAAAAGCTACCCGGCGAGCATGTTGGCATGTGCCAATGGCATGCGTGGCCGTTAGGGCCGTGGCCTTGGTAGGAAAAGCTACCCGGCGAGCATGTTGGCATGTGCAATGGCATGCGTGGCCGTTAGGGCATGTTGTGGCCTTGGTAAGAAAAGCTACTAGCGAGCATGTTGGCATGTGCCAATGACATGCGTGTCCGTTAGGGCCGTGGCCTTGGTAGGAAAAGCTACCAAAGTGAGCATGTTGGCATGTGCCAATGGCATGGAGGTGAATTAGGGTTTTGTTCGTTGTAACCCTAATTTGAAAAAATACCCCTATTAAATACCGACTACCCGCCTTAAATGTCCTAATAAATGTGTCACTGGTGATATTAGGTTATTTTTAGGGTTTTACGAGTTTACCCTTCGTTTAAAAACCACCATCAACATTAAGTCCCCTGCTTAGCTCGGAACAGGGGCTTTGTTGCGAGGTAAGCATAAGATGGTGACAAACTATCGACAGCAAACCGTAAAGAGAATCGAGGAGGCTCGTCTGACCTTTTATAAATAGGATTTGGAATCTTTGCCTCTGGCAGTTTTGCACAAATCGGGAGGCTGGCACAATTGGTGGGGCCGGTGCAGCTTGGGCGACGTTGGGAAATTGGCGTGAGTTGGGGAAACTGAGCGTGCTAGCTGGTGGGACCGGCGCAAGGTGTGGAAGCTGTGCGTGCTTGCAGGCGTGGCTTGGGCGGTCATTGGGAAGTCGGTGCAATTGGTGGGGCCGGTGCAGCTTGGGCGACGTTGGGAAGTTGGCGTGAGTTGGGAAACTGAGCGTGCTAGCTGGTGGGACCGGCGCAATATGAGGAAGCTGTGCGTGCTTGCTGGCGGGACCGATGTAAACAAGGAGAGAGTAGGTGTTTCTACAGATAGCAAAGTTTCCTTATCTTGCTTTCCTTCACGTGCGCCTTCAATTAGGGCATTATTCATGCTAAAATCTGGAAGCGTTATGTCCCTCATTGCTTCCTTTCCCTTTTTAAGATTCCGTATTTATACCCAAAAATAATTGCATCGTCTCCTCGTTTGAGAAAAGGGTTCTTCTTGTCGAGTTCCTCTCTTTGTCATGTCGCACGAGAGATGAATCATCTCCTAACCAGCCAAGTCCTCCAAGTGAAGGCGTGAGGTCTAATTCTTGCAAAAGCACCCCAACCAGGGGTTATTCGGGCTAAGAAGATCATACCGGGTATGTTTTCTTATTCTTCTCTGCTCGTGTTATCCTCTTTTACATGTGCATAGATATGATAGAACTGGGTCATTTTTTCCATCTTTTGCAGTGTATGATGGTGTAGTTGCAGGAAATCCTACACTACACACCTCACTCGAATTTGCTTATTCAATCCATTTGAAGATGAATAATAATGTGTTTTATTAATTGTTTTCTTCAAAGATTTACAAAGAAATATAGAACAGAGCTAAAGAAATTACAATCACTCTTAATTTTCTCTCTCCTAATGACTTGCTTAACAATTCAAAAGACCTCTCCCACAACGAGACTTACTCAACTCTTTATATAGGGTATTACAAAGTGGATGATGACTATCTGTCCCTTATTTTCGGAAGTGTCTCGCGAATGCTCGCGAATGTGCAACCTGCTTGCCTTCGCGACACTCTTAAATCTCGCCAAGTCTTCACACTTTCCTCATGTTCTGACTGTCGTCATCTATTACGTCATTTATTTACCTCCATGCGACTCCGTCGCGACGCAGTTGTTTATTAATCTCGCGAAGTATTGGTGTTGCGATATTATGATCCTACATCTTGCCTCTTCTCATGTATTCTCTGCGAAGAAGAGAGTATCATGAGAATCAATATCTTGAAATACCGCAACAGCTCATCCTTATCTGCTTTAACCCCATAATTTTTACATAGAATTTATAACAGATGTCTTTTCTTCCATTCCTTTCTTGACACGTTTCATCCAACCGCTTATTTCTGACCATTCATGTCCCATCTCGCATTAAATGCACTTACTTTCCCAAAATCTTTCTCTCTATATATAGTTTACTCCTCTTTCTCTTCTTCCCTTTTATTTTCTCTCTCTCGCAACTTTCCTTCGACTTTTTCTTCCGCAAATTGCGCTTCAAGCTCTTTTCCTTTTCGATTCTTCACTTCTCTCTTCATTTCCATACCCTATAATGGCTTCACTTGGTCGTACATACGCACCACTTTTTAATGACGTTTTCCAGAAATTAAAGGAAAAAGGTTTCACTTTATCAACCATTCCAGATCAAGAATCCTCATCTATGCTTTATGCAAAATTATTTTCTGATCATCAATGTGATGATCAGAAAATCATAGTCTCGCTAGGTCAACTCCTCGCAGGGCTCCCCATTCCTCTATATAATCCCGAAATACCATTGTTTTATGAGATTCTTGCTCATGAGAAATTCTCGCGGGCTGTTTATCAATTGAATGGCGACTGTATTCGCCCGATGCTTGAATTCGCCTATCGTGGCGCCAGTAAAGGATCTTTATATCCTGATAATGTTAGAGATCCTCAATTTGCGAATTTACCAATAATTGCCGAGAAGTATACTGTGGACAACTTCTTTGCAAATTATTCATCATAACTATGAGAAACGACAAATCTCGGCTGGGGTGTTCGATTGAAGAAAAATGATAACGTTGATGTCGACAAAATGCTCATGCAGGACATTGATTGACATTCGGGTAAAAATAATACCCCTCGCCACTCCAAAGATGAAAAGTGGTGGGTTGTACCTCTTTTTCTGAGTGGACCTTATATCGCAGGCTCACATGCACTCCCAGCCAATCTCGCGAATTATTATCCTTGGGAGTTTAAGTGGCCTGAGAAGACAAAAGAGGTATATTTCTCATTTTTTAAATTTGCTTTGCTATGTCTTCCATTTCTTTCATTCATTAATTTTTAGAAAATTTTTAGATCACCAGAATGAGAAAGAAATACAAAGAGAATCCACAGCCAAATATCCTGGCGATACTTCGATCGCTCACGGATGAAGTAAGAAACATTTTCTTTTGTTATTTTAAACAATATTGTTGCCTCTGTTTCTTATCTTTATTCGTGTGTGAAGATCGGTGTTGAAGAAGTTGAAACTGCAAAGATTAATGATGAAGAAGCTAATCTTTGCGAAAATTAAAGGCAAGAATAAGGCCATTTCTCGCAAGGACAAATCTTCTGGTCCATCTTCTAAAAGACGAAAAGTTCAATCTCCCTCCCATTCTAATTCCCAAGTCAGCGAGGACTCAGAAAATGAAAATGAGATCGATATCTCTTCTGCTAAGGGGACTCATTCAGATATTTCTGCTATGTCGCTATTATCTGGTATTTTCTCTGATCCTATGCAAGGACTAGGAGATGATAATTTATCCGCTACTTGCGAAGCTCTCGCCAAAATCTGCGACGCCCCACTATTGGAGGACACTGAGTCTTTTCGCGGAATTTCCCGAACAATGACTCCTAGTCTTTTAAATGCTCTCAATGATTTGGTATGTTCATATTCCTTTGTTTCTTTGTGATTTCACTTTTGAGTTTTGTTTTAATTATTTCTTTATTTTCTTCTATAGTCAGGGAGAGCTTCTTTTGTTGTTGCCTCAGATCTTGAGAAGAGACGCAATAAACTTGAAAAGAAGAACCTTCAACTTAACAAGAAAGTCCGAGAATTAGAAATTGAAGTTGCGTCTTCTCGCGATAAAGATGAGAGAATTCAAAAATTGGAAACCGAGCTTGATTCTCAGAAGACTAAAGTATCTACTCTTCAAAGTGCAAATCAACAACTATATGGTATAGAATTCTTTCTCTTCAAATCGTTTTCATTTTTCCATTTGTTTTTTCTACTCCTGATTTATTATTCTCATGAGACATATATAATCTCTCGAAGAAGCCATTCTTCTTCATTCGTTTCCCGAGCCTATGGATAATGATATTCTTCTTACTTATCTCAACGAATCCTTAAATAGTTCATCAAATAAAATCGACTCCCTTCCATTAAATGAACTTGAACCAAACATCGCCTCTTAGAGATTGAACATAGATCCGGTTTGAATTTAGCCAATCAATTTAAGCGAATGTACCTTGATTCCAAGAAGAAAGCCAAAACCTTAAGGAAGAAAATTAGTGATCTCATAGATGAAAAAGATCGCATTACTAACAAAGGTGCACAGGCTTTA
Source organism: Papaver armeniacum (assembly GCA_023531295.1). Taxonomy (NCBI): domain Eukaryota; kingdom Viridiplantae; phylum Streptophyta; class Magnoliopsida; order Ranunculales; family Papaveraceae; genus Papaver; species Papaver armeniacum. The sequence continues at coordinate 643,279 of JAJJWW010010294.1, read as the reverse complement.
GCAAAATTTCAAAAATCTCTCCTTGATGTGCAAGTTGAGCGAGATGAACTCCTTCGTCAGAATACCATGCTTAGCGAGCAAGAAGACCAAATTCGTTCACTTTTTGTCATATATAATGATGATGAGTTTGCCTGGGCTGCAAAGGTTCTAGATAACGCTAGAAATAACTTAGGTATCGATGTTAGTCTTGGCAAGAGCAAACTACCTTGATCAAGGATATGATCTTTGAAAGAGAAGGTTGTTTATTACACTTCTTTACTTTTCTTTCTTTTTCTTTTTGTACTATTATCATTAACTCACTTTCTCATGTTTTCGAGAATCAAAAGAGATTTGATACAAGGATTGGAGAGCTTGAAATCGAAAAGAACGACTCGCAAAGGATCTCTCTCTTCGCGAGAATAGATATTCTAAATTGAAGCAGCAATTCCAAACTACAATGGCGAATTTTAATAATGATGTTGTTCGTTTTCGCAATCAAGCTATGGAAATAGTTTGTAATGATCACAACATTCCTCTTCATTCATATCCTTTCCTTGCTGAAGAAGTTCCCGAGAATTTGCCTGTCTCGGATGTTTCGATAGTGAAGCTAATGAAGAAGAAGAATCTGCGACGATAGTGATGGAACCAAAGAATCAGATCAAGAAGAAGAACCGGCAAAGAAATAAATTCTTTTTCTTCTTTCATTTCTTGTAATATCTGTATACATATATCTTTGACCATTGAATGTGAATTTCAACTTTTGCTTCCTTTGTTCGAGATATATCAATCAAACAACCCTTCTTTGTAATTATAACTTCACACTTGCCTCTGTCCATAAGATATAATCAACTTTGCGAGTTACATAAAATATAATCAATTTTGCGAGTTACATAAAATATGATTATTCTCGCGAGATATATATATATCATTCATTTTTTTTTATTTTTTATTTTTTATTTTTCGCAAGATATCTTCATGGATTAAGAAATCTATTGATCTTGCCTTATCATTATTTGTGTGGTCTTATTATGCCTTCCTAAGTAAAGGTCTTATTTTGCCACCCCTCGTTGCGACAAGATCGCGAGCCGTCTTTACACTTTCATATAATGACCCATTGACCTTGTCTTATCATTTCTTAAGTATTTTTGCCTCTGCGGAGACATTATATTTGCGACAATATGACAGGTTTAAATGTTCTTGCGACCATAAAATCCCGTAACATTGTCGTCTTTGCGACGAAATCGCAGGACGTTCTTACATTTTCATGTAAAAACCCATTGATCTCGTCTTACCCTCGCGTTAGTATTATTGCCTCTGCAGGATCATTGCACAAATATGACAAGCCTAAATTTTCTTGCGAAAAAAAAGCCTCATGACATTTGCGTCTTTTGACACTTATCAGCTCCCTAATGGAGGGTGCCGCCCTTATCTTATCCCCCGGTTGCCCCTTCAAGGAGGCGTACATCGGCCATACAAGACTAGCTCCTCCCATCCGGTCTTAACAACAACCGATTGTTTTCGCAGCCTCTTATCCCTTATACCTATAGGGCTTATGGTTACGAGACTGCACCCTAAGTGGAGTTTTCTTCGGGCGAGTGCGGCATGTGCCAAGACTTGTCAAGAGTGGTAAGGAAGTTCCATGCTCCCCGCACTCTTGACTCAACCGTGTACCTCGGCGCCTTGGTCATACACTGCGACTCCTTGGAAGAGACCCTCGGGCGTCCAACCGGGGTATAACCTTATATATATAGTTGGAAATCCAAGGTATCTCCCGGATAGGCTTTTATGGGCCCCAAATCTCCATGACCCAGTGTTTCGGGAGCGGTGTAACCTTCCACCTGAGCCATGTTAAGAGATACCCCCTTATATGACGTACTTTAGGTCTTACATTTTCCTCTTGCGAAATATCATTCGCGAACTAGGGTGTACGCCATAAAGGTTTGTCCCATTCACTTACTCATTCATTTTATCAATTTATTCAATCATTTGTCTGCGAAGTTTTCGCACAATCTCATTTCAATTATTCAATAGATTTGTACACATTATTCATGGCGAGATTCTCGCACAATTTTTCCGCAACCATCATCTCTCGCTTCTTATCCTTATCATGCTTTCACCACTAAATTGTTATCTTTTCTCGCAATTATTCATTTTTACACCTTTTACTCTTACTTCCTTACGCGCTCCGCATCAGTCCAACATTTCAATGTCTCTTTTGCATCATGATATTCAGTTGCTTTTGTGCATTCACTTCGCAGCATCTCTTCTTCTTTTGTTTCTATGGTATCTACCATTAGTCTTTGTTTTCTTTGTTCATCCTGTACATTCTTCCTCCAACCTTTCTTTTTCTCAGTTCTCTCTTCGCAGCTCTCTACATCCACCTCATAACATTTTTGCCCCTCTATCCAATCTCCTTTTATAATTCCGACACCGGGATGTGGAAACTTTATGCACCGATGGTATGTCGATGCTACACCTGAATTTCATGAAGCCATGGTCTTCCAATCAATGCATTGTAGGGAGATTCCACATCAACTACACAAAACAAAATATCGCTTGATAACCCCTGCTTGGGTATCCTCATGTGCACTTCTCCTTTGGGCTTGTTCGCGTACCATTGAAACCATATATTTTGTATGTTGAAGGGATCAAATCTTCATCTCTTCCTCTCATAGTTTTATAAGTATGGTAGAAAACAATGTTGATCGAACCGCGAGATCAATTAATATTCTATTGATTGCCCAATAATTTTCCGCTTCATCATCTTCGCCATCAATAGGTTTTGGATTAATTTCGGTTTACCACTAATGGGCTATCATGTGTTTCTCTTCCTTTGGGTACTTCTTCACCCGAGAAAGAAATAATCTGCAATTGCCACTCTTTTAACTGCGATGTCTTCGCAACATTCATCACTTCTTTATCATCGCATCCCTCGCGAAAACTCTACTAAGTACACCGTCATGAAAATCTTCAATAGTGCGGTATGAGTGTACAATGGAGTTGTAAAACAAATTTTTAGCCTTTGCCCCAACTTCTATAACAAATGTTTCTATTCCCTTTGCCTGGGGGTGGTAAATGTTGAACTTTCTCCTCTTCTTTTAAAAAAGTGATTTAGCTTTCCTTGATCAATCATTCTTAGGATAATTCTCTTGATGTTTCTGCAGTCATTTGTTAGGTGCCCATGAAAGCGATGGTAAGAACAACTCGTGACTTCTATCTCCAAAGGTGGTTCACTTCCCATGTTCCATGGTGCAGGTATGTTTTCCATCAAAAGTATTGCTTCCCATATTTTTTCCACACTGGCCTTCAATGGCGGCATTTTAATTTCCTCCCACACTACTCTGTGACTTCGCTGTCCTCTATGATAATTACGCCTCAAGGCGTCCATAAGTCTCTTGCGAATTATGCCTTTGACCTCCATAGGTTTCTTGCGGTTGATCAAGCCTTTGAATTTTATTATTTCCGCCACGCTTGTAGAAATTTCTTTCTCTTTCAAATTCTTCCTGATCGTGACTTCCCATAGCTACCAATTTTGGTCATTTATCATCTACCATTCTCTCTTGTTGCCCTTGCGATGTGCTCGCCCTTTGGTACAAGTTGAGGTAATAAACTTCCATTCGCGATGCTAGAATTTGTGTTCGCCACTTGGATAAGATTCCATCTCGTTCGTCTTTCTTCTAAAGCGATATACTCTTCCCGGAGTTCTCGCAATTCGATCATTGTAATCGTATTCTTGACTCTAAAACCCGAACATACAATAGATTGGTTGCGAACATAGCATTTATGAATGACAGATGAGGTATCTTTCATCTACCCTTCCGGCCATCTCGCTGCACATCGTCTTCCATCCGATGGTTAGATGTCTCAAACTCTCGCCAACTCTTTGTTTTATCCCAAATACATCTTCAATACCAGTCGCGAAGAGTTGTTACTTATATACGCCCCTAAGAATATAGCCGTAAATGATTAAATGATGTGATTGTATTCCTTGGTAAACCCTCAAACCATTTCAACGCTTCTCCCGTTAAACTCGACGCGAAGTATTTGCAAAATATAGCGTCATGGTTTTCCCACTGTAGCATACATCTCACGTAAGCCTTGATGTGTTGTACTGCACAAGTTGACCCATCAAAAATGCTAGTTAGCGCTGGTAAGTTGCATTTTGGGGGTATTCCTCCTAACTGCACTTCTAATGTAAAAGGATTTTTCGCGACCTCCCGCGATAGCTTCATCTAACTTGTCTTCTCCCTCCTCCTTCTCTTCTCGTTGTTCAATATTCCTCTCATCTCTCGCCAATTCTCGCAGAATTTGTTCATTTGCCTCAGAATTTGAATTGATCGGTCTCTTTAATTCTGCTTCCCTCCTTCTTCGTTCGTGTCTACTTTTTTGTATTCTTTCGTATTCTTCGTTAATATCTCCATTGTTGCGATTTCGCTCGCGCCTCCTCTCTCGATTGTCATGATTATTCTGCCGGATCGCCTCTTCCAATTCCCGATTTTCCATTTCTGCTCTCAATCTTTCTCTCTCGCGGGCTAGACGTGCTTGCTCGGTGTAATGCTTTTCAATATCATCTTCAATTTCCTTTTGTTTCCTTTGTGTTTCTCTCCCATGTAGTGTCCTTCTTCTTTCTTCCTGATTTTCTTCATTAATTGGGTTATTCTGTCCTCGAGGCTGCCTATCTTCTTGATTTCCATCATCGTGATTGTTCACCAAAATATAACGATTTTCTATTAATTCTCTCTCTTCGCGACCTCCTTCGCCATGATTTAACTCTCTTTCCAAATTTTCTTCATTAATGTTCTCTGCAGGTAATGTTCTTCTCCCATTTTCTCTACTCGATCCCGATCTCGATCTCGTTACTACTTCTTGATCTTCTATTTTGCGACCTCCTATTTTCCATCCTCAATTCGTGGTTTTGCCTTGTTAGATTCGCACGTTCTTACGCTTCTAATCGCCTTTCTTCGTGTATTGTTTGTCTCAAAGATTTCTAATGCCGCGATTTCTTTATTTCCACGAATTGTTTCTCCCATCTCTTCTCGATTTCTCTCTTCCCGTCCACTATTCATCAATTGTTGCACTTCTTCTCTTTCTTACATAGAATCTGATCTCCATGTATGCACGCTCACCCTATCATAATCGATTACTCTGTTTAGTGCTGGTTGAACTGGTGGTTGAGCTGATGGTTGAATTGGATCTTCTTCTCCATTTCTTGCATCTATCCTTGATGGTTCACCTACTTCATTTCTTCTTTCTCCCACTAATCTTCCACTTCTCCTTACGATCGTTGGTTGTTCTCGATGCATTCTTTCTCCTAGCCATTTCTCAATTTAGTAATTTGTTAAAAATTATTCAAGATTTCTTTCTTGTTATACCTAATTCTTCCAATTCACAAGGTTGATCTTCTTCAACCCCCTGTTTCTAGCGCATATGTAGTTGCAGAAATCCTACACTACACACCTCACTCGAATTTGCTTATTCAATCCATTTGAAGATGAATAATAATGTGTTTTATTAATTGTTTTCTTCAAAGATTTACAAAGAAATGTAGAAAGAGCTAAAGAAATTACAATCACTCTTGATTTTCTCTCTCCTAATGACTTGCTTAACAATTCAAAAAGACCTCTCCCACAACAGACTTACTCAACCCTTTATATAGGGTATTACAAAGTGGATGACAAATTTATCTTGTCCCTTATTTTCTAAGTGTCTCGTGAATGCTCGCGAATGTGCAACTGCTTGCCTTCGCGACACTCTTAAATATCGCCAAGTCTTCACACTTTCCTCATGTTCTGACTGTCGTCATCTATTACGTCATTTATTTACCTCCATGCTACTCCGTCGCGACGCAGTTGTTTATTAATCTCGCGAAGTATTGGTGTTGCGATATTCTGATCCTACAGATGGGACCCTCCAGGGATGGCTGCGCCTTTAACTCTTCGGAGAAGGATTTCGGATTTGGTGAAGATCGGTCTTCTTCTCTTGAGGAGGCATTGGTTGGGACTGAATCTCCGTTCCACGAAGCTAGCGAAATCATTAAGGACCTCCCTTCCATCTATCTTTCTTTCTTGGTTCAAGTGAGCATGTAGGAGGGGCGAGAGAACAAGGAAGAGTCTTGGCATGTTGAAAGGTTTCAGTGTGGCAAAGCCTTTCCTCGATCCGGGCATGGGGAGGATCGGACTGTTTCTAGGTTGAAGCGTCGGAAAAGTGAACGTGTGGTGGTCTTGGAGGAGAGCACCATGATTCTTGACCCTGATGTGGATGAATCAAAAAACTTTCTCCGAAGTGTCGTTGAGAAAACCTTCGAAGGAGCATATGACGGAAACGAGACACCCTCTGAAGTTGATCCCAAAGGTGTCGTTGATGATACCGGAAGGGTCATGGTGGCGTATGCTGGACCAGTCGTCAGGGAGGACACTGTTGCTGCCGTGGTTGCTTCGGGGATGGGATGTTGAGGTTGCTTTATTTGCTAACACCGTTGAATGGAACCTTTGTTGCCCTGGGGATTCTTTGGGGAAAATGCTTGAAGATAGTCTTACCCGAGGGGACTTGTACTCCGTCCTTCGAGGGATAGTTCTTCCCCTTTGTTATTTCTATTAGCTGCTTTGGTTCCCCTGGTGTCCCTTTATTTTTGTAAACTCGTCTTTTCCTTCTTCTTCATCAATCAACATTTTGCTTCATGTATATTTTTTTTTTTTTTTTAAAGAGGTTGTGGTATGATGGCTCTGCAATGGTTTTTTCGGGTTTTTCGATGTATTTCTCTGATATCTGAAGGATTCGCTCGGAGAGCGATATATTTATATATTATTTTTTTTTTGACAAAAGGGAAATCCCTAGGGAAAAAATACAAACGGTGTATTCATCCTGGGGAATTACAGCTATTAAGAGGAATTGTTAAAGGAAGTACTGAAAAGGGAGTGATTGGGAAGTACAACATTTTAGGGATTGGATTCCTTGAGCCATCGCGAGTGAACTATCACGCCTTCATGTGTGTCCATATTGATGAGCTTGCAATATCCTCCCAAAAGGGTATCCGCAACCAGATACAACTCGCCTTCACCTTCATTGGGCAAATCCATTTTTACTGTCATCCTCCCAACTTGAAACGAGCTTTCCTTAACCACTACATCTCCGATTGAAAACGGGTTCAGACGTCGTGTAACCGTTTGAGCCTTGGCTTCGTTGGTTTCGATAGAAGTTTCCAAGCTTCTTGCAAAGTGTTGAAACGGTCCGGCTCCCCATTCACATTTTTTTGACGGCGTTTGCGCTAGTAATCGCGCCGAGTCCCCATGACGGAATGGGAGAAGGAAAAGGCGATTGCGAAAAGGTTGCTTGGCCGGACTTACTTGCATTTGAAAACCATGAGCTAGCGCCAACGGGTCCTCTCCGGATGTCCGGTTTCTTCAATAGCTCGTTGATGCGACAACCCGTGGGATGATTTGTTGGGAATTCCTTAGGGCGTGGACGTCGGCGGAGGGTGTACATCCAATTTCGTTTTGTTGTCGAGTACCCATAAGCGTCCCAATATCATGTCATGATCTAGTTCTTTGACAATGTGGAACTTGCTATGCGTTATAGCGTCTCCTATTTTGACCTATAGGTTGATGTAGCCATGCGAGTTCAAAGTTTCTCCTCTCAAGCTTTTAATCACAGACGGGGAATTGGTAGCGTCTTGTTTTGTAAATCCGGCTGCCTTCAGTGTCTTGAAAGTAATGATGTTGTGGTCAGAGGCCGTGTCGATGAGTGTGTCTTTAAATTCGTTACCTCTTAAACGGGACGTGGTCGGCCGAGTCCCAGTTCTCCTTTTTGGTTCCGCCTGTTTGGAAAGCTTGGGCCCTTGGCATGGTTTCCGAGGAGAGAAAAAGTCGTTTGCCGGATACAACACGATTGAGAGCCGCGAAAATATCTTGGCGCTGCACCTTGGAAAGATAGAGAATTTCGTACAGTATCGTGCACGGAGTCCCCAGAGGATCCGCAGTTTCTTATTGGGAGTGGGTCTCGATACACTCTTTCATTTCCTGGTTGGAGTCCTCCCGCTTCTATCTTTTCTTTGAAAATCTGCTTTAGTCTGTTGCAATCGCTGGTCGGGTGGTGAACGAACCTGTGGTAGTGGCAGTACTTGGGGTTCACCATCTCAGCCTCAGTTGGTAGACGTCTGAGAGGTGGCAGTCTGATAATATCATCTTGATCCCAGGCTTCTAGGAGGTCAATTACCTCTTCGATGGGAAACGGGAAATCAAAGGTATTTCCCTCGGCCTCATGATGCTGCATGGGGGTTTTAGTGAGGGTCTTTTGTGGCGGAGGTTCCCGTTGCGCCGGCGCTTCACGTTTTGGCTGGTGGCTCGTAGTTGGGGCTTTCCTCTTTCCCCATTCGTTTACTATGTTCACGGAGGATGAGCCGGCATTAAATTGTTTGCTGGTGAGGCGTCTGCTCCCGCGAGTTTCGTGTGCGTCTTCAGTTAGATTTGGCCTATCTCTTTCTAGTAATGCTGGTGTTGTTGTTGCAGATCGTCTGGCGGCTTCATGGAGTTCGGAGAACGTTTGGAAGCGCAAGTTTTCTAGCAGGGCGCGGTAAATTGGAACCATACCATTGATGCATGCGTTCACCAGTTGTTGTTCGGTCATATTTGGGTCGTGACATTCAAGTGCTTGAACCCTGAACCTTTTGACGAAGTCATTCGGATGCTCGTTATCCCACTGGTACATTCTTCCGAGGTCTGAGAAAGTAACTTGTTCAGATACGAAGAAGTATTTCTTGTAAAACGCAGTGACCATGCTGCTCCAGTTGGGAACGTTGTTCGGTGGGATGCTGTTGTACCACGTATACGCCCTTCCAGTAAGTGACTTTGAGAATTCCCGTAAACGAAGAACGTGATTATATTCATGTTCACCTAGGGATTCTAGGAAACGAGAGACATGCTCACGTGCGTTCCCGGTACCGTCGTACAGGGTAAATTGAGGAGATGAGTACCCCCTTGGGAGAGGGATTCTCTGCATTTCTGACGGGTAGGGGGGTTGGTGATGATGCACGTCTAACTCATCATTCTTGATTCGGTTGCGGAGAAGTTGTTCCAAATCTTCTCTCGTGACGAAGTTGGGCGGCTGATTTCTTTCCAACGGGATTCTAGCGCGAGTTTCCTCATCCGTGGAGGCATGCTCTGCCGAGGTGCTGGCGTCGGGGTTGTTGGAGACGTTCCTAAACGGCTCTGGATGACGCGACTCACGTGGTAGTCGTTCTGTCAGGGTCTTGAGAAAAATGAGTACCTCCTTCTCGCGTTGAAACCATATTCGCTCCGGCTCGCGAGCGTCTCTTGTCGTTCCATCAAATCGGCGATGGTGACGTGAGGACGACTTCCTCTCGGTTCCTCCTGGTCTCTCGTCCCGTCGGCGGGTAGTTGGAACCTTAGTTGTGGTTGGAGGCGCCATGCTAGATGAAGTATTTGGGGTCGCAGGCGGCGGCCTCGCCTGGTGACCGGGTGGCGCGACACCCGAAGAGATATTTTCATTGCCATGATTAGAGGGGCGTGCGGAGACACCCGAGTAGGCGGGCTCCGGCCCCGTGATTGGCGGTGTTACACTTGAGGGAGTCCATTCGATGTTACCGTAGTCAGCAGGTGATGCAACAACGTTATTGGGAGAGACACTAACATCATGGATGCGTTCCATGATGGTGTTCTCGGCTGCCGCTCCGGACCTAAGTTCCACCATGTTGGGATTTGACGTTCGGGAAACGAAATCAGGAGTCGGAGTTGGTATTGTAACCGATAGATCAATCCTCCCACCGTGGTCACCAATTGTTTATGGGTAAAAATCGTTTCTGCCGATTTCGGTAAATTCGGTAGGTGAGTGAGAAACTGGTTCAAACCCTAAAAAAATGTGCTGCACGTGAGCACTTTATAGATTCGAGAGATCAATCTGTACAAGTCCTAGGCCTAAACCAAGAAATGGCCGTTCCGGACTTGCTTCGGTCACAAAGTGGAGGAGAAGGGTTGATTTGGGGAGGGAAGCAAAGAAATGTGTTGAGACCAGAATAGTGCAGGAGAGTAGTGTCTCGACTTGTATCGTAAAGTGAAAGCTTCGGAAGCTTGCAAGAGATGAAAGCTTTTGGAGAGCTTGCAAAGTTGCCTTTTACGAGAGTGTAGTATTTTCTCCCCGACCGAGACTTGTTGTCCGGTGGAAATAGGTAAGACCTATTTATACAAGTCGAGATTGAAACGCACTGGCCTCATGAAGGAAGAGAGTAAAGGGTGAAATAATGGGAGGAGGTGGTAACCGCAAGGTGTTTATGGGTGAAAACGTTTTCACCATTATTTCCTCATTTATTTGACCGCTTTATTCCTTTTCACGCTTTCTTAATGTGAGCGTAGTGTACGCCGCAAGTGTGACCGCCAAACCAAAACCCTGGAAAGCATCCCCCAGTTTGTGTTGATATCTAGAGTGTTGGTTGCACCTTGAGTGCAAGTGGCGCTGCTAGTGGCGCGTGTGGCATGTGCCATTGGCATGTGCGGAATGCCCTTGCGGGTTGTACTTCGGCGTAAGTGGCAATGCCGAGCTGCTAGTGGCGTGCGTGGCATGTGCCAATGGCATGTGCGGAATGCCTTGGTGGTAGGTTGTACGTTGAGTGTAAGTGGCAATGCCAGAGCTGCTAGTGGAGTGTGTGGCATGTGCCAATGGCATGTGCGGAATGCCTTGGTGGTAGGTTGCATGGTTTGCAAATTAGGCTACCAGCGTGGGTTTTTTGGCGTGTGTCAGTGGCGCGTACGGTCGAATTGGCCTAGGTTGCACGGCTTGCAAGTTAGGCTACCCAGCGCATTAGGGCCACGACTAGGTGATGAAGGCTACCAACGAGCGTGTTGGCATGTGCCAATGGCATGCGTGGCCGTTAGGGCCGTGGCCTTGGTAGGAAAGGCTACCAGCGAGCATGTTGGCATGTGCCAATGGCATGCGTGGCCGTTAGGGCCGTGGCCGTGGTAGGAAAGGCTACCAGCGAGCATGTTGGCATGTGCCAATGGCATGCGTGGCCGTTAGGGCCGTGGCCTTGGTAAGAAAAGCTACCAATGAGCATGTTGGCATGTGCCAATGGCATGCGTGGCCGTTAGGGCCGTGGCCTTGGTAAGAAAAGCTACCAATGAGCATGTTGGCATGTGCCAATAGCATGCGTGGCACGTTAGGGCCGTGGCCTTGGTAGGAAAAGCTACCAAATGAGCATGTTGGCATGTGCCAATGGCATGCGTGGCCGTTAGGGCCGTGGCCTTGGTAGGAAAATCTACCAACGAGCATGTTGGCATGTGCCAATGGCATGCGTGGCCGTTAGGTCCATGGCCTTGGTAGGAAAGGCTACCAACGAGCATGTTGGCATGTGCCAATGGCATGCGTGGCCTTTAGGGCGTGGCCTTGGTAAGAAAAGCTACCAGCGAGCATGTTGGCATGTACCAATGGCATGCGTGGCCGTTACGGCCGTGGCCTTGGTAAGAAAAGCTACCAGCGAGCATGTTGGCATGTGCCAATGGCATGCGTGGCCGTTAGGGCCGTGGCCTTGGTAAGAAAAGCTACCAACGAGCATGTTGGCATGTGCCAATGGCATGCGTGGCCGTTAGGGCCGTGGCCTTGGTAAGAAAAGCTACCAATGAGCATGTTGGCATGTGCCAATGGCATGCGTGGCCGTTAGGGCCGTGGCCTTGGTAGGAAAAGCTTCGGCCGAGCATGTTGGCATGTGCCAATGGCATGCGTGGCCGTTAGGGCCGTGGCCTTGGTAGGAAAAGCTACCCGAGCATGTTGGCATGTGCCAATGGCATGCGTGGCCGTTAGGGCCGTGGCCTTGGTAGGAAAAGCTACCGGCCGAGCATGTTGGCATGTGCCAATGGCATGCGTGGCCGTTAGGGCCGTGGCCTTGGTAAGAAAAGCTACCAGCGAGCATGTTGGCATGTGCCAATGACATGCGTGGCCGTTAGGGCCGTGGCCTTTGTAGGAAAAGCTACCAGCGAGCATGTTGGCATGTGCCAATGGCATGGAGGTGAATTAGGGTTTTGTTCGTTGTAACCCTAATTTGAAAAAATACCCCTATTAAATACCGACTACACGCCTTAAATGTCCTAATAAATGTGGCACTGGTGATATTAGGTTATTTTTAGGGTTTTATGAGTTTACCCTTCGTTTAAAAACCACCATCAACATCAGGCTTCCAAAAGAGCAGAAACATTATAAACAATCCAAGAGACAAGAATAATAAATTAAAAGACCGTGCTATAAAGAAAGAATCTCAATTGCATAGAATGAAATCTATAAAAATTCCTTTAATCTCCACAAAGTTTTGCCCTAGAAAATTACTGAATCTTCACCTTATCGATCATAGATCAGACCGTGGATATTTCATCTTCTAAGATGACATTCATAGACTTCCATATTTCCCAACACATGGTGGTTAGAGTAATTGTCTAGAGATTTTTTCCAATAGGCCCTACACATTCTCATCCGACAATGAAGAAAGATGCAGAAAACAACCTCTATACAAAATGAAACAATTGTTACCCAAGAGCGGAGACAAGATTTCTAAGACGGGGTTCAAAATTTGGCTTCGGGGTACAATTTTTTTGTTCAGGGGTGCAAAAAGAAAAATTAGGCTTGTAAATAGTGTGTACTCTGTAACTAGACCTAAAATCAGGCTTTGGATCCAGTTGGGGTGCAAGTGACACCCTTGTACTGAGCTGGTTCCGCCCATGTTGTTACCATTATGTTAGGTAAAACAAACAACCATATAGACCATGGTATAAAATTATCCGAGTAAAGCGATATAAAATCAATTAGGATCGTGGTCATTTCATCTTGGAAGATGATGACATTCCCAGACTTCCATACTTCCCGACACATGGTAGCAGGAATAATTGGTCAGACATTATTTTCCGATAGGGCCTATAAAAAATATTTTCATCCGACATTGTAAGAAAGATGCATAACACAACCTTCGTACAAAATGAACTTGTTACCATTGCATATAAGGTAAAACAAACAAAATGAAATAGAGTTTCCTAAAAGGTAGGGTTTAGGGTTTTCTCGTATGTGGGACGATTTTCCATCTTATCTTTAGGATGATTACCTCTCGTCTTTCGGACGATTCTTATTCTTTTTATCTCTTGTTTTTTTTTTATGTTTCTAAGTTTTTTGTGTTTTTGCCGATTAATAAGTTTTTTGCGGCTCACTTTCTCTCCTCTCTTTTTGTGTACAAGGTCTCTTGAATCGTTTGTTTGTCAGAAAGTTACTTCAAGATCTACATCACATACAAACACTCCAGATTGCGACGGACTGACATCAAGAATGACATCTTTATTCAAGGAAGATGAACAGTCTTACGAAGTTCCTGAAGATTTGGTTGAAATAGATTCAGCGCACAAGTATTCTTTGGTTATCACCACAATCACAAGACGTGTGAATATGGCTTAAATATTTTATACAACATGCTACAAAGATCCTGGAAACCGTCAGGAACCTTAGAGATATCAATTTTTGGTAAAGCCATATACCTAGTTCACTTCGAACTAGGCTGTGATTACAATACAGTAATCACGAGAACTCCATGAGATCTCAATGAAGATATAATGTTGATAGAAGTTTGTGATCCAGATAAACTCCCGCATGAGTATGAGTTCAGAATTGCAGATTTCACTGTCCAAGTTCACGGTCTCTCTCTCAGCAACCAGAAGATTAAAATGGTTGATTTTATTGCGTCAAAGATTGGAACTCCATACCCCATACAAGCAACAGAACAAGCAAAATGGGGAAGCTATGCAAAGGTCAGAGTGAAGATAGATGTATCAGAACCATTGAGACAAGAACTGAAGCTTATGCTACCATCAAAAAAGAACGCAAGTGATAGGTGTTGTAAAGAACCTATATTTTATCTATTGTTTATGCTTTCTTTGCGAGTTTTCGTGTAAATTATGTATCTTATTATTACTTTTGAGCTAATCAGGTACTTTGGAGTCACTTGGAGAAAAAGAAAGAGAAAGTATCCATTTGGAGCGGAACCGAGTCAAGCTGAAAGTAGGGGACAAACAATGCAGTTTAGTCTAGAGAAAGCAAAGCAAGGGCGGACATCTTTGGTGGCACATTGTTGATGGGTGAAAACTACTCCTGAATTTGGTAATTCGGGGTGTGGATGAGGAATGAATCTAAACCTTCAACAAATGCAACTGCGCGGTGAGTGCTTGTAGATTCGAGAGATCAATACTGCAAGTCCGGCCTAAACCAAGAAATGGCCGTTCCCGGACTTGTTTCGGTCACAAAGTGAAGGAGATGGGGTTGATCTTAGGGAGGAAGCGAAGAAGGTGTTGAGATTGTGAAGGTGTTGGCTTGCTTATGACTTGTAACGAAAGATGAGCAAGCTTACGGTAGATACAAGCGAGGCTCTGGGTGTTTGAATACGGTTTTTGTATTAACACTTGGTTTACGTCGTCGAACTTGTGTTGTTGTCTGCTGTTTGAAATAGGGCGGAGAACCTATTTATACAAGTCATTGAGCCTCATTCACGTTTCTCGTGGGAAGTGGAGGTAGTGGAATGATGAAGTAGTGGAGTTGTGTGTCGGTAACACACGACCAGTCTTGCCCACTTTTCCTGTTCATCTCTAACCGTCCATGACTTCCTAACACGTTCTTGTGATGGCGCGTTGCACACCCGCACGCCTTGTAAACCGCCGCACCAATACCCCGCATGTATCCCCCGCTTTGTGACATGATTGATGTGCTGAATGTGGATCGTGGATCCACGAAAGATAGCATGTAATGCTTGAATTGAATAACTGCGTTATTCGGAAGTCGATACTTGTGAAGTATCGTGTGTATTTTATGCGAGTCTTTGCATTGTGGTGTGGTAAGGTGATGGGTAATGACGCCTTATCGACCAATTGACTCTGAACGTGGTTGTATAACCAAGTCTGGTGAAGTTGGACGGATGAGATGAGCTTTGAGACACTCATCTGCGACCGTTAATGAGTATTAGGGTTTTTGAAGAGGTGCGCAAGCATCACTCTCCATCTTGGTCGAAACCAAGCATGGGAAGGATTTTGGAGAGGACCGACCATACATGCGTGTTGACGGCATGATGGTGTAGGCGCCTGTATTCCGTTCCCTCATGAAAGCGCGATCTGGGCCACTCAATTTGACCGGCAAAGAGGAGTGGTTGAGATCGGTTTGCGGAAAATCTCTTACCGCAAAGGAATTGGTAACAGCGTTATATTCCGCTCACGTTCCAAGACAACCGTCCTTGGTCGGTCTTGGTCGGTCTTGGTCGGTCACTCTAGCGTGTAGGTGGCGGGCTGGTGTTCACGCCCATGTCTCACCGTCCCATGAAAACGTGATCTAAGCCACCCAATTCGTCCGGTGATGTTGAGTGGTCGAGATCGATTTGCAATTTGGGAAGTGTATCCACGCATGTTTGAGCGGGCGTTTTGGATTGGCCAGGCGTGATATGCCTTGGCCGACCGCATGAAGAGGTAGATGGGCCCACGGTGGTCATTCTGGTATGACCGGACCTGCTTAATCTAATCTGTGACCCTCCATTCGTGCCGGAGAAGATGGACGCTGATGAGTGCCAAATAGTGCATATTTATACACCTTTTTATTGGCATTTTACTCATCTTTTGCGCTTAGAAATCGAGATATTATTCCATATTCTGTGTTTTCTTTGTTTTCAAGAATAAATATTTGTATTAATTAATTTTGTGTTTTTAGGTAATAAATAAAGCTTGGAGAATCTCGAGGAGCCAAAAGAGCGAAGAATTGGAGTCAAGCATCTATGGAGCAGAGATAGCCAAAGCCCGCGCGCAAATCGGTTGCAACCCAACAAGGAAGACTTGGACTAGAGCTACCCATGACCCGGATCCGAACCCGTCCACTCCAAACCGTTGAGATCTCTCTCATCCACATCCTACGGTCGCTACGGCCTCCTCATCAACCCCTCGATGTACTCGCGCAACACCGGATCGCTCCAAAAACCGGCTACCTCCCTCGGCCCGTTCGGATCCTCCACCTGCTAGATCCTACGCTCACCGAAGCGTTCTTATCATCCCATTGTTCGTGCCTCACAAATGGGCCACCATACCCTATACCCTATCGACCCATACTCATTTCTCTTCTCATCTTCTCTTTCTTCTCTTCTCTCTTCCCACGAGCTCGCAAACCCAGCTCCTCCCCCATGCCTTTGCAGAGCCGCCTCACCACCACCAACTCCTTTATCTCTTCTGTCACCATCATCATCACAACAGCAGCCGCACCACCCACCTCTCTAGGTCTAGGCTTTCTCTCTCTTAGCTTCTGCAACCCTAGAAGCTAACTTAGAGAAGATAAGAACTAGGGTTAGGTTAGCCAACAACCATGCATGGCGTTTCGACGAGCCGCAGAAGAGAAGGGAACAAATAAATCGTGAGTATGGATTGAACTGTTTTCCAATTAATTTCATTTTTATAATAAATTAGGGTTTGGTTGATTTTGGATGTATAAATACAACTGAGGGGATTGTGTAGAAACTACGCCTGGGCTAGCCAGTGCTTCATTGTAGGTTTAATTTGCAGTTTTATGTTTTAATTAGTTTTGTTAGGGTTTCATTGAAACCCTAACTCCATATTATGTTCTTAAACTCTCGTTGAACTATCTTGAATGTTCAAAATTATAATTATGTTTTCAAGAAGAGCATCCAACACTTTTCTTTCACAATGGATGCCTTGTATCCATTGTAGTCGGAGTTAAATCTGTTTTGAGATTGCCACAGCTCACACTTTAGGCACAATAGCTAATTCTCTTGACTGTTGTGCTTCATTAGACAACCAATACTCTAGGTTAGCAATTTAGGCGATAATGAAGCATAACATGGAGAAACCCCTTAGATAAGTGGTGGGTTTGACACCCCGCCCTTATCGATCCACGAGGGCAAGAAAGTCTCAACTCGGTTGAGCACACAATAGGAGTTAGAGGTGAATTTGAAGGCCTTAGCAACCCCATTGTCACTCACTTGTTTTCCTTAGCTTAGGTTTATTTCACTATTTCAGTTACTAAACAAACTCAGTCGCTTCGACAAAAACCTCTGTTGTCACATTGTCACTTGAAACTCAGTTTAGGCAAGCCTTAGATCATTTCATAGCACACCCTCGTCTCTGTGGATCGACCCGTACTTGCCGCGTCTCCGATAGACGCCGTGCACTTGCGGTATCACCGTAGGCCATATAATTCATACCCTTCGAGGCCTACCAGACGCGCGTGATGGCTTGAACCCTAATTTTGGCTTTCAAAGCCGCGCGACCATGCTATTTCAAAGTGACGAATGTGTTGTAACCAACCATGGTTGGTTTTGACCGATTGGTCAAGTGTGTAGGCGGTCACATGGTGATTGTGTCGACATGCTCCGGGCCCTTTGAGTTCGCATCAAAACCCTCCATCTATACTGCGAAGATGGATGGTTGAGACCGTTTTGTGGCACATGTAATATGCCGCAAACCCTAATTTAGGGTTTTCCGCCCATAATGCTTGGTATGGACGGTTTCTTGGCAAGCAAAGGCCAATGGTCGACCATGCGGGTCACCGTGTGTATTCCATACCTTGGGGGTGATGGAATTGATCTCGGGGTCGTCCAATCATGCTTGTGGAGTTGGATGACCGCGATCAGATCATATCTGGCAAGCTAAGGCCGTGGGTATTCCATACCATGCTTAGGGTGATGGAATTGATCTTTGGTCATCCAATCATGCTTGTGGAGTTGGATGATCTAGCGATCGGATCATATCCGAGACCTGCCGATCTGATCAAGTCCGGATGCTCAATCGGGCTAGTATAACACACCGAGAGGGGCTCAATCGGGCTAGTATAACACACCGAGAGGGCTCGGGCTAGTATAACACACCGAGAATCAGCACGTACGGGTATTTCGTACATGGTTTCATTATAGTGCTTGGAGGTTCGTGTTACTGCAGCATGAGTAACACTCGGTCTCATGCCACACCGATAATGATTCATTATAGTGCTTGGAGGTTCGTGTTACTCTATAAGAGTAACACTCGGTCATCATGCCACACCGATAATGAGTACGGGAAATACAAGGTCAATTAAGTGAGGGAGTATCAACACTTATAAATGGCTTTATCTTTTACAAGATGTCGGCGCATGATTTTTACGGTTTTTACAAACTCAACCTTGAACGAAAATCCACCATCAACATTAAGTCCCTGCCTAGCACACAATGGTTACACTATTGTGTGGTAGGCATGAGATGGTGACAGTTAAAGATAAAACTTATGAGACAATGTTAGATGTTACCCAGGGAGAGACGGGTCGTCCTGTCCTTCGAGCATGTCACGTTCAAGAGACGTCCGAGAAAAGTGTTCCCCTAGCATGATGTCGGTCTTGATCGCCGATCGACCTTGCTATGACTGCTTCGGTCGAGGGGCTATTGCGCTGCTTCGTTCAATCGTGGGGATGTGCTAATCGATCGGCTGTTGCGCCCCGCTTCGTTCGTGGGGTTCTGCGCCTGCTTGATCGAACGTGGGCTTGTTGTGTCTGCTTCGGTTGAAAGTGGGTCTACGTGTACATGCTTCAAACGTCGACCATGTGCTTCGATCGAAACCGCCTGTTTGTGTGCGCCTATTATACCAGCCTTATGTCGTGATTAACACCGACCTTTGCGACTTGAGCAATACCAAACTTTGACTTGAGCAATAACGGACTTGAGGCTTGTACCGTACGAAGCTTGATCAATACCAGACTTGAATGATGTTTGGACTGGCCATTGTGTGAGTTGTGTCTTGCCGTGTGTGGCGACACTTCTCATATGCCTTCATACAAGTTCTAACTCCTGTCTTTTATTTCATTGCGGTAGAAAGAATCCCTGTTGAGATGTCTTCTGGAGATAATGCTGGTGTCAAGTCGAAAGTGTTGATAGCTTCAAAGATATGCCGAACGTTGATGATGAGCTGTTCACCGCGCCCTTTCAACTATGAAAATATTCGTTCCACCGGATAACCCACCTCATATCGACTTTAGGGTTCTTCATGCTCCGCTGGGTCCTCATGAAGGATGGATGAGACGTACGTTTAAGCAATGAGTACATCAAAGATAACTTAGAGTGCAGATTATTGATGTAGCTTGAGTGTTGAAACGACTCGAGAGGATGTTAAAGTGGTTTACGGCGCGAACGTTGAGGTAGATCTGGAGAGAGTGTTGAAGCGAGTTCGAGCGAACGAGGGTCCCGGAGAGAGCATTGAGGCGTCTCTTGAATAGACTATTGAAGCAGCTTCTGCGGGAGGGAGAGTTGAAGTGGCTTCCTCTCCAGTTCGATTTACCCTTGCGAATTCTATGATTCTTGACAGACCATCTTTCTCATGTTGAAGAAGTCCTTGACTGACGGTGAAGGAACTTCATGCGAGCCTCGATCCCCAAGCGTGGTTTACATGGTTTGTCCGTAGTGGTTTTTGTCGAGCCTGGTATGGAATATCTCGAACGTTGTTGCATCATTGCGGGAGTCGTACATGTGGCACTGGAGTTGGAGTTGGCGGACACGCAGGATATTGTATCTCGGTGGTTTTCCCCTTGCTGCTTCAGGGAACTGCTTACAGAAGGCTGAAGGTTGTATCGCCTGTTGGTGAGATATATGCCCTTGCGTCACGCTCGTACATCCTTATCTGGTTGTAGCCGCTACATCCATCCATGGAGGAGAACATGCCGTGTCCGCTGGTTGCATCTACTAACATGTCGAGTTCGATGAGGAGAATCGCTTTTGGAGCATTCCATTGGGCGGAGAGACTGGGTGTCAGTCTCTCCTGCTAATTGCTAACAGCGACGCCGGTATATTGTCTTCCCCTTCTAATCACGTCTTGCTTCGAAAGTGCGTCCCCTTTTGGTGTGAGTATGGGTTGAAGCTTCACCGTATGTGTTGGTCTGGTTTCCTTCGAAGTCCGTCATTGTGGTGGGATGACGCACAATCTTGCATGGGCTAACCTTGGCCGTCCTGAGAGTCTTGAGAGAAATCACATTGGAAGATGCTCCTGTCGACGAGGGCCCTCCCGAACTCGAACCCTTGTGTGCGGTAACATGTAGGGCCGGTCGTGATCTTTTTCGCCATCATGTCGTCTTATGTAAATGTAACATTATTTACGGTGTTTTCGATGCGATTAAGACTTACGGACGTGAAGGAGTCGGGTGTACGTCCGAGCTATTTTATTAATTACGAAACATCTCGCACGTTGATTCTTTGAGAGGCGCAAGAGTTCACACAAGCTTTCCACTAGAGATGCCGCTTCTAATCCACTGGTCTCTCGGTTCGTAGTAAATCTGTTGACACAGGGAGGATCGTTGTGAGATCGGTCAGTGTAGGAATCTCCATGACAGACCGTTCATATCGATGTCGCTCATTTGATCGAGTCCACGTAGGTCCGCCCCGGCTGAAATACCTCTTTCTGAGTTGCGGCCATATCCGTTTGAGTCTTAGCAAGAATTTCCTGCTTCTCCATCAATTCTGAAATGGTAATGGATGGTGGTCCTCCTCTCGTCCCTCCGGCTCCTCGTCCTGATGCAGGAGTGAAAGTTGTTGCTCTGGTGACTACGGAGCGTTACGCTTGAGGAGTTGTCGGGATTTCGGCCGCTACGACTGCAGTGACGGGAGGTGTTACACTTACGGGAACATCTCCTACGCTACGGCTGCACAGGTGGTAGAAGTGACACTGCATAAGGTGTATTGACCACGGTAGCTCCGAAATTATAGGACGGGCCCCTTACGTATCTTGTGTTACTCGCCGGGGAAGAAGAGGTTGAAAAGTTGCCTAAGGAACTGAAGCTGAAGCGGTTGTACTTTAAAGGATGAAAGTCTCTCTTGCCCCGAAAAGGACGAGTTCTTCTGAAGGACTTTCCTTGAAGGATCGTAGCTACCTACTTGTCCTTTAGATGTTCTTGTTTTTGAGTGATAGTGAGGATTCCTTTGACTACCGGTTTTGAATTAATAGGTAATTGAATTGGTTCATTTTGAGATAGTTTGGTGAATGATTTTTTTCCGAAAGAGGTTATTTTAAATGAAATTTGCATCTTGGTCATGAATGATTGCACATGTCACATGAAGTTGCAAACGTTGTGTGAAAGGAAATCATGAATGAAAAAGACATGGTGTTTTATTACGAGCCTCTTTATCCACGTGTGGGATGCTAAGTCCCAGTGAATTCTAAACTATCTTTCTTGTAAAATTGTTGAGTAGAACTTACTTGCTTTTGAAGCCTCATTTGTATCAAACCGGAGTAGCCTCTCCAAGAAAATCCTCCGCACTAACTTCTCAAAGCTATCCCTCTGAGCCAAGCTTCTCCTGAACAATGCGCTTCAAAGCGTTGCACTCACTGGTGGGGTGATGAAGGGACTGGTGGTAATGACAGTACCTCGGGTCCATTACTCCTTGACCAGTAGGTGGGCGCCGTATCGGGGGTAGCTTTATCTCTCCGTTTCGTACCCACGTCTCCAGTAGCTCCAGAATCTTCTTCATTGGGAAGGGGAAATGTAAGCACCTTGTGTCCAGCTTTTCTGCGTTAGCGGGCGTTGCGATGTCTCCCCGTGGCTTTGATATGGAACAGGAGATGAAGTTGGAAGACTTGCGAGCGCCATCATGTCTGCGGATTGTCTTCCTAAGTAGAGGGATGTAGAAGGTGTCGTAATGTCACTGCTGAGTGACCGGATTGAACGCTCCCATCCTCTGTATTCAGGCATTTCTTGATTGATTTCTCCTTCCTCAAGCGTTTCTTCAGTTGGTTGGAAGGCCGACGCGGATTGGACGATCTTAGGGCTTCGGCAAGAGCTTTGAGGTATAAATCCTCCAGCAAGGCTCCATAGGCTGCGGTTCCCCTTCTTTATACGCGAGACATCGTAGCATTACGGATAAGTCTCCTCTCCCAGTAGAGTTGCATCGGGTTTCCATTGTTGACCGGACCATGTTGTTCATCTTCCTGGGTCTCCTGCGGTTGCGCGCCTTTTTGCTTCTCCACCAGAAAGATGTGACTCTGGTTAAAGATTCTCGCATTGCCCAAGTGGATGCCTGTCGATGCTTCTTGTAATTGTGCCGCCATATCATTCAAAAGGCGAAATGTCTCGCTCTGCCTTCTGGTGATACCGACTTGATTTGCCAAGACATCCTCCAGCATTCTAGCTATGCTTCCCATGATATCCGAACCACTGCGGATTAGAAGTGAGGATACATCGTGAGACAAAACGAATTCGAGAATTCGATTCTTGTAAAGAGAGATCAATCTCCCACTGTGGTCGCCAATTGTTTATGGGTGAAAACTACTCCTGCAGAATTTGGTAATTCGGGGTGTGGATGAGGAATGAATCTAAACCTTAAACAAATGCACTGCGCGGTGAGTGCTTGTAGATTCGAGAGATCAATGCAATGCAAGTCCGGCCTAAACCAAGAAATGGC
This sequence comes from Papaver armeniacum, assembly GCA_023531295.1. Lineage (NCBI taxonomy): Eukaryota > Viridiplantae > Streptophyta > Magnoliopsida > Ranunculales > Papaveraceae > Papaver > Papaver armeniacum. The sequence goes on along the minus strand of JAJJWW010010294.1, from coordinate 620,874 downwards.
CGTTCCGGACTTGTTTCGGTCACAAAGTGAAGGAGATGGGGTTGATCTTAGGGAGGGAAGCGAAGAAGGTGTTGAGATTGTGAAGGTGTTGGCTTGCTTATGACTTGTATGAAAAGATGAGCAAGCTTACGGTAGATGCAAGCAGCTCAGGTGTTTGAATACGGTTTTGTATTAACACTTGGTTTCGCGTCGTCTGAACTTGTGTTGTTCTGTCCTGCCTGTTTGAAATAGGGCGGAGAACCTATTTATACAAGTCATTGAGCCTCATTCACGTTTCTCGTGGGAAGTGGAGGTAGTGGAATGATGGAGTAGTGGAGTTGTGTGTCGGTAACACACGACCAGTCTTGCCCACTTTTCTGTTCATCTCTAACCGTCCATGACTTCCTAACACGTTCTTGTGATGGCGCGTTGCACTGCGCACGCCGTAAACCGCCAGACCAATACCCGATATGTATCCCCCAGTTTGTGACATGATTGATATCTGGAATGTGGATCGTGGATCCACGAAAGATAGCATGTAATGCTGAATTGAATAAGCTGCGTTATTCGGGAAGTCGATACTTGTGAAGTATCGTGTGTATTTTATGCGAGTCTTTGCATTGTGGTGTGGTAAGGTGATGGGTAATGACGCCTTACCGACCAATTGACTCCGACCCGGGGTTGTATAACCAAGGCTGGTGAAGTTGGACGGATGAGATGAGCTTTGAGACACTCATCTGCGGCCGTTAATGAGTATTAGGGTTTTTGAAGAGGTGCGCAAGCATCACTCTCCCGCCTTGGTCGAAACCAAGCATGGGAAGGATTTTGGAGAGGGCCGGCCATACATGCGTGTTGACAGCATGATGGTGTAGGCGCCGTATTCCGTTCCCTCATGAAAGCGCGATCCGGCCACTCAATTTGGCCGGCAAAGAGGAGTGGTTGAGATCGGTTTGCGGCAAATCTCTTACCGCAAAGGAATTGGTAACCGCGTGATATTCCCGCTCACGTTCCAAGACAACCGTCCTTGGTCGGTCTTGGTCGGTCTTGGTCGGTCACTCTAGCGTGTAGGTGGCGGGCTGGTGTTCACGCCCATGTCTCACCGTCCCATGAAAACGTGATCTAAGCCACCCACCCGTCCGGTGATGTTGAGTGGTCGAGATCGATTTGCAATTTGGGAAGTGTATCCACGCATGTTTGAGCGGGCGTTTTGGATTGGCCGGGCGTGATATGCCTTGGCCGACCGCATGAAGAGGTAGATGGGCCCACGGTGGTCGTTCCGGTATGACCGGGACTGCTTAATCTAATCTGTGACCCTCCATGGTTTAGTATAACACACCGAGAGGGCTCGATCGGGCTAGTATAACACACCGAGAGGGCTCGGGCTAGTATAACACACCGAGAATCGGCACATACGGGTATTTCGTACATGGTTTCATTATAGTGCTTGGAGGTTCGTGTTACTGTATGAGTAACACTCGGTCTCATGCCACACTGATAATGATTCATTATAGTGCTTGGAGGTTCGTGTTACTCTATAAGAGTAACACCTGTATCTAAGGAGTGGATGCCTAAAGATATTATTGGTTGACCCCCTATCTACTTCACCTAAGTGGGAATAGCCATTTTCATTCCTACAGTGGTTCTAAAATTCAGTGTAATTCATTTGGTTTATCATTACCTTTTATTTCTCTTTCTGTGCGACTAAACGAAAAATTGTTGCGGCTAAAGTGATGATGGAAGAAATTAGTGAGTTCAGGGTAAATGGAAGATCAAGAAGAAGCTAGGTTTCATTGTTTTAGGGTTCAAGTTGAGAGAAGAACTGGGAATACGCTGATGAATTAAGAAGAAATAGAAACCAGGGTTTCTTTGATGTTGAATTTTGAAGCATTGATTTGAAGATTTGGTGTTGAATGAAGTGGTTGAGTGGGATTTTCAAGTTCTGGCAGGATTGTAGAGAATGATTTGGTCACGAATTGATGATTGAGACAAGTTTCACAGGGAAGAATCATGTCGAGAACCTAAACTGTAGTTAGGGTTTTGGTTGTTCCTGAAATTGAAGAACAAGTAGCAACAGCTGAATCTGAGATCAAGGAATTGAAGGGGTTTCTGCTAATTAGGGAGATGGGTCTTTGAAATTGAAGTTGGGGTTTGATTGCCATGGATCTGAAGAGCAGAAAAGATGAGGAGTAATTGGAGCAGTTGGGATTTGACTTGCAGGTTCAGCTCAAGTGAGTTACAACTGGTATTGATGCTGCTTGACAGGAAATTGCAGGTGTAGCTGCCAATTGCTGCAATGGAGTCGACCTGGCGCTGTTGAGAAGAGTGCAGGCATGGAACTGATAATGGTGCTGCAGTTGGCGAGGGACTGAGACTAGGAATGGTTGAAAGCAATAGATCAGAGAAAGAAGCGAGTAATTATGACATTGCAGAGCATGTTCTGGTGATGCTATGAAGAGCAAAGAATGAATGAAATTTGAGCTGTGACTTTGAGCTGGTTTTGAATTGAGCTACAAGGTGGTGCAGCTGAGTTGTGTAGTAATGGTCTTGGTGATGATGTATTGGTGCTGGTCTGTGGGTTGATTCCATGGAATTGCAGGGTTGTTCTAGGTGAAGTTGAAATGGAGTGTAATTGGAGTTTAAATGTTAAAGCCAAGATGAAGAAGAAAATGTGATGGTGGTATGTTGGGAAGAAGAGGAGCCTGTAAGTCTGCATTTGTGGAGATACTGAGGAGATTGAGCCAAGAAAGTGCCAGGTAATGGGAAAGCTATGGAGTTGATGTTGAAATGAAGTTATAAGGCGATCCTAAACTTGAGATGCAGCCCGGCGAGGATCGAAGTTTGTAGCCCGAGCTGTTGCTTTGAAGTTGAGGTCGAACAAGAATGGAAGAGTGTGAGCTTGATGTTGCTGTTGAATTACAAACTGTTGTTGATGGATAGATTTGAGGTTTTTCTTTGCTGCAGAGTGAGCCAGAAGTTAATGGCAGATGCATGTAGCCTGATTGAGGATGATGTCGTTTGGGTGTGACAGATTGACAATAGAATTGCAGCTGTAATGGGTCTTTGCTGTTGAGAATGAACTGGTGACAGGGAGCCGGCGTGTATTGTTGTCTTCTTTGTGCTTATTACATGGCATTGCGGGTGTTGTGTGATGTGGAGTTCAAAAATGAAGGTGCGGGGAGGCGGAATTGAACTACGAGGGATTAGTTCTTGGTGACACCGTGGTTGTAGCTCGGGTTGCGGGTCGAGATGGATGGTAATGAAGCTAATGGAATAAGTTTTGGCAAGGTAATTATCTTGTTTTGGTGGCTTAATTGACGATGAACTAAATGAAGAGATGGGTTCAATTTACGTGAGAGAACTGCGCAGGTGGAAGAAGTAAAATGTTGCAAGAATTGTAGTATGAGCAGCCATCATGGCTGGATAGGCAATTTTTGTGAAGCACAAGGATGGTGCATCACGAGAATCAGGCTTGTGCAATGGCCTAGAAGGCTAGACCCAAGTCAGCCTAGTTAGCTTTCATGCACAGCTGACTCGGGTCTGATTCATGATCCTGACTCACATGTGACCGGTTTGACTCAGTGAGCTGACCCAGTTAAACCGACCGAGTTGACCCGTTGACCGGTGGCCAAGGCGGACTTTTCCACCGGAGCCGATTTCCGGCCACTTCTCCGGCCGATTTCCGGACACAATACCAGTTTTCCGGCGACGACTTTTTGGACTTATTTTCTACACGGGTTTCTCTATCTTATGGGCTTGGTGGATTCTCATCTAATGGACTTTGAAGACTTGACCTAATTTTGGAAGAAAGGAAAGCTATAAAAGGAGGAATTCTACAACTTTTGAGGGATATCTTATTCTTGGAACTTTGGAGAGCCGCTTTTGTTTACGCAACTAGGGTTTGCTTTTGTTCATCTTCTTCTTTATTCCATTGATATTTTTGTGATGAACTCCATAGCTATGAGTAGCTAAATTTTATATTATTGGTTAAGGATGTAGTCCGATTTCTAAAACTTGTGTTTGCTTTATGTATTAGTTTTCTCTCTTGATTATCGTTCAATTCTCTACTGTTTTTATGATCACATGATTGAAGTATTGTGATAGGATTTTGATGTTTGATTAGTTAAGTGGTCAATTAATTGAACTTGCATCTTAGTCCATAGCTATTTTAGGGTTTTACATCAAGCGATAACCTTGAATACAAGTAGCATGATATGTTTACGGTTTGTAGTGATACACTCTCGTAATCATATGTAGAGTTTGACCATTGTCCGAATTGTTATGCGCAACGCATGACAATTGCATTGATTAGCCTATTTCAAAACTTAATGCTCCTAGGAATTGAACTTGATTAGCGCAAGGCGTTAGGTTATTCTTTAGGTAGAATTCACATACGCACTCTAATGTGTGTGTTGATGAACTTAGGAAATTAATAGATTATCTCGCTCTCTTGATTCTCTAGGCTTTTGATAATATAAGAGATTAAATTGTAATTCTAATCATATATGCAAGCACATGTCTAAGATTGAAGATGAATTCCTTGACCAATATCTCTCTCTATTGATTACTTTCCACAATTTACTTTGTTTTTAATTTGCTTTTATTGCTTACATAAAATTCAGAAATTCCCCCAATTGGTTACTTTAAGAAATTGATTACGAAATAACTACAATCGCCTCTCTGTGGATACGAACTCTTTCTTATCATATACTTTAGGAAAGTGAAATTATTTTTGACGCATATGCACAAATGATCAAATTTTGGCGCCGTTCTTGGGAGGCACACACGGCTAGTTATTAAGTTTTTAGTTTCTTATTTCTTTTTGCTTTTATCTTTGCTTCTTGTTTCTTGTCTTGTTTCTCACTTGTTTGCGAGAATTGTTTGCAGGTACCTAATCTCTGGCTTCTAAGGATTGGAATTATCCAAGGTGTGGGATAGCTACTCGACGAGGCACAATACTCCAACCAAGTCAAGACACAACGGACAAGCACGAGTTGGAAGTAGGAGAAGAGATTTTCCAACAACAAGAAGAAGGAAAAGAGGTTCCAATCGTAGACGAACCACAAGTTGAAGAAGAAGAAGCTATGGGTGATGCAAATCGTTCACTCAAGGAGTTGGCTTCTCATAGGCTAGATACACAACAGGGGTGTATTCAAACGGACTCTACTTTTGAGATCAAGCCGGGGTTGCTTAGAGAATTACCAAAGTTCCATGGCATGGTGAATGAAGATCCAAACAAACATCTTATGGACTTACACACCATTGTCACGGCCATGCTTCCAGCGAATGTTGCGGCGGATGGTGCAATGTTGAAAGTTTTCCGTTTCTCTTTAATGGATAGTGCTAAGGATTGGTTGTACTATTTACCTCCCGGAAGTGTCACAACATGGAATGGGTTGAAGAAACTCTTTTTGGAGAGATATTTTCCTGCATCAAAGGCTACTCAAATTCGCAAGGAGATTTGTGGGATGAAGAAAAACGTGGGAGAATCCTTATATGAATGTTGGGAACGATACAAGAGATTGGTTGGAAGCTGTCCTCACCACCAATTCAGTGACGCTATGATTATCCAATATTTCTATGAAGGACTCCAATCAAGTGATAGGAATCTCCTCGACGCTGCGGGTGGTGGTGCATTAGTGAACAAGACGGTGGCACAAGCTAGGGAGTTGATTGAAAACATGGCAGCGAACTTACAACAATTCTTGAGTCGTGGGTCGGATGTGATTCTAAGAAGGGTGAGTGAGGTGAGTGAGGTTGAGGAACTTCGTCAACAAATGGGTAACATGAACGCAATGCTTCAACAAGTTACAGCCGCGGTGATACCAAGTTCCACTCAAGCTTATGAAGACGAGCAAGCTAATGCGATCTTTCCAAATCAACAAAGATGGTATGATCCCTACTCCAACACTTACAATCCGGGATGGAGAGATCACCCCAATTTTAGCTATGCCAATAAGCAAGGAGCGATTCAACAATCTAGTTTCAACAACCCGAGTGGATTTCAACCTCAACAACAACAATTCCAACCTAGGCAACAATTTCAACAACAACAACAACCTCAAAATATGGGGTCCAATATGGAAGAGTTGCTGAAATCTTTTATGCAAAGAACGGAGAGTACGGTTAAGGATTTGCAAACTCAAGTTGGTTCTATGGCTATGGAGTTGAATCAATTGAAGGCACAAAATGGTGGGAAACTCCCTTCTCAACCTATCAACCCAAAAGAGGGTGTTAATACAATTACATTGAGAAGTGGTACACAACTTGTGCAACCCGAAGTTGCTGATTCGGGCGCGGTGGAAACACCAAAGGAACCTGTTTTGGAGGAGAAAACCGAGGATTCTCCCCAAACTTCTGAGGTACCTATTTCTAACTCTAAAACTCCGGTTTCTACTTATGTTCCTCCTTTACCTTTCCCTCGCAGATTTGCAAATTCCAAGAAGGCGGAACTAGAAAAGGAGATTTTAGACATTCTTAAGAAGATCCATGTGAACATACCACTCATAGATGCTATCAAGCAAGTTCCAAAGGATGCAAAGGTGTTGAAGGACTTGTGTACCAATAAGCAAAGGCTCAAAGGTAATGAAGTGCTTAGTGTGGGGGAGAATGCTTCGGCAATCTTACAACACAAACTCCCACTTAAGTGCAAGGACCCTGGAAGCTTTGACATTCCCGTCACAATTAGTAACACCACATTTAATAAAGCTATGTTGGACTTAGGTGCATCCGTTAATGTCATGCCTGCGTCTATGTATAATTCACTTGATCTTGGTCCTCTTAAAAAGTCTGGAATTGTGTTGCAATTAGCCGATCGTTCTAATGTCTACCCAATGGGTATTGTTGAGGATGTTCTTGTGCAGGTTAATCAACTTGTATTTCCAGCGGACTTTTGCGTGTTAGAGATGGATGAAGGTTCACCGGACTCGTCTCTTCCATTGCTACTTGGGCGTCCCTTCATGAAAACGGCGAAAACCATTATTGATGTTGACAAGGGAACGCTAACTATGGAGTTCGATGGAGAAATAATACGTTTCAACATTTTCGAGACGATGAGATATCCTAGTGATGTCCACTCTTGTTTCTCCATTGATGTGATGGACACATTGGCGCAGCAAATGTTTGAGTTGAATGGTGTTGATACTTTGGAAACCGTGCTCACTACACCTATTGACAACGGTTTGGAGTATAGTGATGAGATTAAAGAAACCATTGGTTCTCTTGACTCATTACCGGAAAAATCAGCAATTAAGAATATTTCATATGCTTCTTTACCTTGCAATAATGAAAAACTTGTGCCATCTATTGTTAAAGCTCCAAGTTTAGAATTGAAACCTCTTCCAAGTCACTTAAAGTACTTGTACTTGGGTGACAATGAAGATTTACCCGTGATTGTTTCTAACGAGCTTAATGAATTACAGGAGCAAAAACTTCCAAGGGTGCTAAGGAAGTACAAGACGGCCATAGGATGGACAATCGCCGATATCAAGGGTATAAGCCTGTGCCGTTTGTATGCATAAGATTCGTGTGGAGGATGATACAAAGCCTACAAGGGAAGCGCAACACCGTTTGAATCCTCCCATGATGGAAGTGGTGAAAAAGGAGATACTCAAGCTTTTGGACGTGGGTGTTATCTACCCCATATCCGATAGCAAGTGGGTAAGCCCGGTACAAGTAGTACCAAAGAAATCGGGTGTGACGGTGGTGGAAAATGATAAGAATGAACTTGTCCCAACGCGTGTGCAAACCGGTTGGAGGGTTTGTATTGATTATAGAAAATTGAATGCCACCACTAGAAAAGATCACTTTCCTTTACCTTTTATTGATCAAATGCTTGAACGTTTAGCTGGACACTCTTACTATTGCTTTCTTGATGGCTATTCGAGGTTATAATCAGATTGTGATATCACCGAGGACCAAGAGAAAACCACTTTCACTTGTCCTTTCGGTACTTTTGCTTATAGAAGGATGCCGTTTGGCTTATGCAATGCTCCAGCTACCTTTCAAAGGTGTATGGTAAGTATCTTTTCGGAATATGTTGAAAACATAATCGAAGTGTTCATGGATGACTTTAGTGTCTTTGGTGATTCATTTGACCTTTGCTTGAACAATTTGTCTCTAATCCTTGAACGATGTGTTGAAACAAATCTTGTGCTAAATTGGGAGAAGTGCCATTTCATGGTAACTCATGGCATAGTTTTAGGCCATATAATATCTTCTAAAGGCTTGGAAGTCGATAAATCTAAGATAGACCTTATTCGTGCTCTAACCCCTCCCACTACGGTGAGGGAGATACGCTCTTTTCTTGGTCATGCAGGTTTTTATCGTAGATTCATCAAGGACTTTTCCAAGATAGCATCACCACTTTGTACCCTATTGCAAAAAGATGTGGTTTTAAACTTTGATGAGAAGTGTGTGGCGGCATTCAATCGTTTGAAAGAACTTTTGATTTCAGCCCCTATCATTAAACCACCGGATTGGAGCAAGCCTTTTGATCTCATGTGTGATGCAAGTGACTATGCGGTTGGTGCGGTGCTTGGGCAGCGTGTGGGGAAGATACCTCATGCCATTTATTATGCTTCTAGAACGTTGAATGAGGCCCAACAAAACTACACAACCACTGAAAAAGAGTTATTAGCCATTGTTTTTGCTTTGGAAAAGTTTCGCTCTTATCTAATTGGTACAAAAGTTGTTGTCTTTTCTGATCATGCAGCACTTAGATACTTGCTTACAAAGAAAGAGGCGAAACCGAGGCTCATACGATGGATATTACTCTTGCAAGAGTTTGATATTGAAATCAAAGACAAGAAAGGAATTGAGAACACCGTTGCGGATCATTTGAGCCGACTTGCTTTGTGGACAAGGAGACTATCCCGTTGCGTGAAAGTTTCCGGATGAGCAACTATTCTCAATTGCCTTTGGAGAACCATGGTACGCTGATATTGTTAATTACTTAGTGTCTAAACAAATCCCAAAGAACTTGTCTCGTCTTTGGGAGGGACAAACTTAAGAAGTTAGGAAACCAATACATATGGGATGATCCATACTTATGGAAGCATTGTAGTGACCAAGTAATACGTAGGTGTGTTCCCGAAATTGAATTTAATTCTATCTTGTCTTTTTGCCACTCATATGCTTGTGGAGGACACTTTGGGAGTAAGAGAACTGCTCTCAAGGTATTAGAATGTGGTTTCTTTTGGCCAACTTTGTTTAAGGATGCACATGCATTTTGTATCACATGTGATAGGTGCCAAAGAACCGGCAATCTAGGTGCTCGAAATCAAATGCCGTAAACTATTATTCAATTTGTGGAGGTTTTTGATGTATGGGGAATTGATTTTATGGGCCCTTTTGTCAATTCTAATGGGAATTATTATATCTTGCTTGTTGTGGATTATGTCTCGAAATGGGTGGAAGCTAAAGCCACCCCAACTAATGATTCTAAAGTTGTTTCAGATTTTGTGCAAGCTAATATATTTGCAAGGTTTGGAATTCCAAGGGCTATAATTAGCGATGGAGGTTCACACTTCAAAAACAGGTTCTTGCAAAGCTTGTTAAGGAAGTACAATGTGTCGCATAGGATTGCAACTCCCTACCATCCGCAAACAAATGGACAAGCCGAAGTTTCCAATCGAGAGGTGAAATCCATTCTTGAAAAGACGGTGAATCCAACAAGGAAGGATTGGAGCATGCGACTCAACGATGCTTTGTGGGCATATAGAACCGCATATAAAACACCTATTGGGATGTCTCCTTTTAGGCTTGTTTATGGTAAACCTTGTCACTTACCCGGAAATTGAGCATAAGGCGTTTTGGGCTATTAAGCAATGCAATATGGAGTTGGATGGTGCTGGAAAGCAAAGAAAGTTACAACTTCAAGAGTTAGAGGAGATTCGCAATGATGCATTTGAAAGCTCACGGATTTACAAGGAAAAGACGAAAGCTTTTCATGATAATATGATTACAAAGAAACAATTTTGCATTGGGCAGAAAGTGCTTTTGTTTAATTCTCGTTTGCAATTATTTCCGGGTAAATTAAGGTCACGTTGGATTGGACCTTTTATTGTGACTAATGTGTTTTCTCATGGTGCAGTGGAAATTCGTAGTTTAGCTACAGGTAATGAACTTAAAGTGAATGGGCACCGGTTGAAACCATATTATGAGAACTTCTCTTCGGATGTCGTGGAAGGAGTTAATCTTGTGGAAGTACTCCCTCTGGAGGAGTCGTAGAAAGCAAGGAGATAGTCGGGCTGACGACTTTAAACCAAGCGCTAAATGGGAGGCAACCCATCGGTTTTGTATCTCTTATCTTTTCTTTTCTTTTCTTGTCATGTTTTTACTTTTTCTGATTTTGTGTCACTTTTCCGTTAGGATTTCCCACCTTGACTTTCTTTGGACGATTCAATTACATTGAGGACAATGTAAAGTTTAAGTGTGGGGAGTGGTTTGTGGTTTGCTTTGTAAATTTTTCAAATTTTTTCAACTTTTGTGTAATTAGTGAATAAGAAAACTCCAACTTGTAGTTAGTTTAGAGTCACATAGTATACATGTCGCTAAGATTACATCGAAATTCTCATAATAGTGACTGAACTTAGAGATGACAGAGAACATGATCGGGTTTCTTAATTGTATGAGAGTTAAAGTTGGATTTAACCATGCCAGTGGCAAATAAGGTGCAGACTGAATTCGGTATTAGAGTAGTGATCCCCTATAGTGGAGACTACCCATGTTACATAATGTGAGGCACCAACCTTCAATTCTTTTGTACCTGTCTAAATTTGTGCTTTTAGAGTGTGTGTCACCGTACGAAAATTCCGGGCAGAATGGTGAGCTGTCCAACTTTCCACCATAGAAGCACTATTTTTATCTCTTGAGTGCTATTTTTATCAACCATGTTGGTGACATCGAATTGCTAACTTACATACCACTTGTAATCTTGTTCGCAGTTAGCACCATCCACCTTCTCTCTCTACACCAACAGTCCATAGAAACACCATCATCATCAACAAGAGGAGCATCACAAAGTTGAAGGAAAGTTGAAGACGTTCATGGTTTACAAGCAACAATACGAAATTGAGCAGATTTGATTTGAGTAAAGCAACAAGACAAGGAGCGAGAATTTTTATAAGTTGAAGACTATTGTATAAGAGCGAAATTATCAAGGATGAGAGTTCGAGAAGTTTATGATATCAAGACATACAAGTTGTGAAGAATCAAGTGGTAAAGTGCTTACACCATGGCCTTTGTATTTTATTTTATTTTGTAATTATTTTTCTCTTGTCTCAAAAAAATAAAAAAAAATAAAAAAATAAAAAAATAGAGACAAGAGAAAACTTCTTTAGGTTCATCATTAGTTTTATTGTTTTATTTTGTATTTGTTTTGTTTTTGTTTTATTTTTATTAAAATGAAAAAAAAAGAAAAAAATTTGAAAAAAAAAAAAATAATAATTAAATTTTGGGTTTGTATAGGTTGTTTTTAGTTTTGTATTCTTTCAATAAAGCCAATGGAAAGAAGGAATATCTATAATGAAGTTTCAAGCAACAAGGAATTTGAGGGAAAGAATCACATTGTCGAGATTCTACGAAGTTCAAGAGTTATCATCAAGAGTTGAAGACCGAAGACGAAGATGAAGACACCGATAGAAGACCGAAGACGTTTCTATGGATGCTGTGAGAGTGGTGCTAGCTGCACGCCGAACGGATAACGAGGTAAGTAAGCATATTCCCACCTTCGTTAAATGGTTGATTTCCTTTCGAAGAGATCGTCAGAAAAATGGGTTTTCAAAAATTATAAAAGATGTGGGTTTTCAAAACATTCGGAGGGTTAAGCCTTCCTACCATTCAACGTGTCTCGGGATTCTCTCTTCATTCCAACCTGGACACATGTGTGACCCATAAAAAGCTGTTTATTATTGAGAGCAATATCATAAAACCCTTTCTTGTGAGGCAGAGTCGAGACTTTCGATCACTCCGAACCCGAATTTATGTCGAGAAGGGATGGTTATTTCTCTCTCAACTTTTAAGAATGAGATTGTGTTCATTTATGTGTCTAACTTCTTATGACTAGTGTGCAGAATCTCTATGTCTTCTTAGCGCGTTGGATACTATCATTACGGAGAACTAGTAAGTTGGAAAAATAGGTTTTGTGGGTATATCTCTAGTAAACCCTCACGAGACTATAACTCGTCCACTAGGGACACCTAGGGGTTTAAAGGCTTGTTATTTATGCTAAAAGTGACCGTAGCCTCGACGACACGGAGTTGTTTTATTGAATTGTTTTGTTTGATTTGCTCGAGGACTAGCAAAGTCTAAGTGTGGGGGAATCTGATAGGTGTTGTAAAGCACCTATATTTTATCTATTGTTTATGCTTTCTTTGCGAGTTTTCGTGTAAATTATGTATCTTATTATTACTTTTGAGCTAATCAGGTACTTTGGAGTCACTTGGAGCAAAAGAAAGAGAAAGTATCCATTTGGAGCGGAACCGAGTCAAGCCGAAAGTAGGGGACAAACAATGCGGTTTAATCTAGAGAAGCAAAGCAAGGGCGGACATCTTTGGTGGCCTGTATCTAAGGAGTGGATGCCTAAAGATATTATTGGTTGACCCCCTATCTACTTCACCTAAGTGGGAATAGCCATTTTCATTCCTACAATGGTTCTAAAATTCAGTGTAATTCATTTGGTTTATCATTACCTTTTATTTCTCTTTACGTGCGACTAAACGAAAAATGGTTGCGGCTAAAGTGATGATGGAAGAAATTAGTGAGTTCAGGGTAAATGGAAGATCAAGAAGAAGCTAGGTTTCATTGTTTTAGGGTTCAAGTTGAGAGAAGAATCGGGAATACGCTGATGAATTAAGAAGAAATAGAAACCGGGGTTTCTTTGATGTTGAATTTTGAAGCAATTGATTTGAAGATTTGGTGTTGAATGAAGTGGTTGAGTGGGATTTTCAAGTTAAGCGGGATTGTAGAGAATGATTTGGTCACGAATTGATGATTGAGACAAGTTTCACGGGAAGAATCATGTCGAGAACCTAAACTGTAGTTAGGGTTTTGGTTGTTCCTGAAATTGAAGAACAAGTAGCAACAGCTGAATCTGAGATCAAGGAATTGAAGGGGTTTCTGCTAATTAGGGAGATGGGTCTTTGAAATTGAAGTCGGGGTTTGATTGCCATGGATCTGAAGAGCAGAAAAGATGAGGAGTAATTGGATCAGCTGGGATTTGACTTGCAGGTTCAGCTCAAGTGAGTTACAGCTGGTATTGATGCTGCTTGACAGGAAATTGCAGGTGTAGCTTCCAATTGCTGCAATGGAGTCGACCTGGCGCTGTTGAGAAGAGTGCAGGCATGGAACTGATAATGGAGCTGCAGTTGGCGAGGGACTGAGACTAGGAATGGTTGAAAGCAATAGATCAGAGAAAGAAGCGAGTAATTATGACATTGCAGAGCATGTTCTGGTGATGCTATGAAGAGCAAAGAATGAATAAAATTTGAGCTGTGACTTTGAGCTGGTTTTGAATTGAGCTACAAGGTGGTGCAGCTGAGTTGTGTAGTAATGGTCTTGGTGATGATGTCTTGGTGCTGGTCTGTGGGTTGATTCCATGGAATTGCATGGCTATTCTAGGTGAAGTTGAAATGGAGTGTAATTGGAGTTTAAATGTTAAAGCCAAGATGAAGAAGAAAATGTCTTTGGTGGTATGTTGGGAAGAAGAGGAGCTGTAAGTCTGCAGCTGTGGAGATACAGGGATATTGAGCCAAGAAAGTGCCAGGTAATGGGAAAGCTATGGAGTTGATGTTGAAATGAAGTTATAAGGCAGTCCTGAACTTGAGATGCAGCCAGCAGGGATCGAAGTTTGTAGCCTGAAGCTGTTGCTTTGAAGTTGAGGTCAGAACAAGAATGGAAGAGTGTGAGCTTGATGTTACTGTTGAATTACAGTTGTTGTTGATGGATAGATTTGAGGTTTTGCTGCAGAGCTGAGCCGAAGTTAATGGCATATGCAGGTAGCCTGATTGAGGATGATGTCGTTTGGGTGTGACAGATTGACAATAGAATTGCAGCTGTAATGGGTCTTTGCTGTTGAGAATGAACTGGTGACAGGGAGCCGGCGTGTATTGTTGTCTTGCTGTGCTTATTACATGGCATTGCAGGTGTTGTGTGATGTGGAGTTCAAAAATGAAGGTGCAGGGAGGCAGAATTGAACTACAGGGATTAGTTGCTGGTGACACTGTGGTTGTAGCTCGGGTTGCAGGTCGAGATGGATGGTAATGAAGCTAATGGAATAAGTTTTGGCAAGGTAATTATCTTGTTTTGGTGGCTTAGCTGAGCAGTGAACTAAATGAAGAGATGGGTTCAATTTCTGTGAGAGAACTGCAGGTGGAAGAAGTAAAATGTTGCAAGAATTGTAGTATGAGCAGCCATCATGGCTGGATAGGCAATTTTTTGTGAAGCACAAGGATGGTGCATCACAGAATCAGGCTTGTGCAATGGCCTAGAAGGCTAGACCCAAGTCATCCCAGTTAGCTTTCATGCACAGCTGACTCGGGTCTGATTCATGATCCTGACTCACATGTGACCGGTTTGAGTCAGTGAGCTGACCCAGTTAAAACCGACCGAGTTGACCCGTTGACCGGTGACCGGGCGGACTTTGCCGGTCACCGGAGCCGATTTCCGGCCACAATACCAGTTTTCCGGCGACGACTTTTTGGACTTATTTTCTACACGGGTTTCTCTATCTTATGGGCTTGGTGGATTCTCATCTAATGGACTTTGAAGACTTGACCTAATTTTGGAAGAAAGGAAAGCTATAAAAGGAGGAATTCTACAACTTTTGAGGGATATCTTATTCTTGGAACTTTGGAGAGCCGCTTTTGTTTACGCAACTAGGGTTTGCTTTTGTTCATCTTCTTCTTTATTCCATTGATATTTTTGTGATGAACTCCATAGCTATGAGTAGCTAAATTTTATATTATTGGTTAAGGATGTAGTCCGATTTCTAAAACTTGTGTTTGCTTTATGTATTAGTTTTCTCTCTTGATTATCGTTCAATTCTCTATTGTTTTTATGATCACATGATTGAAGTATTGTGATAGGATTTTGATGTTTGATTAGTTAAGTGGCCAATTAATTGAACTTGCATCTTAGTCCATAGCTATTTTAGGGTTTTACATCAAGCGATAACCTTGAATACAAGTAGCATGATATGTTTACGGTTTGTAGTGATA
Source organism: Papaver armeniacum (assembly GCA_023531295.1). Lineage (NCBI taxonomy): Eukaryota > Viridiplantae > Streptophyta > Magnoliopsida > Ranunculales > Papaveraceae > Papaver > Papaver armeniacum. The sequence goes on along the minus strand of JAJJWW010010294.1, from coordinate 605,680 downwards.
CACTCTCGTAATCATATGTAGAGTTTGACCATTGTCCGAATTGTTATGCGCAACGCATGACAATTGCATTGATTAGCCTATTTACAAACTTAATGCTCCTAGGAATTGAACTTGATTAGCGCAAGGCGTTAGGTTATTCTTTAGGTAGAATTCACATACGCAGCTCTAATGTGTGTGTTGATGAACTTAGGAAATTAATAGATTATCTCGCTCTCTTGATTCTCTAGGCTTTTGATAATATAAGAGATTAAATTGTAATTCTAATCATATATGCAAGCACATGTCTAAGATTGAAGATGAATTCCTTGACCAATATCTCTCTCTATTGATTACTTTCCACAATTTACTTTGTTTTTAATTTGCTTTTATTGCTTACATAAAATTCAGAAATTCCCCCAATTGGTTACTTTAAGAAATTGATTACGAAATAACTACAATCGCCTCTCTGAGGATACGAACTCTTTCTTATCATATACTTTAGGAAAGTGAAATTATTTTTGACGCATACGACAGCGATCAAGGTCTCATTAAGATATGAAAGACTGCCTAAAGTCTTGTTTTTTTGTGTGGGAAATTTGGACATATCATGAAACAATGTCCAGAATTATCAAAGGAGTGTGAGAAGATGACATTCTTTTCTCCAGAAGTTTTCATGGAAAAAATGCAGGACATGAAGGTGGCACGACTTACTGAAGAGATCAATGCGAATTTCTAACCAAAGTTAAATCAGACAATCTCCACTACAAGACTGAACAAGGAAAACTCAGAAAGCTACCATGGTGGTAACCCTAAATCTCAGTCAATAAGTCAATCAGGTCAACTTTTGAATCTCGTAATAGTGCAAGAATCTACAACAATCCAGGAAACTTTCCCAAAACAAGATAGTCAACACGTAACTGAGAAATCCCAGGAAAATCAGCTTTTACCCATTTCAAGCTCTATTGCATGAAATCAACAATCTATTCTAGGCAACAAAGGAGGAAAAAAAATCAAACGCTGGTATCAACCAACCCACCACCAAACATAATCATAAAACCACCGGAAAAAACAGCCCATATCCATCATAAACCTACTACCCAATTACCAACCCTATCTCCATAAGTTGTTCTAGCTAGCCCGCAACCCACCACATTACTCTTAACCCCTACACAGTCAAACAACACCAGTCAACTAGCCCTATCCATTCCAACCCCAACCAATCCATCCCTACAATCTTTACCTAATCAAACCTCCACTACCCAAAACAATATCATTCCGGCCAGCAAACATGAAACATCTAAGACCTTGAAACAATGGAAAAGGCAGATAAGAACCCAACAGAAGATAAACTCAGACAAAAGCATCAATCTAGCATGAAGTAAGAGACTGCCAGAACCTATGGAATGTGACCCTCCATTAAAAAAACATTGCTCCAATAATGACGAGGCTGTGGCGACTTGCCTGGAAAAGTCGCAGGCTAAATGTTAATACAATCTTGGAATTGTCGTGGTCTAGGGAATGAGGCGACAGTTCTTACTTTACACTCATTCCTACGCAGCTGCAAACCGTCTATTCTTTTTATCTTAGAAACAAGACTCAATGAAACCAACAACAGGCGTATTTGTAGGTCTCTTAACTTCAGGCACTTTGAATTTATAGTAGCAAATGGCAGAAGTGGAGGTCTTGCCATTCTTTGGCAAGACAATGTTGATTTAGAAGTGGTCTCAAAAAATCAGAACTTAATTTACTGCAAGATTGGCTAAAGGTTGGGCATCCCTCAATGGAGCCTGTTTTGCGTTTATGAGCCTTCATTGCACCCTCAAAAAGATGCATTCTGGAAAAATACAAGCAATATTATTGCTGGTATAGAAGACCCTTGGTGCATGATTGGAGATCTCAATGTGCTGATACACCAATATGAAAAACATGGTGGATCTCCAAACACTGATATCAGTTATAACGAATTCCGAAAGATGCTACGAGAGAGGGATATTCTAGATTTGGGATATGTAGGTCCTGCATTTACCTGGTCAAACAATGCAACCCAAAACCAACCAATTCTTGAGAGACTTGATAGAGCACTCTGTAACACTGCCTGAAGGATACTTTTTGCTGATGCTGCGGTTCTACACCTTCCAAGGATAGAAAGTGACCACTCCCCAATCTTGTTGAACACCATGAGTAAACCACCAAAAAGAAAGCCAAACTACAAGTTTGAATATTACTGGATTGATCATCCTCAATTTAAGGAGATTATTCAAAGCAAATGGGATGCAACACCTGAAGACATGATGGAAAAATTGCAAAACTTAGGTAAAGACCTTACAAAATGGAGCCGAAATTTGTTTGGGGACACAAGAAGAGAGATTGAAAGTGATAAGCAGAAGCTTGTTGATTTGCAGGCCACAACTCACTTGGATGACATAAGAGTAGAAGGGAAAGAAATCTGTCAGAAAATCAACACTCTTGAAAAGAAAGATAAGATATTTTGGCAGCATAGGAACAAATCCAAATGGATTCCCTCAACATACAAAAATACCCAGGTATTTCATGTTTGTTATTCATAGGAGAAGCAAAAATAAAATCTTTGCTATTAAACAAGATGATATGGAATGGATTTCAGACCATGAACAAATTAAATATCATCTTTTATCTCATTTTAAAAATATGTTTACAAAGGACCCTAATGTAATTCCTGATTCATTTTCCTTTGAAAACTCTAATATGGTTAATGAAGAAGATTGTAGGGCTCTTAGTGCAATTTCTAATGTTGATGAGATTTTCAACGTAGTAAAGAATATGGGATCTTTGAAGTCTCTAGGTTCAGACGGTTACCCAACTTTTTTTTACAAGAAATGTTGGAATGTGGTAGGAAATTAAGTGATTCAACTAATACAAGATTGTTTCAGGTACTCTCATATCCCTTCAGGCCTGAACCATACATATCTTGCATTAATTCCCAAAAAGAAGAATGCCTCTACTGCATCAGATTACAGACCAATAGCATTGTGCAATGTGCTTTACAAGATTGCTACTAAGATCATAACAAACAGGTTAAGCTCTTCTCTAGATAGCTTAATTGAGAATACTCAGTCTGCATTTATCCCCAGGCAGACAAATTCTTGACAACATAGTAGTTGCTAAGGAGCTGTTTCATTCTATGCATACTTCTAATACTTCTCAAGGGACTTTTGCACTCAAACTAGATATGAGTAAGGCATATGAAAAAATCGATTGGAATTTTCTAAGCAAGGCATTGAGTAGTATTGGTATTACTGGTAGAGCTCACAGTCTCATCATGAGTTATGTTCAGACAACTTCCTTTTCTATCCTTATAAATGGAAAACCAGAGGGTTTCTTCAAAGGCGAGAGAGGAATTAGACAGGGATGTCCTTTATCTCCCTATCTATTCATCATTTGCTCACAATATTTATCAGAAATTATAAACAAGATGGAGGAAAATGGACATTACAGTGGATACAAGATTAATAGATGGGCTCCAAGTGTTTCACACATAATGTTTGCCGATGATGTTATGTTGTTTGGAAATACAGATTCTAACACCATAAACTCAATAACAACAATTCCGCAACAATACTACAATGTATCAGGTCAGTTGGTAAATTACTCCAAATTCTCTATCTACTTCAGTAAAAGTGTACCAGATTCTTATGCAGCAGAAATTATCCAAACTTTGGGGGTTGCTAAAATGCACAAGGATGAAAAGTATTTGGGGGTGAAAATTCTGCAACAAGGAAGTACAGTGTCCACTTTTAACTTTCTTATTGACAAGTTTATGGAGAAATTAACTGGCTGGAAGAGAAGCAATTTGTCTCATGCTGGAAGAACAATCCTAATCCAATCAGTGTTGGCACTTATTCCTGTGTATTATATGGCAACCTCAAGTATTCCCTAGACCATCCTTCACAAGCTAACCCAAATCATTAGAGCTTTTTGGTGGGGGCATGGCAGAGACAACAGAAAAATGCACTTCCTTAAATGGGAGTGGTTTAATATCTCAAAGGAAAAAGGAGGCATGGGTATCAGATCATTTTATGATCTCGATCAAGCTCTCATGGCAAAACTAGTGTGGAGATTTTTGCATGATAAAAGACTCTCTATGGGTCAAAATCCTGGAGGCTAAATACTTGAGTGATAGGGTGTAGAATACATCCTATTTACTATCTATTGTTTATGCTTTCTTTGCTATTTTTCTTGTAAATTATGTATTTTACGCTTGTTTTGAGTTTTATAGCTACTATGGAGTCGCACGGAGAAAAAGAAGAAGAAATCACCCAATTTGAGCCAAAAGGGCAAAATTGTCATTTCAGGGGTGAACACTATTCGGAGCCCAGCCAAGGTTAAGGGGCAACTCTTTTGGAGGAGTACTAAAGCCAGGACCGCAGAGGTTAAGGGGGTTTGCCATCAGGGTATCCCTTATCATTTATCAAGGGGTGTATTTATCAGGTCTTATCTGAGGGGTGTACCTATCCGTATCACCCTAACCCTAAGATCGAGAGGGATGTCTCTCGTTCACTCATTCATTTACTTCTCTGAAACTGAGAAGGAGAAATAGAGGCTGCATATTATTAATCGAACTCAGGGAAACCGAGAAATTCAGGGATCGAGACAGATAGGGGTTTCGATGAAATTTAGAGACAGAATCGAAATTGGGTTTCTATCTGAAGTTGTTGCAGTCAACATTCAGTGGATTGAAATGGATCTGGGGATCGTTTTTGTGTTTGAATCTTGAGATGGTGATGAAGTTCGAAGAAATTAGAGATTGAAGCAGCAGATGAATCGGAGATGGCCATGAACTGAAGAACAGAGATGAGTTCGAAACCGAGCAGAGAGAGAGAAGCAGATTGAAGGGGTCTGTGAATCGAGAAGAAAAAGCTGAAATTGTTGTGATGACTGAGGCGAGATTCGGTTGATGTTGAGAAGCTGATGATGAAATTGAATGAGTTTCTGTGAATGGGTTGCGGTTAGAGAGAAGACAGAACATGGGTATTGAACAAGGTGATGATGATGTCGATCGAGAAGCTGGGTTGCTCTGAATTTGTTGGTTTGAGTTCGGTGATGGGATTTGCTGGAATCGATCTCAGATGCTGTTGGGTTTTGGCATTGAGTTGAATGAGACCTCACTCTTTGCTCTTTGTTGAAATCAAGAGGATGGGTTTGTAATTGTGAAAGCAGTGGAGAAATGTTGGGCTTCTGTTGAATCGGGAGCAGAGTGAAGCTGGTGATTTTTGTGGTAGCAGGGAATTACGATGAAGGATCTAAAGCTGTTACAGAGCTGGTAGTTGATGCGGATATGTTGATGCTGACTTGAGTAAATACAATTGAAGCGCTGTTGCAAGTTTGGAAGAATTTTAAATGAATGTGTAGGATTCTTAACAGGAGAAGACACTAAAGAGAGGCCTGAACTTGGCCGGGAAGTCCTATAAACAAACAGAACTCGGCCGGTTTTCTGACCGGCGAGTCAACTCGGCGATGACCGATCCAGCCGATCCAGCACAGCCAAGTAAGACCAGTCAGCCACCTAGGGAGCTGACTCAGAGCTGACTCATAACTGACTCATTCCTTTCCCTTGACCCGGTTGAGTGACGGTTTGACTTTTTTACCGTTAGTCCTAACGGTGGACTGACGGAATATTCCGTCGAATATACCATTGACGGCAACAGAATTCAGGTGGTCGGTG
>JAJJWW010010293.1:0-76398 GCA_023531295.1 Papaver armeniacum | reverse complement strand
GGGAAAAGAAAGTTCCGAAGCTAACCATGGCAAGGTCAATAAGGGAAAGAACCCCAAAGGAAAGAGGGCTCGAAATTCGATTCACATTCCCGTGATCCATACCCACGTGGAGATAATGCCTCTCGTGGAAGAGGACGTAAGGGACATAATCGAGGTCGAGGACGTAAAGGTCACTCTAATGTTTGGCACGAGAGAAGGAACACGGCCATACGGGTGGTGATCTAAGTTCGAGAAAACACCTAAAAATCCCGCTAACAAAAAGGCTGCAGACGAAAGTGCGCCTTGTTTTAGGTGTGGATTTACTGGGACATTGGTACAAGCATTGCAAGGCTAGTGCCAATGTAGGCTGCGAGCTACAAAAAGTACCGGAAACTCTCGAACAAGAGGCTAACTATATGGAAGAAAATGATGTAACCCACTGACGTCAACCTCACAATTTCGGACTTCTGGGCAATGAGGACTTTGCCCCAACTATGGATGTGCCTGATTTTGCTTGGGCCTAAGAATTTAGTTTCTGGCTTGCTAGACTCTATCTGGTTTTAGATGCTTTGAAGTTTTTATGTTATCTTAGACTATCGTTTGTTTAATAGTTTGAGTAGGTGTTACCGTTCTTTGAACATGTTCTTACCATCTTTATGTTATGTGTATGGATTATCTATAAGTACTTATTTTCTATTATGTTCTATAGAATTTTACTTTGCTCATGATAATCATTGTTTAGCATGTAAATTAGAATGGAAAGGAAGCCATTCTAGTAGAACAAAATTCTCTAAAGGAAGTGAGATAAATTGTTCGTTTACTAACTTTTTGTTTGTAACATTCCTACCTAATGTACTTGTAGGAATGTCTCCAGGAGAAATTGAATGTCTAGTTAATAGTGCAACCACCCACACTATCCTAAGAAATAGACAATTATTTGTCGATTTTACTCCTTATAATACATCTGTGACTACAATGATTGGATCATCGCAAGTAATAATTGGGCGAGTCTTTGCTCAATTCTTGTTGCCAAACGGCACAATGATTAAAGTTCTGAAGCTCTATATGCACCAAGAGCTCACCGCACTTTGTTAAGTTTCAAGGATATCCGTGCAAACGGTTATCACTTGGAAACTCAACGTGAAAATGGAATTGAGTACATATATGTGACCTCTAGTGAATGCGGAAGGAAGCGCATCTTAGAGAAACTAATGAGTCACTCTAGTGGATTGTATATCACCACTATTATGATTATCGAATCCCATGTGGTTGCCAACGATGAACTGTTGGCCAGTGACTTATATAAGCTTTGGCACGATCGACTAGGGCACCCAGGTCGTGATATGATGATCCGTGTTTTGAAGAACTCACACGGACATCCGTTCTTTCGAATGAAAAAGAAAATGGGACAAAAGAATGTTACAATGCAAAGTAACAATGTGCATTCTAAAGTAAATGATGCACATTTTATGCCTTCTAAAGCAAGAGAAGTGCAACCTTCGTCTTCCAAAGTAATTGAAGCGCACCCACTATCCCATTCTTCTTCGTTGTCCTTATCGAAGGCACATCGCTCATTCTGCAAAGCTTGTTCTTTAGCAAAGACAGGATCGAGACCATCCTATGCTAAAGATACCAAACAAAATATTCCATTTTACAAAGAATACAAGGTGATATTTGTGGACCTATACATCCAGAATGCGAACCATTCAGGTATTTTATGGTTCTGGTTGATGCTTCGACCCGTTGGTCACATGTTGCATTGTTGTCCACAAGAAATGTTGCATTTGCAAAGCTCCTAGCACAAATTAAACCACTAAGGGCTCACCACCCTGATCATCCAATCAAGTCTATCAGACTTGATAATGCTGGAGAATTTACATCTAAAGGATTTGATGATTTCTGTATGTCTAATGGAATTGACATAGAGCATCCCGTACCCCATGTACACACTCAAAATGGTCTCGCAGAAGCTACCATCAAAAGGTTACAGATGATAGCTAGGGCATTGGTTATGCGTTCCAACCTGCCTATTACTTCCTGGGGGTACGCCATATTGCATGCAGCATTACTTATTCGCTTTAGACCCACTGTTAGCCAACCATTTTCTGCGTACCAGTTGGTAACTGGATATGCGCCTGATATTTCACATTTACGCATATTTGGTTGTGCCGTATACGTGCCTATTACGCCCCCACAACGTACTAAGATGGGTCCACAAAGACGAGTAGGTATTTATGTTGGATACGAATCCCCAACAATTATCCGCTACTTAGAACCTTTGACAAAGTGATCTCTTTACCGCTAGATTTGCGGATTGTCACTTTGATGAGACAACCTTCCCGTCGTTAGGGGAGGTATGGAAAAAGGACTTCCAAAGGGAACGACAAGAATTGTCGTGGTGTGTTCCCACGTTGTCTCATCTTGATCCCCGCACTCCACAATGCGAAAGTGAAGTGAAAAGAATTATCGATCTTCAGAATGTGGCAAATTCAATGCCTGATGCATTTACTGATATTGCTAAAGTGACGAGATCACATATACCAGCTGCAAACGTGCCTGCAAGGTTGGAAATTCCCGACAAGGGAAAAGGTACCATAAATATAGGTACCAAGGCTACACTTAGTGGAAGTGTAGCTGAGGCCGTGGCCCCCAAAAGGAAGAGGGGGAGACCACTTGGTTCGATCGATACTCAGCCAAGGAAGAAAAGGGCGAGTAAGGCACAAACCGATCCATATATCATCAATACAGATAATCCATCTCATGAGATTGTCTCTGATTACAATTATGTCCATGAATCATTACTTGGGGACGCCCCGAAGTTTGAATTGATTCCAGAGAACAAAGAAATCTCTATGGATTGTGAAAGTTCATACGTGTTGATGGAAAGATCCTCCACGCATATTGATGATATATTCGCATATACAGTTGCTCGAGAGATTATAGAGCACGATGATATCGAACCACGCTCTATTGCAGAATGCCAAAAGAGAGCAGATTGGCCTCAATGGAGAGATGCAATCCGTCTTTGAATTAAATTCAGCAAAAAAGAGAGGTATTTGGTGCGGTAGTGCTAACCCCACCAGGTGTAAAGCCTGTAGGACATAAATGGGTATTTGTCAGAAAGCGTAATGAGAAGAACGAAGTCTTGAGATATAAGGCTCGCCTTGTGGCGCAAGGTTTCTCACAACGCCCTGGGATTGATTACGAAGAAACGTACTCTCCTGTAATGGACGTCATAACGTTTCGTTACTTAGTCAGCTTAGTTGTTTCAGAAGGACTTGAAATGCAACTTATGGATGTGGTTACCGCATATCTCTATGGGGATCTTGATACAGAGATATTCATGAAAGTTCCAGATGGACTTCCATTGCCCAAATCAAGTAACTCTAAACCACGGAGTGCGTTTGCAATTCAGTTGAAACGCTCACTTTACGGATTAAAGCAATCCGGGCGGATGTGGTATACCCGTCTAAGTGATTATTTGATTGGGAAGGGATATACAAATAATGAATTATGCCCCTGCGTGTTTATAAAGAAAACAAGTTCCGGATTTGGTATTATAGTTGTCTATGTCGACGACATGAACATAGTAGGTACTCTTGATGAACTAAGAGAAACCGCAAGCTATTTGAAATCCGAATTTGAGATGAAAGATCTTGGGAAAACTCGAATGTGTCTAGGACTTGAACTAGAACATCGAGCTTGTGGAATATTAATCCACCAGTCTGTATATGTCCATAAGATACTCAGGCAATTTAATATGGACAAAGTGCACCCTGCTAGCACTCCCATGGTTGGTCGAACTTTAGATGTACATAAAGATCCATTTCGTCCAAAGGAAGATGGCGAAGATGTATTGGGAGCTGAATATCCCTATCTAAGTGCAATAGGCGCATTATTGTACTTAGCACAATGTACTCGACCAGATATCTCATTCTCAGTGAATTTGTTAGCTAGATATAGCTCAGCGCCAACGCAGCGTCATTGGAATGGTATAAAGAATATCTTTAGATACCTAAAGGGAACCATTGACTTGGGTTTGTTTTATCCATACGAAGACGAAAGGAGAGATGCTAATGTGATTGCGACTCCTTATACTGAAACCCCAAATAATGTTTTGGTTGGTTTTGCTGATGCTGGGTACCTCTCAGACCCACACAAAGGTCGATCACAAACTAGATACGTGTTCACTATCGGGAATACAACGATATCCTGGAGATCGACCAAGCAAACCCTTGTGGCTACCTCCACGAACCACTCTGAGATCATTGCCCTACATGAGGCGGTTCGTGAGTGTATATGGTTAAGGTCTATCATTACACATATTCGAGGGATATGTGGTTTGAGTTCTACCACTGAAGAGCCAACTTGCATTTACGAAGATAATGCAGCTTGCATCGAACAGATGAAGCAAGGGTATATCAAGGGTGATAATACGAAACATATATCACCGAAGTTCTTCTACAATCAGCAACAACAATGTCTTCTAAACATTCAGGTCAGTAAAGTAAAATCTGACGAAAATGTGGCAGACTTATTTACTAAGTCATTACCTAAGGCCACATTTGAAAAACATGTGAGAAGTATAGGACTAAAGAGATTGTCCGAACTTCCGTGACTCCATGGGACTAAAGGAATTGTCCACTCCCATGACTGTATTAGACTAAAGAAATTGTCATGCATCAGGGGGAGCACCAGATGGTATGTTGAACTCTTTTCCTTCACCGAGGTTGCTTTTTCCCACTGGGTTTTGTTACTCGAAAAGGTTTTTAATGAGACAACAATAATACCATAAATGCAAATCATGGAGAGATGTCGACATCAGGGGGAGCATCCAGAGATGCACTGATGACATCAAAGTGTGTTGTACTCTTTTCCTTCATCGAGGTTACTTTTTCCCACTGGGTTTTGTTACTCGAAAAGGTTTTTAATGAGACAACAAAAACACTAAAGATACAACTTCAGTTGAGGATATTCTTCTCCTTACAAGTGTTCAGGTTTTTGTGCGAAATATTTTTCCTGACACGGTTCTACAAAGGAGAAGAGTCCTGACAAGCGACGCCATTTCAGAAGCTCAAGTATTTTTCTCCTTTGACCAGTTTTTCATCAACAGATGTTTTCTGGAAAGGTTTTGACAAAGCAGTTAGTTTATAATGGTGGTCATCCAAGGGGGAGTGTTGTAGGAACATGAGTGGGGAAATGTCTGACCACCACATGTGGAGACATGCATGTAAACTTCACTCTTTCTACTTGACACATGTAAGGTTTAGTCTTTTGCTAACCAACAAGTGTACAACATAACTCCCACTAGTGCATGTACTCTTTATGTATATAAAATAGGAAGTAGACAACTAATAAGAAGTACTAATTTCCTTCTTCTCTTCTCTTTACTACTATATTCTCTCTTTTGTCTTACCATTCTACTTTATCAAAAACTTGGCAATAGTCACATTCAATAAATTAACATCTTGGCATGTTTGTTTTGCTTGTCTATCTTCACCTCTATGCACTGCACATAGCTGTTGTAATTCAAGACTTCATATACTTGGTGTTATCTCTCTTCACATTCTCTATTGTTTCAAGTAGTTTACAAGTTTTTGGGGTTGTTGTGACCTCTTTTCTTGTAATATATACTTTGTAAATTTTGTTATCTATTAATACAATTTTGACTTATCAAAAAAAAATATCTTCACATTCTCTATGCCCTGTATATGGTAGTAAACAGCAGTTAAGACTCAAGAGTCAAAACTTCATACATGGATCATTAATTAACTTGATGATTGCAAATGGGGATATTTTCAAGGAAAGAGTAAAAATAAAAAAAATAAAAACACCTATACCACGTCCATTACCTTGATAAATCTATAAAATATAGTGTGCATCCAGGCATGGTGTTGCTACAGTGGTTATAAAGAAATAAGGAGGTATCAGTATGCTGCCTCGCATTATATATGGATAGCGTGAAAGGTTTGTGCAGCCTTTAGCTGCACATTAGAAAAAGTAACCATTTTCCATATGTAAGCTCTTCAGAACAAATGAGAACCTGATGCGAGAACCAACAGACAACAATTTGAGACTGGTAGGAAACTAAAGAAAACTTCCCCATTAAAAGATTCTAATCATATGATCCTAGAAGTAACCCAAATTAAATATTTAACTGACCTTTACCATGTCAGTCAGCAATAAGAATTACTTTCGTCCATGAACTCCCTACTCCAAATAGACTGCTCAACAATGTAGTCTCCCGGAGGATCTAAACTTTGTATCATTAAGCGTTTTGATAACCCTGTGGAATATGAGATTATCATATTAATAACCATTATGACAGTGAGTGGAGGAGTTCTCCATAGTTTTTTGCCATTCTACTGAGTAAAATTTAACGTGGATATCGCCAAGACTCAAAAAGGATAAAACATGTATATAACCAAAAAAAAAAAGTACACAGAGTATGACCACAATAGTGTTTAGACAAAGGGAACCCACCGTATTATCAGGAAGTGTTTAAATTAATGTAACTGTAAGTTGATAGATCCTACGCAGGAAATGTAAATAGTAAAACAAAATGAGAAGTTCATGCGACATCTTTTAAAGACAAATTAATGAAGGTTATGAGTCCACAATGCAAGAGTATGGATTTACTAACAAATTTTCCTGATGACAAATCAAAATTGGATAAAAGCATTGCCCAAAAAGAAACCCAAAGAAAAGAGATTAATTACCTTTAGATCTTCGTGTCAGTTTCAGCTGTGTCCATAAAATGCATCAAAATTTTCTTATCATAAACTACGCAGTTTTCTTATCACACCCCAAAAAAACTCTTCAGCGGTTTCATGAAATCAGAACTTGCCTGCGAAGATAAACAAAGACAATTAAATTACCTAAATGAGACTTAACAGAACAACAATTTGCATATTTCATAGCTATCTTATCCCCAAAAGTATTGCACTCGAGAAATAATCACCTTCAGAAAAGCTTGATAAGCTTCCTCAAAACCTTTGAGTCAAAAGAATTGACAGACTTATTGCACCAACTTTAACTTTTAGGGTTCATGTATATCATGCCTCACGATTTGCTTTGCATCTGATTCTCTACATGGACCATTTCAAGTAGTTGTTTATATATATATTCATCCACGGAATAAAACTACACAGACACATAATCAGAAAACACAACTTTAATTGACTACCACGTTATTAGGCTTTGGGGAAATCGAGAATCATTAACGAAAGTATCAAGTTAAAATCAGGATTTGGGTCATTAAATCAACAACGATTCAAATATCGCAACAACAACACACTTGCAGAATCTTCATTAACAACGTCGCGAAGCCGTCGCAAAGTGATTTCAGAAATGACATAACAAATGAAGATAACGTAAACATGAAGACAGTGCGAAGATCTTGCGAAAACTAGAGTGTCTGCGAGATTTAACATTTATACTCTCGCGAGGATGTCGCAAGGTAAATCCGAAATTAAGGGAAATGTTAGTTGTACATGAGTTGTCATCCACTATGTAAACACTATATAAAGAGGAGAGCAGGAGAGAGAAAAGGGGGGATAATTTTGGTAGGAGAGAGAGAGATATTTTGGAGAGAGATATTTTTAGGGAGAGATTTATTTTCTTGATCATCTTCTTCCCCAAATAATTAGATCTAGAGCTCTACAAAATATCCATTAATGGAGATTGTAAATGTAATTCTTATGTAACATCAAAAATCATAGTGAAGAACCATGGATGTAGATCATATTGATCGAACCATGTAAAAATTCCTTGTGTCAATTTATATTTCTAGCACTTATATTTGAAATTTAGGTGATTAATAAGATTTAGATCTACAAAATATTATGAGGGGTGTAGTGTAGGATTTCCTGCAACTACAAGTATCAAATTGAATCGACAGAGAGAAATTAAACTAGAACACCGCTCCCACGGTGGAAGGGCCGACCGAAGAAAAATAAAATACCGTTGTGATAGGACCGTAAAAGAAAATTTGTCATCCTTGAAGACAGATACAACGGATTTTCTTTTATTTTCTAGTAAAAATATTTGAAGAAAAAATATTCTTAACATTTTGTTTAGTTCATGGTGTCACGACATCTTTATAATTAACCAACAAAATATTCTTAACATCTTTATTTTCTATTGGTGGTGGGAGCAACTGCATCTATTTTTGTTATCCCAAAATGCATGTAATTAACCAGTGCACCGATTTAGCGATGGTGGCGGGAACAGTACTTTTGTGGTGAGGGTGGTAGCACTGGTGGTGACAGACGAGGTGGTGTGGAGGTAGCAGTGGACCGGTGGTCCTGTCTCTTCGTCATACAATCATTTTTTCTTGTAATTTTTAACGAATCAGAAGTTGCAACACGTTTTTGTTGCATGCTTGAGTTTTTCCTGGTTGTTTTTTTTAGTTGTGTATTGCGGATTGGGGCGCCGATTGTCACGCGGTCATATAATCTTATTAAAAATTCTAAACATACAACATTTTAGACAACACTAAAACAATCCTCTAACATAACTTCTAGTTGTAGGGCCCAAAAATGGACCCCCTGCTAGCTCCATGTGAGGAGGTTGTTTTAGTGTTGTCTAAAATGTTGTATGTCTAGAACGATTGTAATTTTATAGGGCATGTGAGCCACACGTCGTTACTTCCATAAACACGTGTCGTAATCATCCTCTATTGAATTACGCCCCAGGCTCCCAGCTAAAACCGTTTCTTTTTCACGACCGCCATAGGAACAGATAGATTTTATTTTCCATTAAATTCATCTTCCCAACTCACTAAACTAGGAAGGGAAATAGAGTGTATAATGGGTTTTTTGTTGGATCTGGAACTCATCATGAGCATGTGTTCGTGAAAGTAGTTTACTTGTAAAAGTGAAATCTAAACGCAATTGTTGAAGTTCTGAACTTCCAACACCATTGATGACCCTTTCTTAAAATAAAATATGCTCTGAAATTAGTTTTGGTAATTAACGAATTTCCTACGGTGTTGAGTCTGTTGACTAAGGGGATTTTTAAACTAGACTTTTAATTTGAGATTTTTCTTTGCCTTCGATGCATTTAATCTCGAATTTATTTTAACTTTCATGAAATTTGGTAGTGGTGGTGGATATGGTGGTCGTGGTGGTAATGGCGTTGTTGTATGAAACTGAAGGATGTAGAGGAGGATGGTGGCAGTGAATATGAATTGAAATTCGAAATCCATGAAACTGAAAACTGTAACTGAAGTTGGTTGCTGGTGCTGGTGGTGGAGGAGGGTGTTAGCGGTTGCTACACAGTGAAGCAAAATTGAAAAATTGGTCGAACATATGAATTAATGATAATTTTTGCTGGTTGTGATGGTGATGCTGATGGAGGGTGTTGGTGGTGACAAAATCTGATTAAGAAAGCATAACCAAGTGTACTGTTAATTGGTGATGGGGTTGTTCGTGAAAGAATGAATGGCGGTGGTGATGGCAGTGCTAAATACAGTGGTGATGAAGGAAATCATGGTGTTGGGGGTAAAAGAATGAATGATGGCGGTGGTGGTACTGATTGCAGAGGTGGCGGCGGCGGTATAGGTGGGGCGCGAGTGACAGTATTGTAGGTGTTGGTGGTATCGGGATGTTTTCTGCCTCTTCCTTCTAATAACATTACGGCAAAGAAATAGAGATGAGTACAATGTAGGAAGTAATTTGTTAGTGTAAGGGTATTTCGGGCATTTCAAGTCCCAAAGACTACCACCAAAATCAATCTTTTTATAAAATTGCAATTTTGTGTTAGGTTTCATCATAAACCGACAGAGAGAAATTAAATTAAAAAAAAATCAATTATGTCACCGATTTGCAAGTTGCAACAAACTAAAACAGAAGAAAAAAAAGTCATGTTTCCTTGCCACGTGCACTATAACGACGAAGGATAGACGTTGAAACATAAATATAAGAGGGAAAAGGCTTGGTCCATGAAAAACACATATATATCTTTCTTTCATTGAAGGAATATTACCATTGTTGCTATTTTTCTGCCACTTTCAGGTCATTTAAATAATCTGTGCAACACAATTACAGCAAAGGTTCAGAATCATTGATACCGAAGGAAGCAGAATGCTGTATTTACCCGTCAGCGTTTCACCATCAAAAGGAAACCATAAACCTTCCACAATTTCATCTTTATCAGGGGTGTTTCATTTGAGCCCACAGACTCTAGATCCCTAATACAACGACATTCTACATTATGTTCCGCTGCCTCTTGATGAAAACCACATGTGACTCAAATTTGATAGCAGATTAAAACATTAACAATAAAGTAATGTGTACACATATGTGCTAACTGATGCACATGATATGCAGACTCCACACATTCGATTTCATTTTGAACTCATCTTTTATTGCTACTAATTATAAAATTGGAGTTTAACATAAAAAACTCAACAAAAGTATCTACTCTATACGCGGTGATGCTAAAAGAATCCATTTTGACATTGATTTTCCGTCACATGTTGTTGTGTGTGCTTGTGTGCACTTTCTTATAGTTAGGACAAAATCAGCATGTATCATATCACAATGTGCTATACATGTGGGTGCAACTAAACCAGACTTATTGTAACTTAATCAACCATTTGATGATTTTGGGTTCAAACGGAGAAGAAAACTCAAGCGGGAACAATCAATTCTCATAAATGTTAACTAAATTTTAGTAAGACATCCTATTTTGACTGTACCATTGTTAATTTTGACTAAATTAAGTATTATGCAATTCAATCCCTAACTATGTCAGAAACTAAATGATGATGAACACAAAATATATAAATTTAACGACATTATCATTCAACAATATCCAAAAGTAGTATTTTCTTTAATTCAAATGGAAGATGACTGCAAAAATGACGCGCATATATCCAGAATGTTGTCTCCACCTACTTATTTCATTCCTTGGTCTATATGAATGCATCGACATTGTTCTTCGGTATTTGGTGACCTCAAGGTCAATGCATCCAGTAATTCATAAATTTTAATATGCAACTAATAATGTTTCAATTATAACGAAGAAATAGATTTTCCTTGAAACCTTACACAAAAGTAAAGGATGAGATTAGCCCCCAATACAATGCATCTAGTAATTCTTCAATTGAAATTTTTGGAGAAAAAAAAATGGAGACATATCAGAAGTTAATTAGAACCTAGTATATCGTTTTCTCAATTGAAAATCAAATTAACACATATAGTGTCTTTTTTTTTTTTTACCATCCCAATCTTCGTCGTGAGATTTAGATCCACCAAGGGTTTCATACTGTAAACTTGATGACATCTCTCTTGTGATGATGATCCTTAAAAACCTTCAAAACAAAAATTGAACTTTTAATCAACTTCAACAACCCATCGAAAACCCCATAGAGATCAAACCTTCCCACGTTTACAAAAATCAAAATTATATGAAACTGCTTAAATCGGGATCTAATTACCTGCCCGGAAAAAAAAAAAAAAAAAAAAAAAAAAAACTCTGAATGTATACCTTGAGGTTCTGTAATCAGCGCCGCGGCCAGAACCAAACCCTTCATATTTTTCTCGTAGTGGGGAATGCGATGAACAATGATCATGACGGAAATCTCATCAACTAATCTAAGAAACCAAATCGTTTCGACTCATATTTCTCTCTCTATCTCTCCTTCCCCATTTTAGGTTTTAACTTTGATTTTCATCCGATCATTAGTGGGGAAGTGGAAACATCAGTAGTATCTCTGAGCCGTAGATTTATTTGCTAGTGATGCGCGTCGTTTACACAGCAAATTAATTACTTCTTTCCACACTATTAACTGGTAATATAATGGCAAGGAGTTCGTTCCCACGAAGAGCAGGGAGTTTTTAGTTGTTTAAAAAGTAACCAAAAGGGGGTTTTTAGATTTTAAATCAAAGTAATTGACAAAAGAAAATATAAAAGATTTGTTGTAAATTATAAGAAGAAAGAAGACTAGGGAATCCTTCGTCAATCACCGAACCGAAACTTAATTGAATACAAGTTTATCTATTGTTGAATTTATATTGTTACCAACCGTAGAATAGCAATAAGCTCTGCTATCCCCCGGATTCCTATTGTCACTGGATACGGAAGCGCTCGACTACCAGTTTCTATCCAAATAACCCACCAAGAATAAGCTCTCAAGGTGTAGATTAACGAATGCTTTACACTCTGTGAATCAGGTTGATCCTAGCATCGACGCATAGGCTCGGCCCTTCATCGGTGTTATCTTTATACACAATTGCTTAACAATCCCTCTATCGGCTCTTGCGATTTACTACTTCTGTAAAGAATTGAGTGACAATTACACGTATCACCAACCCCAATACTAGTAGAAGAATTATTGATTGGTTAATTTAATTGATCACTTTAAATAACCCCTCAATATTCTTAAACATTAAAAATAATAAAGATAATCAACAATAAAATAAAACTTGAAATAAACATGGTTTAAGAAATTAAAGCTTCATTGTTCAGGACTTTGAAATCATCCCTAATCAAAAAGAAGTTTAGCTACTCATAGCTAAAAAGAATTCTACAAATAAATAAAAGAGAAAGAATAAAACTAGAATTAAATATAAAAACTCACAAGAAAAGCCAGGGAGCAAAACTTTATTTCTCTCTGTTTCTGTCTTCTAGCTAGAGAAAAAGAATAATAAAAGAAGAAGATGATATTTTTCTTTTGGTTTAGGTAGCTATTTATAGGCATCAAATACCCTAGTCGATCCACAAAAGTCGCACAAGATAGAGATTCAAAGTCGGTGGAGTTTATCCCACTAATAATTGGGTGCAGCGCAGTATATTCTATTAGAGTGCACGCGGCTTCGGATTCGTTCGATCCTATGAGGAACCTTGTATCTTCATCTGCACCGTCCACCTATCCAGCTTCAATGATCCGCAACACACACAATCATTACTACATGTCAACACTCTGCAGAAGCGTGTTTTTCTTTTACGATCGTACAACGACCCGAGTCCACCACGTACTCTGCCTGTCCCCTCTTAAAGGTTGTACGACTTTTGGACTTCCAGCATGGAAGTAACAGATCAACTCCACGTACAGTCTTTCCATCGCATGCCTAGCTCAAAACATCAGCCCATGATCATCATCGTTCAAATGCCAGCACCGGCACAAGCTTCATCGTCATTCTCTCCGTAGCACCGTCGTGATCATCACTGCCAATGGTAGCAGGAACTACCATTCCTTCCTTGATCATCCGAAACATTCATTAATGGCAGCAGCATTCTTCTCTGTTCAAGCTTGAGTTTGAGTAGCACTCAACACCATCTTTCCAGGCTCGTTTTCAATACCAACTCATTTCACTTCTCTGTTTTGTAGCTCGACTCAAAACTCATCTTCTTATTATCTTTCTCTCCATCGCTATTATCATTCCTAGCTCTGCCAACTCGAGAATCAGACATCGACCCATCTCATTTAATAACAACAGAAACCCAATGATGTGAGTTCTGGCTCAAACTCTTATCAATCATCGAATCATGATCATCGACATCATCATCTCCCCGAACTCCGCTCGAGCCCTCGATTTGAAATCGACTCTACCCAAGCCTTATATCATTCTCCCGATCCCATTGATGTATTTAAATTCGAGTATAACGTTAATCAAGATCCATCATCCTCGTGATCATCATGATCATCGAGTTCCATCTGCCATTTCTGTGTTCTGTTTAAGAACAGTGAAGACGAAGTGCCCCGAGTAATGAAGGCGGGTGCCTTTAACAATCTTTGAATGTTGGCAGCCCCTTAAGTAAAAGACTGGACTCCCTTTAGCACTTCTCTTGAACTTGACTACCCCTTAACAGGAAGGTGTCCCTTAACGATCGGTGAGGATGCCAATAACACTTCTCTTTGAAATGACCATTTAGCCCTTAGTCTTCCAAGTTCTTGTTTTGCTCATAACTTCTTCATACGAACTCAGAATGACTCCGTTCTTTCGCCATTGTCTTCATCTTCTCGTCCTCTACACAATAAAAAGTAGAAATCTTGTATTTGAACGAGTTCCAATTGGTCTTTGGCCCTTCTCCACTTGTAGCTAGCTTCTTTCCTTGCACAATTAAGTGCATATTCACTTCTTTTGGATGATTCATCTAACAAAACACAAATAAGAGAAAACAAGCGTAATATACAATAATTTGCAAGAAAACCAACATATACTAGCATGGAATTGACATTAAATATATGTGAAATATGCACTTATCAGCTAGGAATCAACACCACACGTGCGAGTTGTAGGGTGTGGTCTGTACAACCACGACCATAGATTTATCTTTGCCAAGGATAAATCCTGACCACCACTCAAATAGGCAAAGTTAGCTAAACTATGCTTTATACTCTTGACACTTGGAAACATATTACATACACTCCTGGTATGGATGTGTTAGGGTGTAAGAGGGTCTATAAGATTAAACTGATATCAAATGAGACAGTAGAAATATCCAAAGTTAGTAGTGAAGTCAATAACCATTAAGATGATACACTCAGTCAGTAGTGAAGTCAATAACCATTAAGACTGTTTTGAGTCTAGCTATATGAGTAAGAAACGAGAAATGATATAATTGGATGTTTCTAATGGTTTCTTGCATTTACATCTAGCTGAAGATGTTTATCTGAAGATACTAGCTGGGTTTCTCTCCCCCGAACTTCCATCTCATGTGCCACTTGAAGAAGTATTTATATGGACTTAAACAAGCCACAAGGTTTTGGTTTCATAGGTTCAGTGGTTTTCTCGTTTTTTATGGGTTTCGGAAATCTGAGATAGATACTTTTATGTTTCATTATATAAAATTTGGTGTACATATGGTTCTTCTTATTCATGTATATGATATACTTTTAGTGGGTTCTTCTGGTTTTTCAATTACTTCTCTTACCACTGCTTTAAATTTTGAGTTCGCGAAGACAAACTTAGGGCAACTAAATTATTTTTTGGGCATTGAGGTAGTGCTGAACTCTATTTCTGAGAAGCTACTTTTCAACCAAGGAGCTGCTCAAGAACCATGACATAATCAACTATAATCCCGTAACACATTTTTTTTGTTTTTTTTTTTTGTTTCTGCTCAAAATAAGTACCCTGTAACACAAGAACAACACATGGTAAAAAGTGATTCTCTTGATGGTTCAATTTTGTCAGATGCAACATCTTACAGAAGTATAGTAGGAGGTTTGCAATATCTTACTCTCATTAGACCCGACAAAAGTATTGTTATGAATTATGTCTCACAATTCATGCACTAACCCATTGATGTAAATCTATCATTGCCTAAACGTATTTTTAGATACTTAAGGGGATTTATTGGTTATGGAGTTGTCAGTAAACATGGTTCTTGCAATACTGTAAAAAAAATCATGACAATGATTGCATTGGGTGTAAAGATTCTCGCAAGTCCGAAATTGGATATTGTGTATTTTTGGGTGATAATCTTGTATCTTCAAAACATCCACGTTCTTTTACCGAAACTAAATACATGACTTTAACAGTTGATTTTTATGAGATTGAACCGGTTTTCTATCTTTTGGAGGAGTTATAAATGCCATTGGCAACTCCATGTACCATTCTTTTGCGATAATTTGGGAGCTATACGTCTTTTTGCGAATCCTATTTATCATGCTCATACCGAGCATATTGAAGTTGATTATCAGACCATCAGGGGCTTGTGACAAATGAATTTTTGAATGTTGAGTTGTTATACTTTGTATCAAGTGGTAGATCTCTACAAATGGTCTAGCTAAACCTTTTTTCTTCAAAACCGACGCATTACTACCAGCTTGTTATTAGTTGTTAACGGTGTTACTGACATAAACTGATTTTCAGTCTTAATTTTATTTCTTGTATTTCTGTTCACAGATCCTGTTAGTTGGACTGAGTTTCCTTTGTGTTTTACCGATAGATAGTCTAATCATGTATCTCTTTCTTTTCCATATGATTCCGTTACAACTTATCACAAATCTTATACAAGTCATTTATTTTTCATTTACGACTTTTGATCTTACAGATCTTCAAATCAAATGTCAAAGAATATGCTGATTTTAAACCTCAAAAGATAATCTAACTTGATTAATTTGTATTATTGCATAGAAGTTAATGTTAAGTAATGAAACCGGTAAGGACGATAGTGGTATATGTTGTGTGGATCGATGGTGGAAGAGGGGAACAAAGCCAAGATCATGGCTAAGCCCGTTGAGATTGAAGTTTTATTTGGCTTCTCTTAAATATAGCCCACGCCTTTATTAACCATAGCCCATATAAAATAAGTCCTTCTTCCAACCAAACAAATTCTTACAATTATTAACATAACCCACAAGATTATGCACAATTTTTATATATAGCCCAAAATTATATCAAATCCCTAAATCAAAAATTAAAATTAAGCTAATCATGTAATTTTCATAATTAAATCTGTATAAATCTACAATATAATTGATGATTTTAAGAATACTCAGTAATTGTTATCACAATTGAGAAAAAGAACATCATCTTAGAAAAAGGAATTTGGGCGTCAAGTATCCTAGTTCTGCTCAAAAAATATGTTTTACCCAAATCCAACAGTATGATCACCAATCATCATTCAATAATGCAACGCAAGTGATTCCTCTGGTTTTTTATCTTCATGTGACGGAAGTGATGATAAATGCAGTAACATGATTGAAGTCATATTTCTGGCAATATGATTAATCTCCCGATGCATCACTACCCGTGAAAACCCATTACATTATACGATCAACTTGTAACTATTCCAAATCCTACAGGCTACAGCTTCACCTCATTTCATTTTGTTTTTAAATTTGTCTTGATACTTTCTTGAGCAGAGAAAATACTAGCTTTCTCTTTAATGCATAATCATGTATTTAGTTTGAATCTAAAAATAAATTAGGGTTTATATTTTGATTTTGAGGAAGAAGTAGGATTATTAGTAAAACATAATTAAGACGCGTTTGGTAAATTTGATTTTTCATTTTAACTTCAGCTTTTTGGGCTATAGTTAATAAAAGCGTGGGCTACGTTTAAGAGAAGCCTTTTATTTTCCCTTTTATTAATAACTAGTGTCTTCCCCGTGCGTTGCACGGGGTTAATATTTTATATTTCTATGGGGTTTATTTTTCTTTTTATCCCAAAATATGATGGAACCCAAACCTTGGAGTTTGATGTTCATTGTGAGATGTTTTACCAATTAATGAACCATAACAACAAAACGTACCAAATTAATGACAGTTTGTCTACAATTATCTCCCAGACTTGGATCACGATTTACATCAAGTTATCTATATGTATATATAGTATGTATAATTGTCATAAATTGCACTGGAAAGAAGTGGAGAAAAAAGTGAGATTTTCAAGCAAATTATCATTGTACCGATATTGCTCAGGGACTCTTATGTAAGGAACGTGACCCGGTCACTAAAAATCATAGATCTCTAAAATGTAGGAATAACCCCTGAATCACATAAATGCTCGAAGCATATACAGTGATTCCATACTCACAAAAAACAGTAAGTATTTAAATAGAGGAGCCTGGCTTAATTTTCATCTAAGAATCTGAAATTAAGATAGTATTTGAAGCTTACCTTCACTGTTTGTTTAGAGATTTGCAATTAAACTTCATCATCTGCTTTGACATTTGAAGTTTATATTTTTTTAGTTGTTTAGTTTTTTTGTATAGGCTGCATTGTAGTTGAAAAACAGGAGAAACACTACCCATTAGATTAATCTGTGTATCATTCAATAGACCACAAACTCACTAAAAATAAAACTAAAAATCATCGGATACAAAAAAAAAAAAAAAAAATTGCATTGAGAGGTGAGAAGGCATTACGGGTCTGAAATTAACTAAAAAAATAGTAATCTTGTTCAGCCACCAAGTGTTTAAGCAGAAAAGATATCTGAAGAGCCCATATCCAATTACTTAACTTGGATAGATATCTGAGTACTTCGGTTCTTCATCAAACCCGAGCCTTACACTACAGACTTAGAAGTGCATACGTTGTCAAGTTCAAGCGAGGGATCACACCTCTTTATTAGTTAAAAATTCTTCTTCATATGTTAGTCTAATGCAGCCACCCAAAAATATTCACCATGTTACCATAGGATCATTTAGTATTAGAAGTGGTACCTTTGCAAATATTTCCACATGTGGAAAACAACAGTCGTTCAATTCCATCTCCGAATCAGGCAACAATAATGCATCCATGGAAATACATGCAGTCATAGAGACATCACATAACCATGGAAAAGAACACTAACCGTGTCAAGTTCTTCCATACAAAAATGATATGTTAAAGCATGAAAAAAAAAATCAGTATGTCCCTTTCGGATGAAGTTTATCTGTCGTCAAAAAAATTGATCTCAAATGTCTCTTTATACCTGTTATTTAAACATGAATTCCCAAACCAAATATAGTGTGGTTGGAAACTCTGAAAATTCAGCTAGCAACAGTGACAAAGGAAAATGAGACCAACAACTTACTGAAATAACGACGATATTCATACAATACCAGGGATTATCGCGAAGTTAATCCAAAGAGTATATCTTACTGGAAAGTGTTCCATCATCTTCTTCTATTTCTCTAAGAAATTCCCCTGATATCCCAAGAGGCAGTAACTTAGTACTGTAGCTTATAAAAACTATCCACAATGCGAAGAAGAAGATAGTTCTTATAAGCTACTAAACATCTGCCCAGATTGGATGGAATTGCGTACTTTGTGAAAATGTTCTGTTAGTTATCATTGCGCTTCTCTCTTATAACACTCTCCTACTTCCATCTCTCTACAATTTTGTGCTTCTGTCTCTCTCGCACTGCTGTTTCTTATACTACAATTGTGCTAGAGTACTTTGCAACATCAAACATTTTCCATTAAAATTATTCGGGCTCCACAAACTGTATTTATATTTGCTCACCTAACAAAAGAAACAACATGCATTCAACCAAAATACATATTTATTAGACCATAAAAACCAATCTGTCTAAAACATAATCAAGATAAAAATGCCTAATATGATCATAACGCGGGCTTGCATGTATGATACATTAAGATAAATATACATCTATCACACATAACATGACAAATAATCAAGATAATTTTACCTCCATAATGAATTGGCAACTGAAATATAAACCACTAACTCCACGATTTCGGTAGCATCAGCCATTATATACCTTATGGTGCCTGAACTATTATAAACATCATTCATAGTTTAAGAGTTGATGGTATCTCTAAGGGGAATGATCGTGTATACAATATGCCAGTGTAGAACACTCCGTGTAAGCAAGAAATGGCTTTATAATAGATTGCAAACTTTTGCAAATAAATCAATTCTGGAAACAAAGATAATTAATAACGTCCAGTAATTGCAAGCAATACCAATATGGTGTACGCCATAACATCAGTAACTTTGTATATTGTAGGTAGATGCAAATAATTTCCAGATTATCTGCACCAATTTCATGTAATAACATTTATATTTAATAATAATGTCTAGATGTATCTTAAAATAGTACTTACATGAAGATCGACCATAGGAACATATACATAGAATTCCTCGAGAAGAAAACCTTGGATCATTAGCAGTGCTTCATGGGGCATGATGAAATTCATTTCATCTGCGAAATGTGACGCTAAACAAAAGTTATAAGAATCAACTTAATCATAATTGACACTTCAACCTCGATCATAAGCAACACCAATACTTGGAATTTGCATATTCTCGATTTTCAATTAAGTTTTTAAGAAAAATTAGTGTCATAAGTGACAGTAACCTGCAATTCATGGAGCACGTATGATGTTTGGGCATACACTATTGCAGAATGAATGATGTTACTTAATTGGAACACATTGTTTCCTATGCAATGCCAGACTTTATCTCTTATACGACTTATATATTACCATCTCATCATCCCCCTTCGAACAACATCAAATGAAAATACATTGAGCATTGGTGGCGGCGAAGTGATATATCTAATACATCTGATGTAATGCAATTCAACAGAATATTTAAAAATCAACAAAATAACTAAGACATTCAAAGAAATTGCATCTTCCTGAAGAAAATTATTTTAAAGGTCAAAAACAACCTTCACGAATGAATAATCTAAAAAATAATAGAGTGATTGAGTGAGTCTACCATTTATAACAGAGTTCATGTTTTTCAATTCAGTGGTCCACCATGCATACAAAGTTTACGTTTCTTGTCGATGTAGAAAAATATCTAGGCATTCATGTTCTGAAAAAATAAGTTCAAACATTCACCCTCAAACTTGAACTTCCATAATAGAATCTGGTCACGGTAAAACATCAAGTACCTTCAATAACTGGAAAAAGTTGCAACCTTTACTTGGCATATTCCATTGGTCTCCATGCTATTATTTTCCCTTCCAAATCTCACTGAAGACAACCTATAAGATAAAACGAAAACATGAGTAGATAAATAATATAATGACAAAGCATAAACAACAACAATCAATAGTGACAGTTGAGATTTGTGAACAAAATATCCCAAGTGAACATGGGAAACCATTAAACGCCGATGACAAATGAATATTTCAACTTAATCACATTAACAAAACCCCTGATCTATTTTATGGTGGTGAGTCACAGTTAAGACTAACGAATACGAAGGGATTCTACCTACTACATTTAAAGAACTACAAAATTAAGGCTTTTGTGCACTGATTAGCACCAAATGTAGAATTTTACCGAATAATATCTCGGAGTAATATGCATTTATACCTGCAAAGAGAGAGGAAGATTCGAATTAGATCGATTCATTTATACATAAGAAAGAAGAAGAGCTTCTTTGGTCTAGTGTTTATAGTTATGTTTGTAAAAGAGCTGATACTTTTTATCAATGGACTTCACAGCTGGTGTAACAGAAAAATGAAGAGAATTAATCATGTTTAACGCCTATATCACAATACCAATTAGATCTTGTTTACTCACTGTTCATAGTAATAGAATCAGTGGTGATAGCATCTAAAAGAGGAGAATAGAATCACGACATAGGTTGAGTAAGATTTATAAGTGTGGGTATTAATCACTTTCCCCATTTCGTATGTAGCAAAAATTTTGACCTCGTGCTCCAAGAATCAAAGGAAATATAACAGTTTCATAATCAATCTCTAAATCATCTAAACACACAAAGAAAAGGCACTAAACGCAGTAAGACAATAATTTTTAGGAGAAATACTAAAATCAAAACCTTAAGAGACTCTACAAAATACCTTTTCCTTCTTTCTTCAATTAACTATTCCACTTACTCCCTGCAATCAAAACAATTATACTCTGTATATAAGCATCGGGAAGCTCCTTTGTTCCCTACACATGTTCCTGAAAAGAAAACAAAGAAGAAATATAAAAACAACACAAATCAAGTTTGGATGGTGTTGTAAAAACCAAAGAAGAAGAAGTATAGGGAGAAGAAAAGAGGCGTGAGACGTTTCTTTGTCTTTGTAAAAACGAAGGAGAATAGGCAGAGGGAAATCGGCAGCGGAATGGGAGATTAGGGTTTTGCGTTTGGGTTTGATATCTGGATATTGACCACTCTGCCGAAAATATCTCAAAACTCTCAAATTCTATTGGTTGGGGGCCAGGAGCTCTAGAATTCAAGCTTTTGACCTAACTTTCAATGTGAGGCCAGCAATTTCTACTCAAATTATATATACAATGCATTCGGTTAGGGAAGTTGGAAGGCTAGGAATTCAATTCCAAGGAAATTAGACCAATTCTCCGATCCAAACCGTCTTATCAAATTCAAAATTGGATTATTTCGGAATCCAATCACCTCTGAAATCTCCATTTCTATTGCACTGGTCGATGAGTGGAATAGGGTCAAATTGTTCGGAATTGAGTGTTGATTATAGAAAAATAACTCAAGCACCCTTCATTACAAAAACAAGACCGAATGAATTTTTTCTCATTTTTTGAACTTATGGGAGAGAAAATAAACCAGGTCAAGATGGAGATCTGTCATATCGATCCTTTATCTAGGTTTTTATCACCATAAAAAATCTCCCCATCTACCGAACCAATTAATTTTCTTGAACCCAAAATTATATTCCAATTTTTTTTTCTAACCCTGAAAACCAGCATCATATTGTAATCCTAAAACCCAAAAATTCAATCGTTAAAGGAATTACGACTAAAAGTTCTTATCAGGATAGATTAAGATGTAAACCTGGTATGATTTCCATTTAAAAATAGATTTCTTATGCGATTCATCAAAATTTGAAAATGCAAGAGTATTAGCTAAAGTGATTTGTCAGATTTGGATTACATTGTAATCAAATTACCTCCAGTAAACATTAGTTTTTTGAATCATCATCCCACTCCTTGGAATTAGATTTACTCAAAATCCAATTTCTGGAATCTCAGAACTGAACGCGCTGTAACTTTAAATCGGCCTTAGTGTCATCTTTCCCGTAAACCCTTTAGCCCTAAGTAAACAAAAGACATAAAAGAAAAAAAGAAGAAGGTAAAAAGTCATTAAAAAAAAAACACGGATATTCACTTCGGCGATAAATACAATTACCCACCTACATGGTAAAACCACCATAAGCCACACCAGACTGGACCGTACCAAGAGTGGACCAACTATGCCAGGGTAATTGCGTCATTTTCGCCAAATCCTCCTTTAACACACTCGTAATCTTGTTAGGCCTCTTCCTATGGGTATGCCAAACACTGATATTTGGCATATATGCACCCACTATGGGTATGTCAAACTGCCAAACTCATATGCCAATATGTTATTCCTGGCATATAGGCATAGGAGACAGAGTTTCCATCGAGCGATAGAGATTCTATCGCTTGACGACAGCAGAGACTCTATCGCTTTGCGATATTCTCTTTATCTCCAAATGATATTCACTTTATCTCCGAGTAATTTTATATATATATAAATTATCCTTCTCTCCTACTTTTTCATTATTCTAATATATTTTTATATTTAAAGGGTCCCACTAAATATATTATAACACTAAAACTTTTATAAATACCCCACCACACAAACACAAATATATTTTTTATTCATTAGGGTCCCACCCAACACAATTAAATATATGTTTTTAATCAAGTTTGGCATATCTACCATAGTGGGGAAACTCATTTGCCATGCCACATGGCATGCCAAACAACATTTTTTTGCCATACCCATAGGAAGAGGCCTTACAGAATGAACTTTCTAAAGAACACGCAATTGGGGGATATAGAAACTAATTGGGGGATATGAATTACTTCCCCCAACCCATGGTGTGTGCTAAGGGGTGACTTTTGGGGGCGAAAATACTAAAATACCCTTCCCACAAAATAAAAATCAAAAACTTAAAATCAAAAAACAAAATCATATCCCCCATTTCCATGTCCACTTCTTATTAATCTTATTTAGGGGTGGAGCTTTGAAACCCAAATATTTCCCATTCCCTTTCAAATTCTAAACTCTCCCCATTCTATATCAAATTCTTTTCTCCTCACTTTGGAAACCAATTTTTTTTTTATTCGGAAGTGATGAAGATCATGCTGAAAGTGATGATGACCATGCTTAGGAATTGATGAAGACCATGCCGTATCATGTTCCGGCATATGGTCTTCATCAATTCAAAATGGTCTTCATCACTTCCGTTTTGAATTTTTTCGGTATTAATCGGTCCACTTCCCATAGAAAATAAAGCAACATGGTATGCTTGGAAAACAATACCGGCATGGTCTTCATATCAACCGACCATGCCGTAGGTGGGACTGATTAATGCCGAAAAAAATTCAAAACTAAGTGATGAAGAACATGCCGGAATTGATGAAGACCATATGCTTGGAACATGGTACCCGGATGCTCGAGAATTTCCTATCAATGCTTGGTAGTCAAGTGGAAAAAAAAATCAACATTCGGATACTTTTCATCCCATTCCGGCATAGAAATTTAAGCAAAATACTATGCCGGAACATGTACTTATGCTCGAAAACTAGATTACCATGCTTGCACTGTTCAAAACCGAAAAAATCAACTTCTGAAGATCAAAACCAGAAAAAAATCGTAGGGGCTATGCCCCCCCCAACCCCCCCCGAGAGTGGCAAACAATTTATGAACATTTCCAACAATTGCCCGCAAGGGTTTTTGGTTGAATACCATCTCCCGCACTAAGCTTTTTCAAACTGCAACAATGGTGGATTCAAAGAAAAAAAATCAATTTTTCAACCTCTTATTAGCGGTAATTCTCTCATCACAATCATCTTCCATTTTCAAAAAAAGAAATTCCTCTCAAATATTTTTTTCCCTCATTCTACTCTCACCCAAACACAAATAAAAATACACACTAATCTATCCCCCAAATACTTAAGATTTTTACTAATTATTATTAACAACTAAACTTAATTAGTGAGGGGTAAATTAGGAATTGAAAAAATAATTACATAAGGGGTGACCCAGAATTGCTATTGGGACTCCTATTTTGTCTTGTAGCTATATCCCCAATTAGTTTTCATATCCCCGATTACTTGTTCTTTCTAAACCGTAATCTCAGCTCCTTATCACCTTCTCAATTAGCCGTAATCCAGCCACGTGTCTCCTTTTCCCGCCCAAACTTTTTCTCTCACTGCATAAATCCCCAATTTCTTCTTCTTCATTCTCATTCTCATTCTGTAACAGAAAAAAACCTAGAAAGGAGAGAGCTTCTGAAAGGTTTCATTAATGGCGAGTTTCTTCTTAGCATCACTGGTACTCTTCACACTGTTTCCACTTTCAATACCAATTCTTCCTTCTGAAATCATTACCACCGCCATTGAAACACTCTCTGGTTTAGGTTTCGTTTCCATGTCATTAACACTTTCACTCGTTGCTCAAACCCTAATATTCCCATCACCAACAGCAACAATCTTTGCTCCAACTGATCTTGCTTTTATAAATTCAGGACAACCGAATCTAAATCTTCTTCAATATCATTTCTCACCACTCAAATTCACAATCAAATCCTTAAAATCACTTCCATATGGTACTAAGATTCCAACATTGATCCCTAATAGAACCTTGATTGTTACCACATCACCAGGAGAAACTGATCAAATCTCTATTAATAATGTTAGAATCAATGATTCCGCTGTTCTTGATATTGGATCTTTAACCATTTTCGCTATTGATCATTTCTTTGATCCTTCTTTTGAAGATTTCTTTACTCTCCAGCTGTCACCGACTCCAAGCCCTAAGTTCGATCTTGAATGCAAGAATCCATTCCTAGATGATGTTTCTTCTTCTTCAAATTCTTCGATGGCTAATATTACTTCATCTGTGATGAGGTTGCTAGGTTATTCAGTAATGGCTTCATTTCTTGATCTTCAATTACCAGATCCAACAAGAAAGTTAACAGTCTTCGCATCTACTGATGCAGTTTTGGATCCATTCTCGATGAATTTCAGTTCTTCATCTGTATTTCATCGTCATTTTCTTCCCTGCAAACTCACAGCGTCAGAATGTCAGATATGCTTAACCTAGTCTTGTATGGAGAAATTACAGTGCCGACGCTCTATGAGGGTTTTACCGTGACATTCACTGTTGTTGGCGATGTATTGTTAGTTAATGATGTTCCATTACTATATCCAGACATTTATGTTAGTGATTCCATTGCTGTTCATGGTATTCAACAGATTCTTACTCTCCCAATTGGCTCTCTATTTGATGAATTTCATGGAAAAGATACTTCTCCTACTCCTAGTCCGTCGATTACACAGCAGCCTATTGTTCTTGCCTTTCCTGCAGCACAAACTGTCATTACAGATTCAGTGAGTTCGAAGGATTTTGACTCTATAAATGGTGATTTTCATGGAAAAGATACTTCTCCTAGTCCTCCTTCATCGATTACAAAACAGCCTATTCCTGCAGGTGAAACAGTCATTACAGATACAGGGAGCTCGACAGATTCTAACTCTATGTTGGATGATTATCACGGAAAGAATGTTAACGACTACGACTGAATTCCGAGCTTGTAGATATAACTTTGGTGATTTCAGCAATTAAGAGCTTTCTTGCTTTTTCTCATGAAGGCTTGTATTGATCAGTTCAAGTTGCTTCTTATTGAACTTCATCCAGATTAACAATGGTATGTACATATATCGTTTAGTATTGTCGATTTATTGGTTTCATTCAAATCTCCAGAATGAAATGATATAGTGATAAATCAGTTTAGTAGCCTGTTTGTCATTGGGGTAAATCAGTCTAATGTTGTAACTCTGCTCTCATTTCTGATAAATGATTGTAATTGTTCACAAGTTTCAACTACTATGAAGAATTCCCAACTTTATGAATGCTTGTTAATTTTCATTTGTTTCAAGAGTTTTAATTTCTGAACCAAGCTAATGGATTGAGGTTTCTTTATGAGCACTAGTTATCAGTATTATGTTATGGTGTGAAATTATCCCTTTCTTTTTGCGTTAGAATGGAATTTTGCAGTTAAAGTGTATGTGAATCGAAATTAGGGGGATTGTAATTGCCAACTTTTATACTTAGTGTGATCACTGTTGGGTAAGTGGTGCAAGGCATCAGTCTAGGACCCAAAATCTAAGATCTACCTTTATGCGAATGTGTCCTAGGAGGCTTTAACATAGAAAACGAACCATATAAATCCAGGAGAAGAGACCAATTGTGGTTTCTGCTGCTGGAAGTTGCTTGGGCATTTTCCTAGCAGGCTTGCCGTTTCTCTTGCAGGATGGTCATTTTTCTAAAGAAATGAGTCCAATATTGGCCTTTATCGGCTACTAGTAATGGACATTTTATTTTACTTTTTAGTTCTCATACAACTGTAACATATCTAGGATCTACTGTAATTGGAGTAAGAATTATTCTACAGAATGGCGCCCTGTCCGAACAAGCACTCAGACTGAAGAACTTATATGGCTGTTATCTGTAGATGATTTGCTTTCTTGTGAGTTTAGGTGTATACATGATCTTTCTCATAGGCATAGGGGGCAGAGATAGTACTTCTGATGGAATTTAGTAGGTACTTCATGTAATCAAGTATTTGTGACTTGACCACTCTGTGTAACAATGTTTTTACCAGCAACCAAATCCAAGTTTCTATTGGTTCTCGATGGTGAAATGGCCTTGTTTGAGGCACAATGGAGAATGGAACACAACGGGTATTCCCGTTGTATAACACATCAAATTGTCGTAAGTGATACTCCCTCCGTCCCAAATTAGTTGAGCCATTTGTAGTTTGCACAATTATTAAGGCAAAGAGAAAAGGGGAGTATGTTTAAGTATTTTTATAAATATGCCCTTATGGATAATAACTTGTAAAACTTAGAAATAATTTATCTCTTAAACTATACCACGGTTTTTCGTCAACTTTATAATGTTGAAAAACATTTTAAAACACCTACTTAACGAATATAAACATGACTATCAAATTATACATATATTTCTTATAGTAACAATAATCAATTAAAATGGTAGTTTTAGAAATATCCTCATGATTAGTGAAATAGCTCATCTATTTGTGGGACAAAATTTAAAACCAATTGGCTCAACTAATTTGGGACGGAGGGAGTAATAAAAAGGGTCCTAATATCATACATGTAAACGTAGACATCACAACTATAGCACTGTACTCTAGAAACTCCGTGAATTAATGTACATGAATCAAATGCAAATTTCTTACTTAATACATGACCTGAAATTTTATATATAAATAGCGCGTTTGGATACACATTCAGAAGTAGCTTTTCGACTTTTAGAAGTCAAAAAGCAAGAAGTTAGTTTGAGTGTAAAATTTTAAAACGACTTCTGGAAGTAAAAAAGTCATTTTTTTGTGAATCAAAATGTTTTTGATTCCGACTCTGGTCCTGACTTCTACTTCTGGAGAAGCAGATTTGTATCCAAACGCGCTATAAGAGTTCTTAATAGGTTGTTTGGATACACATCCAGAAGTTGCTTTTTGACTTCTATGAGCAAAAAAGTCAGAAATTAGTCTGGGTACACAATTTCAAAGTTACTTCTAAAAGCAAAAAAGTTAACTTCTTGTGAACCAAAATGTTTTTGTTTCTTACTTCTACTCCTGATCTACTTCTGGAGAAGCAGAAGCACTTTGACTTCTGGTATCCAAACGCGTTATAAGCTTCTAATAAAATCTAACAGATTTTCGATGCTCTTTTTCAACAAATGGTTACAAAAAGATTTGGTCATTGAAAGAGGTAAGAGATCTATATCACTTTGATTTTTTTTTTAAATGCATAGGTTCATACCAGAACAAAGTAGTGGCGGAGCCGGGATGGGTGGGTGGGGTACAAAAATTTTCTTTTGTAAAACCTAAATTAATGTTTAGTTTTTTTTTTTTTTTTTTTTTTTTTTTTTTTAATTGACATAGAATGTGAAACTCATACTAGGATCTGCACCTATTTGCGTTGTACGTGAATATACAATCCATGTAATTTTGATTTGTGACCTGCCCAAAAATTTCTTTTGTCGCGCCTAGATCAGTGTCTAGCTAGCATCGAAAAGTGAAACTGAGGTTAGGATCTGCACCTGCTTCCGTTGTATGTGAATATACAATCGATCCAATTTCGATATGTGACCTGCACATCATTGGGCGTACGCAAACTGCATAAGAAATATTGCTCCTGACAACGAGCACCTCATTCACGGCAGAAGTAGTGACTCATATGTCATAATCTTAGCATATGAGTCATTATTTTTCTGGAAATAAGGATTTCCATGTGATGTAGCATGTAGCAAGGATAATATGTTAGTTACTTCTAATCCTTCAAAGCAAGAGTGGTTACTCTCTTGTGTATATGACTCCACTTACAATAATTTTTAAAAATTGCAATGGGATTTCATAAAAGATCTCAGTGATAATATTTTCCAACCATGGATAATGGGTGACCTTAATGTTCACCTAAGTAATAGGGCCAGTCTTCAAATCATTCTTCTATTAATAATTGGGTGTGGAGTACAATTGATGCTGCTGGACTCATGGGCATGGGATTTGTTGGCCACAATTTTACATGGACCAATAGAACTAATGACAAAGGTTATAAAAGAGCTAGAATTGATTTAGCATTCCATAATGTACATTGGCAAATGGATTACCCAGACTCTAAGGTCTATCATTTGCATTTTTTAGGTTCAAATCACTGTCCCATCCTTCTAGTAACTGAAGCAAATTATGTCAAGCCTAGAAATTCTTGGAAGTTCTATAGATGTTGGTTGAAAGACCCAACTTGTTCTCATCTAATTTCAAATTCTTGGACTACCTATGTCACGATTCATTCAACCGAAAACATCAAGCATAAACTTATTTCTACTAGGAAAAGTTTATCTAAATGGAACATGGAGCATTTTTGGTAGATTAAATTAACATATTACCCACTTTAAGAATCAGCTAGATTTCCTACGGTCTTTTCCTTACAGTGATCAAACTAGTTACCAAATTCAGACTACAGTAGATAGTCTACAACATTGCAAAAAAAATAGAAGATGAATATTGGCAACAGAAATCAGGTGATGATTGGATTAGAGATTGTTAGTACCCAAAAATCGCTCCTAGGCAAAGCAATGTACTGTTGTAGTACTTTCTTTAGATTCGGAAATCAAAATCGTACAAAACGAGCCTAAACCAAGATATTGGCCGTTCACGTTTTGCTTCGGTTACAAAGAGGAAAAAATGGATTGATCTTAGGGGAGGGAAAGCGAAGAAAGTTTGTGGAAATCAGTGGTGATTGAATCGAATTGAGTGTGAGGTTATTAAGCTATGGAAGAAGAAAGGCTTGAAAAATAATAAGCTTGTTATGTCTTCTGAATAGACAAAGTTGTCTATTTATAGCTTAGGAAACACCCACTATTTCCTCGTAAGTAGTGGAGATTATGGAGAGATGGAGAGATGGGAAGAGTGGAGATAATGGCACGATTACGCCAGAAGTTTCTGGAAACCGTAAAACACCACTCCATTACTTAGCCACTTCCTTTAACTGCTTACCACTACTTGTAACTTCCTTATCATGGGATGTTGCCATGCCGCACGATTGTTGTAAGCCACCAGACCAATACCCATAAATAATTCCCCTATGTAACGTGCTTGATTTCTCGTAGGAAATTAGTGGAGTCATGGACTTGTTTCTAGTCTTGTCTAGATTGTCACGATACTTGAATGAGTAATAGCCTAAGCTAACCAGTCTTTGTCTAAATGGCGTAGCTTGAGCAGACAACTCTACTCCAAGGTTACGTGCGAATAATAATGAGTTTGCCATAAGATGGCATTGTAATTAGCTAGCCATACTAATACATGTAGCCAGCATAATACACCAAGCTAGTCAGGTTGGCGCGACCTAGTCGATAGTTAGCCGAGTCGGCATGGACATAGGTGCTAGGCTTGGAACAATGCAGCCGCGACCATATGGCTAGGCTAGGCCAAACTAGGAGATAAGGAGGTCATGGCCATAGATAGGCTAGGCCTAAGACAAGGAAGCCGTGGCCACATGGTTAGGCCATGCCAGAGACATGGCCAGGCTAACAGGTAGGGTAACCGTGGCTAGTTAGGGACTTGGCCAACTAACATGGAGACCATGGTCGAGAGGTAGGGTAGCCGTCTAGGCTGGTAGCCATGGGCCAGGCCAAACTAAGAGGCAGGGAGGCCGTGGCTAGCTATGCTGGGGATAAGGTGGTTGTGGCCACTAGATAGGCCAAGGCTGAGAGATAGCGGGCCGTGGATTGACTAGCTGGAAAGCTAGAGAGCTAAGAAGGTTGTAGCCATACGACTAGCTAGGAGGAACATGGCTAGGCCGGAAGGCAAGGTAGCCTGGCTTGCCAATAGAAAGGGATGTCGTGGCCAAAGACATGGCCAGGCCGAAGGATAAGATAGCCGTGGCCAATGGCCAGGCTAAGAGGTGAAGAGGACGAGACCAAGACAAGGTGGCCATGGTCAGTTGGGCTAGACTAGGAGGCCGTGGCTAGTTAAGGAACTAGTGGCTACGAGCCTTGGCTAGTTTACTAGCTAGGGATGTCGTGGCCAAAGACATGGCCAGGCCAAGAGATAAGGAAGCCGTGGCCTGGCTAGCCAATTGGCTAACTACGGAATTAATGGCCACGACTTGATTATGTAGTGCGGCCATGTTTGGCGCTAGCACTTCGTTTGTAGCGTACAAAACATACTCGAGGAATTCTACCGTGGAAGTTATGCGACTCGAGGTAATATTCCAAATATTATGCTTCTGGTGATACATTTATTCAAAGTAGCGCAATTGCTTATTCTGAATACTTATCAGTATATGCTGATTAATACGTAATAATTCGTATGGCCATGCATAAGATAATGAGAGTTCAGCCGAGTGAAGCTCTAAAATCCTGTAGGCACACTGAGGGCCATTGTGGCCATTAATGAGCTATGTGCTCTCAATTCGCTTGCGAAATATGATACAACAATATGAGTTTCTAATTCTGATACCGAGTCAGAAGCTTATATATATTTATTTGTACTTTTGGTAGAAGCAAAAATTACAATTTTCTCCCTTGTCAAAAACCCACCATCTACAGAGTTACTCATAATAATACTTCTTATTTTCATGCTTTAGCAAATAAAAGAAGAGTAAGAAATAATATTACTGCTCTAAGAGATGCTAATGGTCAATGGTATCATACTAGGGAATACCTAACTATAAATTATTTTTTTAATATAGCTTCCACCACCAATCCAATAATAAACGACTCTTCTTTCTATCATGTTCATGAGACTATCACTCCAACATATAATGAAGTTCTCATAAGATGCCAACTAAAGAAGAAATTTATGAAGTAGTAAAGAGTTTAGCTAGTTGGAGTTCTCCAGGGTCAGATGGATTTCCGGAAAGTTTCTTCCGATCTCAATGGTCTATTGTAGGGGATGACATCACATACATGGTGCAGAACTTTTTCTCAACAAAAAATATGCCACCTTACCTAAACCAAACATCCATATGTTTAATACCTAAAACAAAGCATCGTGCTTTTCCAAATGATTACAGACCAATTGGGTTGTGTAAAAATACATACAACATCATCTAAGTTACTAATTACCAGGACAAACCATTCATGGAAAAAATTATCTCACCAACCCAAGCTGCTTATGTATCTAAAAGATTCATAAATGATAATATTATCATTACCCCCGAGTTAATTCATTCCATGAACAAATCCAAAAAGAAAACTTGTCAAATTGCTCTAAAACTCGACATGTCGAAAGCTTTTGATCGACTTGAATGGACGTTTTTAGACAAAATGCTCCAATTTTTGGGCTTCAGTAAAGATTGGAGAAACATGATTTAACAGTGTATTACCAATACTTCTGTCTCTATCAGATTAAACAGAAGTTTTTGTGATTATTATACTCCTATTAGTGGATTAAAACATGGGGATCCTTTATCCCGTATCTCTTCATTACTGCAATGGAGTATCTCAGTAGAGCTTTAAACATTATTGAAGAAAATTTTCTCATTAATGGTATTCAAGTAGTTAACCATTCCCCCTCCATTAATCATCTTATTTTCACCGATGACTGCTTACTTTTTTTTTCAAGCTGATCACATGAATATCGATCATATTCTCAAAATTCTTAAAGACTTTAGTGATCTTTCTAGTCAGATTATTAATGTTTCGAAATCTGCAGCTTTTATCAC
The DNA here is from genome assembly GCA_023531295.1 of Papaver armeniacum. Taxonomy (NCBI): domain Eukaryota; kingdom Viridiplantae; phylum Streptophyta; class Magnoliopsida; order Ranunculales; family Papaveraceae; genus Papaver; species Papaver armeniacum. Next base: position 43,790 of record JAJJWW010010293.1, on the reverse strand, counting down.
CAGATAAATGACGCATGATGAAAAATTAGTAATTATAAAAAAAATTGCGAGTTAAGCACAACTCTGCTCTTCTGGTAAATATTTAGACTTACCAATTCTTCTGGATAAATCTAAAACTAGCTCTTTTAACTTTATAAGCGAGGCTTTTAAAAACAAACTTTAAGGATGGAATTTTAAATTTTTTAATCAAGCATCAGGAATAACATTGATTAAGTCAATTTTAAATTCCATCCTTGCCCATTATATGAGTGATTTTAGGCTGCCAAAACATATTATAAATCAGTTAGATACAATATAAAGAAGATTTTGGTGGGTTCATAAGAGCAACAGAGGTATTAATTATATTGCATAGGACTCCCTCTGTTTCTCAAAAAATGATGGTGGTCTTGCCTTTATAAATTTAGAACAATACAATAATGATCTAATTACTAAGCTGGCTTGGAGACTATGTACTGAGTCAGATCAACTTTGGGTTAAAATTCTCAAACCTAGATATTCTCCATATTGTGATTTCATCCATTTACAGAGTGAACATCGTAACTCCTCTTAGATATCGAAAAGAATAGAACATGGCTTAAAAACTGTCAGAAAATTCCATAGATGGGATGTAAGATGCAGAACAAAAAATTTGACCTGGTATGATTAATGGGTGGAAGGTTTAGACGAGCCTCCAGTTCCGAATAGTAGCTATGCAGAACTGTCTAGAATAGTCTATGTCTCTGATATAATGCTTCAAATCCAAGAAGATGGAATGTCCCCCTTATATGAGTGATTCTCGCACGCAAAGGTTTTAAGTTGTGTGAAGTTTTATGAACACAGAACTGAATGCAACCAAAAAAGTTCGGTAGACCATCCCGAAAAGTGACCCAGAACAACTTCCTCACATGCAAAGCTTTTAAAAGGGTCCCATAATATTCAGATGGGACTTACTGCTTCTTCAAGGGTTCATCGTTGATTGAGGTTGTTTAAAATGGCGGTCCACAAATTTTAACGATGGCACTAATACATAAAGAAATTTTAGTGAAACTCATCAAGTTTAAGCATCAAATAATTCATTCATCAGGTAATTGACTCGAAGGGTTTGCAATGCGTTATTTGAGGGAGCTCCCTTCACGTGGTCTAATAACCAGAAAGGTGATGCAAACATTCGTGAGAAAATTGACATGGTGCTATTGTCAAACAATGGATTCAACTCTTCCCAGATTCCAAGGTAAGCCATTTATCTCGGGTTGGGTCAGACCTCACAACCTTATTATGTGTGGAAGCAGACTGGGTTAACCCCTCAAATTGTGGTTAACCCAGACTTCCGAGTAGAGAAGAAGATGAGCGAACTTGAAAACTAACTAAAATTAGTAGTCATATCTCCAAAGACCAGAGTAAGGAAGATAACTCAATTAAGTAAAACGACACATAAATATGAAATCGAGAGACTTATATCGATTGTTTTTAGCTCCACGAAAAAAGAAGAGCAAGATAATATAAAAAACAACAAATTTTACTACATCTTCTATAAATTGAGTCTGCTTCCATACATTGTACAGATGGAATTTCTCCGACCCTGATTCTTTTAAATTCATCTTTAATTCATTCGAACGTCCAAATCTGACTAGAAATAAATTTCCTAATTAAACAACTTTGGGACCTTAAATTTAGGAACCCACACAATTAGTGAGGCATTTTATCACTGCGAAAAATCAACAACGGACATCAAAAATATGACCAATAAAAACAAGCTTAATAACGTCTACTTGTACCTTTATATAGTCCTATTTAATTATTTGTCTTGCATTCAAGTTTTTTCTAAAATATTTATAATTATGGCGCGTATAAATATATTTACCTTAGAAAATTAAGCGATATCGGGCTATGTACGTCATGTCTTGTTGGCCTAACCGCTTAAGTAATAACTTGTTTGGGCTATGTATGTCATGTCTTGTTGGCCTAACCGCTTAAGTAATAACTTGTTTGTTTAAATCAGGCTAAACATCTGGATCTGACTCGACCCAAGTCATGAAAAGAAATATGTACATACATATTTGAGTGTGTAAAGCTATCAATCAAGTGAAGGTAAAGAAAATAACACAAGTGTAACCTAATGTGTAGAATAGTATTTTATGTTACAATAATTATACCCTGACATGAAAAAATCAATTAAGTAAACTTATTTCGGCTTTTCACCGAAGTTCCCATAGACGGAGACAACAATGGACCCCACTCCTACCCATACAAATCCGAACCCAACATGCTATTTATGCGATTCCCTTTCGATCCATTTGATTCCTTTTCGGATAAGACAAGTATAAACTTCGGTGTGTAGTATCGTTGTTCGAATTTCTCTCGCGTACTTTGGAGTAGTCCCAATGGGCCTCTCCTCCCCACCCCAGAGCTAGCAGAGATCTCATTACGTGCCTATCGGTTTTCTATCGGTGTTTCCTTGGTCGGTTTATAAATCATTTTTGTTCACGTTAAAAAATACTCTCTCGGTCAAGTCATCCCTGAGTCAGACAAAACACTTTTTTTTTTTTTTTTTTTTTGAGTTAGACAAAAGTGAGTCAGAAAAAACACATTTTTCAAGTTAGATTTAGGTGATCTGAGTCAGAATTAGAAGGGGATAAATGGGGATTGCTCACTTACCCACCTTTATACACAAGTGGGTCATAAAATGAAGAAACGACCAAAATAACTAACAACAGAATTCCGAGGAGTTTGAAGAATTAGAAATAGATAGTACCCGCGTTTGAAATCCTTCTGAAATATTCTCACTTTTTATCGGATCTCTCTCTGCCTAAACATGTAAACACGGTACCGCGTATTCAACCCCCAAAGTATTTATAGTTTCCTTGATCGTTAGTTAGGTTAAAGTAGTATCATTTGAACATAATTCAATTCCCCAAATCTTTAATTACCCTGTCAAGAAAAGAAATGAAGAAAAATCAAGGGTGTTGTTTTCCTTTCCTGAGATTGCCATCAGGTAAAGACATCAAAACTCAAGGTCTCATCGAAGAAACTGACAAGAACAAGAATCAGAACAAGAAGAATAAGTATGACAAAATTGAGGATGATTGTGGTTCAGGTACTTTTTTTAATTTTTGTTTCCTCTCTTTCTTTAGATGAGTCGTAATTTTAGATTTTTGTTAATCATTGAGTGTAACATAATGCTGTTGTTTGATTGTAAAATATTCCTCCCAGTTCCAAACAATGATGGGAGCTGCAGCAACGGCAAAATGACTAATGCCGCTGCTAAGATATTCACATTTCAAGAGCTTTCTATTGCTACCAAGAACTTCAGAGAAGAGTCTGTTGTGGGTGAAGGAGGTTTTGGGCGTGTCTACAAGGGTTATTGTTTCGGGAGTGACGGGGAACAGGTAGAAGTTGCGGTGAAACACCTGGACAGGAATGGGATTCAAGGAAACAAAGAATTTGTGGTGGAAGTTCTGATGTTAAGCCTCTATCAACATCCTAACCTCGTTAATATGGTTGGTTACTGTGCTGAAGGTGATGAACTACTCCTCGTTTACGAGTTCATGCCTTTGGGGTCTCTGGAATATCATCTACATGGTAATAGACACAGACACACTAATCCCATGCAGCTAACTGGCAGAATATATTGCAGTAGAATGTAGAAGATGAAAATTCATTTGAGCTATTGACTATCACAAAGTTTTTAACTGTATTATGTGTGTATTCTGATCTATTTTAGATGTTTCACCGAACGAGGCCCTGAACTGGAATACAAGGATGGAGATAGCACTTGGTGTAGCTAAAGGCTTAGAGTACTTGCATGATAAAGCCAACCCTCCAGTGATTCATAGGGACTTGAAGGCTTCTAATATCCTTCTAGGTCAAGATTATCATCCAAAGCTTTCAGATTTTGGTCTCGCAAAGCTTGGTCCTGTTGGTGAGAACAGCCACATTACTACTCGAGTTATGGGAACCTATGGTTATTGTGCTCCAGAGTATGCTAGTACTGGTCGACTCACTTTTAAATCTGATATCTACAGTTTTGGTGTTCTCTTGCTTGAACTCATCACCGGACGAAAGGCGATCGACTTTACCCTGCCAGCTGAAGAGAATACTCTGGTTAACTGGGTACATATTAATATCTCTCTCTCTCTCTCTCTCTCTCTCTCTCTCTCTCTCTCTCTCTCTCTCTCTCTCTCTCTCTCTCTCTCTCTCTCCTCTCACTCTCTCTATCCCTCTCTCCCACTAACATCTTCTGGATTATGTCTTTACAGGCAAGACTATTGTTGAAAGATCCTAGGAAGTTCCCACACATGGTAGACCCACAACTGCAAGGCCGCTATCCTACAAGTGGCCTTAACAGAGCTCTAGCTCTTGCAGCTTTATGTGTGCAACAGGTAGCTACAAAACGACCTCCCATGCGGGAAGTTGTGGCTGCTCTTTCACGTTTAACTTCTCAAACTTATGGAAGCACATCCAGCTCCATCTCAACAAAACTAACCTAGTCAGCCGTCAAGTAACAATAACAAGAATAATAAAGAAAGCCTGGGTGAAGGTGGGGCATAAGGTGAAGAAATCAGTTCCGAAAACTTAACCAGAATTTACTCAAATCTCAGTCAGATACAAAGACATATCGACAGAAAAACAAAAAGAGAGGTGGTATTCCGTGTGAAGGTTGGAAGAGATTGAAGATACTGACTCAAGACGCATAACTACCTGACGAGATGTTGTCCAGAAATTTAAGAGCAACAATAAAAATAACACCATGACTTCATTGACAAAAAAACAAAATTATCATTTAGCTATGTTCTTCATGGACATTTGTGTGATTCGACCTGAATAAAGTATGAGCAGGATAAACAAACCATCCAAAGTTCATGAATAAGCCAGAGTCAAGATGCTGCAGAGAATTGAAATTCCCAAGATATTCAATGCAGTGTTCAAATGCAGAGTACAACAAAAGACAAGGCGTAACATGTTGATTTTATTTTTGGGGGCAGGTTATGTGTTTTTGAAAGCAAGCAATGGAGGAGGAAAGTGAAAAACGAAGTATATGTGTAATCCATAAATGTAAATATGAAATTTTGCCATTGTCGCTACACTTCCAGTCACTTGTTCATTTTAATTTGCTCCCTACATAACAAAATTTTCTCAATTTTGAGTAAAGGGAATCAGGTACCCAAGATTATGTCTACCAGAGAGTCAGAGTGCCTTAACTCGAGAGTTACACCCTTTGTAACTCATTCAGCCTTCTTTTAAAGAGTTTAATGCCTATATTAACACTGGTCTAAGCAATAGAATTGACTCACCGATATACCATTAACTCGAGAGTTTACTGTTTCCATCTATCACTAGACGAATCATTCTAAAGATGATGATCCTTTGCTAAGCTTATAACTGGAACCTCTTTGAACAAAGTGTATACCCACAAAGACTAAATGTTGCAACCAGAGATGCATTCTATCATAAGTGACAGACTTCTGAATGCTGAAAATGGTGTCTCTCAACTACTATCATGCAGCATATGAATCTCAACAATCTCCAATAAAAAACAAAATAAAGTAAAAGTAATAAAGCAAGAAAAACATACAAAGCATTCGCCTTAAGACGATAATTGAACATTAGGCCTGAAAAATCCCATTCATTCATCATATTCCTGGAAAAGCTTCGTTTGCATAATTGCATACACCGAGTTAACACTAAAGCTTGGAATGATTTATCATGTATCATGAAAAAACATAGAACTACCGATTGGTTTACGATAAGCAAACAGGTAACTACTACTACTAAGACAACAGAACAACTACTCTTATCTCTGATTGTACTGCAACAAGATACTTACAATATTAATCCCGACCAAGTTCAACGAGAAGCGATTTGAACATGACGAAATCTTGTCTCTGAGACGAAGGCAATGAAATTGGTAAAAGAAAACCAGAACTTCAAAGACGTTGCTTCAGAATCACCAACTACTTCAATCTCTAACTCCCCAAAACTCGTTGTAATCAATATTGCGATCATCATCTCCAATTGAGAGAGCCTCTCCAATTTGACGTTGTTCATCCAGTGAAGTAACTAACTGGTCAAAACCATGAACAACAATCGAATCACTCAAGTACATATTTGAAACAAAAACTTCAATAGGAACATCATTCAATAACAGCAGCTCTCCAGATTTCGAAACTTGGATTGAAAAATCTTTATCCAGTGTCCGTAACATCGTTCCGTCTTCAAGATCCCAAAGATCATTCTCAGTAAGTTTACAAGGAAGAAAATGACGATGAAATACAGATCCAAGACTCAAATTCATGTAATACGGCGTCAAAACTGAATCAGCAACAGCAAAAATCGTCAGATCTGTAGTTTCTCTCACTAATCCGCGTAATTGAAGATCAAGAGATGAAGACATTATAAAATAACCTCTTGATAACAGAAACTTTGAAACATTAGCAATTTCAGTATCAAATTCAGAATAATCATCGTCAGGATAGAATCGGCATCCATGAGTAGTTTGATAAATTGGATCAAAGAAATCATCAATAGCGAAAATCGACAAAGATCCATAATCTATAATAGCAGATTCATTGATTCTAACACCATTTACAGAAATTTTTCCTCCATTCTCAAAACTAGAAACCAACAAACTCTGATTTGGGAACAAAGTAGGAATTCTAGTACCATAAGGAAGTGATTTTAGGGTTTGAATTGAGTATTTCAATGGTGAGATATGATACTGGAAAAGATTCAAACTAGGTTGTCCTGAATTGACAAACGCAGTATCAGAAGGAGCAAAGATAGTAAGTGCTGCTGATGATGATGGAAATGTCGAAGTTTGAGAAACGACGTCAAGTGTTAATGACATGGATTCGTAACCTGAGTCCGATAGAATTCTGATCGCTTTTGTTACTAGTTCTGATTGAATTACTGCTGGTTCTCCTACTTGAATCAATGAGATTAGCAGCGCTAGGGTTAACAAAAAATACGCCATTACTGAAGAAGAAGAAGAAGAAAAAGAAACTGGAATTTCTTGAGGTGTTTTTCTCTGTTTCTTGATTTCGAGAATGAGAATATTAGAGAGTGAGAGAGACAATGAGATAATATCTAGTGGTAGTAGTACGGAGAGATTGGTGTGATGAAACAGAATTTTGGCGGGAAAACACGTGGCACCAAATGGTCATTGCAGTGCAACTTTTCTGTTACACGAAAGTTGTTCCAAGATTATAATCAAAAATGACAAATTTAACCCTGGATATGAGTGTAGCACTTGAAACCCGGAACAGAGCCTGTTGGGTTGATTTGACCCGGATTACCGGTGGAAGAGTCATCTGTAACGGTCTTAGGTTGTAACGGAGTTTGTGTCTTAGGTTGTTTCTAACGGAGTTGGTATCTTATACTCTATAGGTTAGTGTTATTAATATTGTAGTGCACAGAGATACTTTGTAGTGGGTAAGAGACTGATTGAGTGGAGTTAGTGTGTTTTTTTTTCCTGTTGAAATAGAAGAAAGAGAGAATTTTAGGTTTGATTGGTGAAGGATGGAAATGGAAGGGAAACCAGGTTTACTTGGTTATAGAATGCCTGCAGAATGGGAACCTCATTCTCAATGTTGGATTGGTTGGCCTGTAAGTTTTATCTTCTGTTGATTTTTTATTTATTTTACTTACAAATGTTTTTTGATTTGGTTGATGGGTTTGTATGATGTTCAAGTAAAAAAAGGGAAAATTTTACCTAGGTTAGTCTTGACGTTTGTTGGAATACCATTTCTGAGTTTTGCTTGTTCTTCTTCTGTTATTTAGGTGTTCTGGTAAATTATATTAGTGATTAATTGGAGTGATTTGTTTTTATATCCTTAAGTGTAATTGCCTAGGTATGTTCTGTAAAAAGTGGGTTCTTATTGGGTTTCTTAGCTTATTAAGAAATGGATTTCTTTTGATGTTAACCAATTTACAAATCATGGTCCATCTGTTCAAATTCTTATTCGCACTCTATTTGTTTGGATTACAGGAACGTCCTGATAACTGGCGAGATAATGCTGTTCCTGCTCAAAGAGTGTTTGCAGATGTGGCTACTGCACTAGCAAAGTTTGTGCCTGTCACTGTTTGTGCAACTGCTGCTCAGGTTGGTAGAAGTGGAAGTTATCAAGTCCCTTTTCATCGATTATGCCTTTTTTATTCTAATGTTTTGCTTTTCGAACTTTAACTTGGTTTGCTCTAGTGGGAAAATGCACGGAGTCAGATCCCAAATCATATAAGATTGGTGGAGATGAGTTTGAATGATTCGTGGTTCCGTGATACTGGTCCAACTGTGAGTTCTTCTTTTTTTCCCTTATGGTTTCTCGTAATACTTCCTATCTTTCTTTTGTTTGATTTTAGGTTAATATGTAGATTAAATCAATTGACATGTTTTATTCTTTCTTTTTACTTTGGAATAGTTTGTTGTTCTTAACAAAGCACTAAGTGCGGAAGACAAAACACCCAAGGTTGCCGGAATTGATTGGACTTTTAACAGCTGGGGTGGTATGTCTTTCGATTTTTTTTTTTGTTTCATTTTTGAAGAAGATGATTTGCGCGTTAGTTATGTCCTTTATCATTGTTTTTGGGGCTTCAAGGTGTTGATGATGGTTGCTACAAGGACTGGAGTCATGACTCTCTTGTGGCAAAAAAGGTAGGTGGATGAGCTGTGTGTGTATCTGGTGCTTTTACTCCTGCTCATTTTCGCCAACAAATTCCTGACTTTAATCTTATTTTTATGTTTGATGTTTAGATTTTGGAAATTGAGAAGGTGCCGAGATTTCCCCAGACCCTCATCCTTGAAGGTGGAAGCATTCATGTAGATGGAGAAGGTAACTTTACCATAAGCTCATGAGAAGTTACTGGCAAATATTTATGATTAATTGCGTCCATTGTCCAAAACACGTCTATATCTTATCGAATGCTTTCATCCATATCTTATCAAATTTACCGGCAGATTGTTGCGGTTTGCATTTTCGAGAATTGCATATATTACTTCCGCCAACCACCTCTATGTGGATAATGAATCTCTCCTTCAACATTCACTTGAGATTAGCCAAAACTCCTTATTACTCTAAAGGAAACAACGAACTTGGTCGTTTTTAACTTTTATATTATTGTAGTGTTTTGAGCTTTTCTCACATTTGTTTCACAGGGACCTGCCTTACAACTGAAGAGTGCCTTTTAAATCCAAATCGCAATCCGCATCTGACTAAAGAACAAATAGAGGATGAACTTAAAAGTTACCTTGGAGTCAGAAAGTTCATTTGGTTACCTCGGGGATTATATGGTACTTTCCTCATCTTTACAGTTTGACTACATTTTTACTTTCCAAGTTCTCTTGATTGATTCAAGGCATAATCGATGTAAAGCATTTTTAGGCTTTTTTAAGCTTGCTTACGAACCTTTGATGTCCATTTCACATAAACATCCTTTTTAGATGGTATTGGCGTATTGCAATTATGTTATCAGCTTGGAAGTTAGCACAGAACTATTACAAATACTTCACTTGATTCAAAACTAATAGTTATTTGGCGTCGAGTAAATTGAGGTGCTGGTAAGCTTCATTTTGGAGACGTAGTACAGAAATCCTTGTAACTGCTACAAGATCCCTAATCTGTTCTCTTTGGTGTATCCTGATGTCATGTTTCATACATGCTCTAAACATGGATTTTGACCGCTATTAATACTTCAAATGCATCAAATGAATATTGAATATGAGCTTCTTTACTTCATCTCTCTTTAGGGAAATTTGGTTATTTCTATGTAGGTCATCAATATGCACAAAAATATACACCGTATATCATTTTGTTCTAAAAATATCATGCGTCTGCCATCTTAAAATTTGCATACATGGTGGTGTAGGTGATGATGATACCAATGGCCATATCGACAATATGTGCTGCTTTGTGAAACCTGGTGTCGTTATGTTGTCCTGGACTAATGACGAATCAGACCCCCAGTACGAGCGTTCAATTGAGGCCTTCTCCATTCTCTCCAGCTCTACAGATGCTTGTGGTAGAAAATTAGAAATAATCAAAATCCATGTTCCTGGGCCACTTTATATGACTGAGGAGGAATCAGCTGGTGTAATTCAGGTTTGCACACCACATTTTCAAATATTTTATGTTTCTGTTGTTTGATCCAGAACAGAATTATTGGTTGGCAACGCACCCATGGGCTTATGTTAATATATTCACGGTAATTGTGTTTTGGACTACAGGATGGTGATGCTAAACCTAGACCTCCTGGTACAAGACTTGCTGCCTCATATGTGAATTTCTATATAGCAAATGGAGGGATAATAGCCCCTGCATTTGGGGATGAAAAGTGGGATAAAGAAGCATTTCATGTCCTTTCATCAGCCTTTCCAGATCACAAGGTGAGAGTTTTATCTATGATACAGCAATACTCATTTGAAAAATGTTCACTTTCCAATTTTGTGGCAGCAGCAAATTACATGTCTTAATGCACCCCCCTACAATCTGAGGGCAGAGATCCAAACCACTAGTGTTTGTAGGGCATGTCAGACCCACTCTGAAATTGTAGGCTCGCCTGCCACAATCAGAAAGTCCAATTATAGCTAATTTTTAATGTTTACATGCTTGGTGTAGGAAAACGCCTGTTGCAATGACACTTAATAGCAGTTTTTGACAAACATGAGGAACAGCTTTTGTTTGTTCTAAGATGTTGTTCTGTTTTCTAGAACGCTCGCTTCAGTAAACCGATCTAACCAAATGCTTTTACATATTCAGGTAGTGATGATTAAAGATGCCAGGGAGATTGTTTTGGCAGGTGGGAACATACACTGCATAACACAGCAACAGCCAGCCCCCTCTAGCAGTATCATAAACACATGAGTAATACCTGTTGTATCATACACTGTTGCTTCTTCTCTTTTTCTTCTTAACCTGTAAGTTGATGGTCTCAATGTAACAGGTAGGGTATAAGCCAAAAAAGCTTACATCCCCATTGTAACCTGTAAATGTCACATCTGTAGTTGGTTAACTTGTTATGGGTTTAAACAAGTTACAACTTTTATCTTATATCTTATATCTTATACTCCCTACGTCCCAATAATAAAGGCGGAGTTCGTAAATTTTGTAGTCCCATTAGATAGGCGGAGTTCCAATTTCAAGACTGTTTTTCCTCATATGCCCATATTCATGATGCATGGTTATCATACAATCTAGTTAAGTGTGAGAAAGAGATTTATAGATTTATATTAATATATAATATTTGTATTGGGAAAAGAAGAGGGTAAATTAGGAAAGTAGCGGAAAATTTATGAAAACTCAACTTTTTCTTATTCTAAGAGAATGCTCCTTCTCCGCCTATATATTGGGGACGGAGGAAGTACTATAATAAAGAAAAGACCCCTTTTTGGTGAAGCCTTCTTTTGGTGAAGCTTTTTCACATGACAATAATACCCCCATTAACTAAGCTTTTAGTTAATATTTGTATATTTACAGGAATGCCATTGTTTTTAAAATAGATCAAAAAATTAAAACTTAGATATCTTTAAAAATACACATCGGATTTTTGCAAAATTGATATATTTGGAAAGCTCTTTAAATTATCTATGTAATGAGTATAAACAAGGATATTAAATTTTTATTTTCAGATTTTTTTTCCCATTATTATCAAATTTGGTGTTGTTAAAAGAATCCAATTCAAGCATGTGCATCGCACATGTTTATGTTTTAACTTTCTCTTTTAAAACTGCAAGAAATACAAAAAAAAAGGTCCAATAAAGAATAACAGCAACAGTCTGTGCTTTCTGCTTAAGAATGAAGAATCTACCAATTCCTAAGCTAAGCTTCTTACTAGTAATCTTTTTGTTGATGAGATCCACTGATCATGGAAGAAGGTCAATGCTCTTCCTCATTTCATACTCAAAGAAAATTTCTTTTCTGTTGATTCTAATGGAAGTTAAAAGAGTTTCCAAACAGCACATATCCCAGTAAGGTCAGGTGTCTGCTCAGCAAGGTACAACACATTGTGGTAGTCTAGATATTTCCACCCAACTTGCTTAACTTCAATATACTGCAAATAAGTTGGGCGGAAACATCTGAAGATTCCGAAAAGTACTCCCGGGGTTGGAATTTTAAGACAGTAAATTTGGGGTAGCACGGCACGAGGGGTTAAGTTTTTTGTCAACAACTAACGATATTAGGGAGATCTGTTTGTCGGAGTAGAGAAACTGAAGATCTATTTTATTGTTTAGACTTCAGAGAGAAAGAGGAAGAGAAAATGGGGTGCTCAATATCCGGGTTGAATAATTTGTATGATGCAGTGAATGGAGGTGGTGATATATGGATCAATGAAAATCGTTTTAGAATCGTTAAACAAATCGGTGAAGGTGGTTCTGATTCTCTTTATTTAGTTAAAGAGATCCGTAATGAATCAGCTGTCGGTGGTGGTTTGAGCAAGAAAATTAAAGACCCTTCTCATGTTTCAGGTCTGAAACCTATTTCATTCGTTCCAAATTCTCTTTTCTTTCTTTCATTTTGTCGGTTTTGTTTTTTCTGATTTGATTGATTAATTAACTTTGTTTGTGGTTTGTTGTTGGTTCAGCTGATGGAAGTTATTCGATTAAGAAAGTTTTAATTGAGAATGAAGAACAATTAGAGACTGTGAGAGAAGAAATTCGTGTTTCTTCTTTATTCAGTCATCCTAATCTTCTTCCTCTTCTTGATCATGCTATCATTTCTGTCAAGGTAACATTTTAAGATCATCTAATTCTCATGTAATTGTAGTACCTATATTTACCTGTACATAGCAAGTGATCAGTTTGGGGAGATTCATGATTTGAAGACTGAGATAAACATCTAGCTCACATGAAATTCAATATTACTTGCGTCGTTTATGGTATGTGACTTTGGTGTTGTTAGGCAAGCTGTTCCCTGCATTGCATGACAATGTTGTTAATTTTGATTTACGATTTGTATCAACACTCTATACGTTTCACATTTTCATGTTACTTCTTTGCCAAAAGCCAGGACAAGTGTTTGCTTTAAGAATCTAGGATAACTTGTTTGTTCCAGATTTTGTACTGCTAGATGACTTTTTCCAAGTTATTTAGTGCTTTCAAGTCAGATCTTTGATTATTGTTGAATGAAGCCTATTCCGGAGTTTTCTTGATGGTCTTGGTCGTCCAGAAGGAGAGTATATGAAATTCCTTCCTCTTCAGTGAAGGACGGATGTTCTTTTGTCGACAGAATATGTAGATAGCTTTGGAGTTTTACTGTCACTTTCCCTTTGCAGTTTCTAACTGGCATTTTATGTTATAATGAACTAAGAAGGAACATGCCATAAATCTCTGTAGCCTAGTTTAATACTACCAGTGTGTGACCTGTAAAATCTGATGTCAGATTGATCTATAGAATTGGCTTTCTTGCTGGTTCTTAGTGAAGATATGTTTTCCTGTTGCTTGCCTGTGTAGGTCACAACGGATAAAACCTGGAATAATGAAGCATACTTGCTATTTCCAGCTCATTTGGAGGGAACCGTGGTGGATCATGCAAAAGCTATGAAAATAAAGAATGAACGATTTTCTACAAAGGAAGTTCTCCAGATATTCCATCAGGTGCTGGAATCACCCTAATTACTATACCTATGCCCATTTTTATCGGGAATTTTGTAGACTGATTCTTGTAGCAAAAGAGTAGTTTTTTTGACTGACCCAATCTAAACTACCCATTGATAAAAAACACGAAGCATTTAACATTCTATGCTACAGTTATGTGCAGGACTGAAGTACATGCACAGTCTTGACCCTCCTTATGCACATAATTCCATCAAACCAGGTAATGTTCTTCTCACAAACAAAAAGGGGCAATCACCACTTGCCATATTGATGGACTTTGAAAGTGCTAGGCCTGCAAGAAAGGAAATTCAATCTCAATCCGATGCACTGAAATTGCAGGTGTTTGCACTGATATTTCTTCTCTTTCATTTACTTATGTGCATTTTTCTACTCATTATTTGTATACCATCTGAGATATCCTCATTTATTTCTGTTGCAATCTGTTTGTAGAACATTTCTTAGAGATAGGTAATAAAAATATAATGTAGGCGTTTTCCTTTCCTAATTGGAAAATACAAAATTGAACAGTAATATAGCTCCTGTAGTAATTCATAGGTCATATACCTGCATTCAAATATATGCCGAACATTGGTGGAGTTGACCTGTTTTTTTATACTAGCTGTTGGTCATTTCGAGTTGCAGAGAGTAATCCAAACTTCTGTGTGCACACCTCAGAAATGTGTCAATGGCATGACTGTTGAACCTTCAGATTGCTTAAACCTAGTATCAGTTGTTCACACTCTTACATTTGTTCGCACTTCTTGTTGGTTTATGTAGGAATGGGCTGCCCAGCACTGTCCTGAACTTTTCCGAGCTCCTGAGTTGTGGGATTGCACAAGCCGTTCGAGTATTGACGAGAGAACAGATATTTGGTCTCTTGGGTGTACTTTATATGCCATAATGTAAGGACTAGACCATTCTCCTTAGACTTCATTTAGAATTCACTTTCATCGCACTTCACAATTCTCATTATATGTTTGGTTCTGGCTATCTTTCACTTACAGGTATGGGCAATCTCCATTTGAGTATGTGCTCGAGGAACCAGAGGGTAACTTACAGTTTGCGATTGAAAATGCACAAATAAAGTGGCCAGTCCAGCCCAAATCTGCATACCCTGAACCACTTCATCAATTCATTAAATGGATGCTCCAGCCACCCACACTTCGTCCTCGCATTGATGACATCATTATTCATGTTGACAAGCTGATCACAAAGTATTCAACTTAAATGTCAAAATTACGAGCGTTTCCTCATAGTAAAGGTGAGTTACAAAAATTTACAGGTGGAAGTACAACCCTATAGATGTCAAAAAACGGTGAATTGGTAGTGTAAGTTATTGAGTTCTCATCCTTCTTTTTCTTTTTGTACTTTTGGCTTACCATTTCTTATTTATGTCGTCTAAAGTTAAAACCTTTTTGTTATTATTTATTGTACTAAATAGCAAATGTGAGCTTGTTTCTCTGGCTCTTTTCCAAATTCGATTTCGTAGTCCTGCAGTTTGTTTTGTACTATGAACTACCCTCTAAAGATCATCTTGATTGTATCTTATGAAATTTCTTTTATGTTGCAGTCTTTTGCCCCTAATTTGCTGCTTTTTTGATATCCATTGCTAATTGTCTCAACTATCAGTTGAGCATGCTGAAGTACATTCAGTGGAGTTTTTTTTTTTTTTTTTTTTTTTTTTTTTTGTGCTGAAGTGTATTCAGTGGAGTTGACACTAGGGTTGGTTATTCCCTCACCTTTCAGGAAGCCTTGTTTTGGGGTTCTTCTTGAAGCCACATAAGCAGATAAGCGTCACGGTCAATTCTCTCCCAACTACAAAATTGGGCAAGCATGAGAGCCGATTACCGCCTTATTATGCTTGATTTTCTTGATCATACTTGTACTAATGAACCCTCATGGACATTGACCACGAGATCACACAATATGCAACCGTCTTTACCGTCCTGTAGTTTCTAGACAGAATGCACAAACGCCCTCAAGAGATCATCTTGATTGATCTTATACAATTTCTTTTATGTAGCATTTTTTCCCCATAATTTGCTGCTTTCTGCAATTGTACTGATTATTGTCCCAACTTTCAGTGGAGTTGACAACAGGATTAGTCTTCCAGGAAGGCATATTGTTATGGGGTTATTCTTGAAGCCACACAAGCAGATAAGTGTCGCAGTCAATTCCCTCCAACTATTATGTGGTGAAGGATACTCTGACGTGGTTTCTATAAAGTTGGCTCAATGTAAGTTCCATCTATGCCCTTATTGGCAGGTCAATGGAATGAAATCAACAAAATCGAATAAACATGAGTGCCCATTGGCCATTATTGATTCAATCAATTTTTCAGCTAATCAAAGACATCTTTGGTCCTAGGTTTTGTTGAAGTACTCTTGACAGTATTTTGCCAGTGAAAGACCTTTCTCGTCTCTGACAAAAGACAACTTTGACAATTATGTTTTCTTGGAAAATAAAAACTAAATACCGACCTGTTTTAAAATCCAACGCGGCAAGCCAAGACTATCCTACCAGTAATCTTTTCGTCCACAAGAATATCACGTTTTCTTTTTCTTTTATGTTTTCTTCATGGTTTGTTTAGGATGACCCTTTTATTTGCCAAATCAACAGTTTCACTAACTAGTTTGTCAAATCAACGAGTTTCACTAACAAGAACCTTATCCTCCACCCAAAAATAAATAAAGAAAAAAAAAAAAAAAAAAAGTAGTTGTGTACAAACATCAGAAATAAACTCCACATAGTGGGCTCCTTTGCAGCTAGTAGGGGTTTCTTTTTGGGTGGAGCTTGTGATTGTCGGTTTTTGCGAAGTGTATTTGATATATGTTATGGATTTTTGAAAATAAAAGAAGTTTAACTCACTCAAATTATTTGTTAGTCATTTTTTTTGTTGGATAAGTTACTTTATTTTTTTTAGCCAGTTTTGGATAAATAACTTTATTTTTCTTAGCCAACGGAACAGATCGAATTGGGATCGCCGAGTAGATTTGAGTCACCTATAAAATTTGGATTACAAAATTTTTAGACTCCGTAAAGGTATATTTCAGACTTCTTTATAAATTTTTATATTTAAGATTGACTCTTTATTAAAGAGCTAGCAAAAGGACAACATAAAGAGGCAGAAAGTAAACCATGAGTGTTAACGGGGATCTTAACCTTAATTTAAATACATCATGACAAAAAAAAGGTCAGGCATTTAGTTATTATGAAATATGCGGAATTAAGACAATGATGGATCAAGCAGGACTAATATACCTAGTGATGAAGCTCTGAAAACCAAAATGGTAAAATAACGCAATCAGACTAATATAGGCATATATAACATGAGATTGAACTCTAAGAACATAGCTAAATCCAGTCTAGATTAAAACCCATTACTTTTCTATAACCAATAGATTATAAGTTTAAAAAAATATCATAAAAATTTGCCCCCTAAAGAAGACCTATATCCTACTTATACTAAAAGATAACCTTTATGGAAAAAAAAAACAACCCTAAGACTAAGGACATAAACGCCCTCCTTATAGTAAAACGTCCTAAATAGAAAACAATCATAACTAACCATAAAATGCCACTGCATCAACCACCCAGGTCGAAAGAAATATCAACTCCGATTAAATGCTTTATAAATTCTGTATAAATCTTTGATGTCTCTTCTGCCTTCTCACGATCGGAAACAAATTAAACTAGTTACATCGCTAAAGAGCACCACATCTTGTTCTCCTCGAAGTTTCTTATGCCTTAGATGACCAGTAGAAATATCTTTATGCCGCATCTTATATTCTTTTATAGACATGTTCAATGCACCATATGATATATCCTCGCTGCCTTCCCACGATCAAATACAAAACCCAAACCTTCATTCCAGATATTAGATTTAATTATGTCAGTACTAAGCCATAATTCTATCACCCCGCTTCAGTATTCAGCATACACTAACCTCCAGTCCGAGCTAATCGTCGAACCACGACAGGAAAGCAACCAAATTCTCCTTTGTTTTCCTAGTAACTTCTGACCCAACTGTTTCACATTTATTGTCATTATAAACTGCAAATACTCATGTCAACAATTGCATTAAGAACAACCACCCAAATCAACTTATTACATATGGTTTCTGCTTTGATTTACCAAAAGTGTACCACTATGATGTGGTCTATAATAGACCATCTTATGCATCATTTAAGAAAGACCTTTTAGTCGATACAGACTAGGCTTTACTTGTCTTTGGCCTTTCATCACGAGTTGACTTTAGTTGCTAGTCCCGACGATGAACTATGGTGTGTGCTTGATCCCTTCGAGCTACGAAGCAGAGTACATACGCAATCGCAATGAGTTGCAACATTTATGGTCAAGCACCTCTTCGCTCATATCATCTAATTATAAAATTATTGCAACATTTTGGTAACTCATATCATCTGGCTAGGAAATGCGATGCAATGGATGATTGTTTCCCGACTTGATGAGGTAGTTGCAATTTATTCCTTGGATGCTCATAGTATCTATCAAGTCATTCGAAATAGGCATGCACCAATTCTGAATTGGGCATGTCTATGAAAGGAAGCGAACAAAGCATGCAAGTTAGAGGAAGCTTGTGTAATCCATTTGCATCATAAAGACGATGCAAGGTATGAATGGTGGATGCACCATTGGCATGAGAAAGATAAGGAAGTTAGAAATAGACTTGCAATATGTGCAAGTCCAAGGCATGCCTATGCCTAGACGGGACTCGGAAGTCAATGCATCAGCAGTGGCCTTTATGGCCTTGGACTTTTGCAGAACAAGGGTAAGTTGGAACGACACGAAAGCTACGTATAAGGTATCATGTTTACAAAGCATGCTTGGAAATAAAAATCGACGTGTATTTTCTTGGTGAGCCTCGAAGCTTTAAGGCTCAGTCACGAATGGCCCATGGGGTAGTTTCGTTCTACGCAACTCGACGCTGGGTCCTAATTTTCTGGTCCGTCACAATCTCTGTCAACAAAGGATGGTGCTCAAGGAATATTTGGAATGAAAAAAAAAACATTGAACGATCTCCTCTATTTACAGTTAGCAATCAACCGGGCTCACTTGGTCTCTAAGTTACACTTTCTTAGAAGATGTCGACAAACTTAATTCGGAAGTAATATTCATGCCTAAAATATACTCCCTTGGTACCATATATATAGGTGGAGGGACAAATTCTCTTAGATTAAGAAATTTTTTGGATTTCATAAATTTCTATGTTTTTTCCTGTTTTACCCTTAATCGTATTCCCAATGTTAGAGACATATACTTAATTGTGATGATTCCCAAGCAAATTAATAGGGGTAATATAAGTAAAAAGTCGTTTTGAAATTTGGGCTCCGCCTATATAGTGGTACAAGGCAAAATGAAAATTCCGCCTATATAACAGGTACGGAGGGAGTAGTTTTATAAAATACCAACCTAAAACAAGATTGATAAAGTTTTGAAAAACAAGTAAATACCAGTTAAATATTTCAAACAATATATAACTAGGCTTGAAATACGTTAACGCATAAAGAAACTCATAAACTTTCTTAAATTGGACTTTTGGTCATGGTTTTCGAAGAGGATTTCGAAATCATTATCATGATGGTTTCGAAACCTATCCGTTGCGCAACGAATATCTCTGTATACTTCAGTTACATAACTGAAAAGCTAATTAAATATCAGGGTTTTGAAACCATCCTGAGTAGGTTTCTAAACCAACACTTAGTTTGTGGGGCAAATTTTGTGTTTTAGCTTCTTCCGCTTATTTTAATCAAACCAATGATCAAGATGATCCACATTAAAGTCTAGAATCGATTTCATCACATATGTATATATGTTTAACTACAGTTTCCTTCACGGGTATTGGTCCGACGACGAATGCTTTTTCGAGATATATAAGGATGTAAAAATCAATTGTCTTTGAATATCCATCTTGACATCATGTTTCTGCTGATAATGAAGTTCTTCATAAATATTTATTTTTTTCTTCAATCTTGTAAGTCTTCAAGCTTTGGAATCGATGAACAACGTCTACTACCTAAACTTTATGATGTTTGAAGTGGCTTTTTACAATTCATGATGATAGCACGTCACATAATTGACAACCTAAGTGTATTACATAGAAATGCTCTAACACAATATATTTTTGTAGGTCACAATACATATTTTGTGTTACAGCGGGAGATTTGGAGTTTGGTACATATTTCAAGTCACATGGAAAACTCTGGATCCCAAGATAAATTTAGTGTTTAGGGAAATTCCTTTGGGAATGAACAAACCCATTTTTTTGTTGAGCCAGATGGATGGCCAAACAGGTTTCTCCACTATGGAACAACAATGAGCGGTTGAACATCAAGCGCCCGGGCTAGGGACACACGCCATCGTGTGAAGGTTAAACGCCGGCGTTGGAAGCACAAGCGCTGGCGTTCGAAACATAAACGCGGCGCTCGAACATAGAGCGCTGGCGTTTGTAGCAAAAACGCCAACGAGTAGTTTTTTTTTAATTCAAAATTCACTTTTTTCCTCTATAAATTACCATCATCTTCAAACAATTCACTCACACCAAAATTCACTTCTCTTGAATTTTCTCTTCTAAAATCTATTTCAATTTTTTAGTTTATTGTTGGTGAAATGGCTGAAAAGGCGATCACACTTTTTTGCGATGCAAAACTTGAAGCTGTTGTTTCTAAGATATGTGGGAGTTTTAAAAAGATTGAAAATTGTAAGAGGGAAGTGCAAGTTTTTGAAGTTACTCCAAGAAAATGTTCCGCTAAAAGGAAAAGAAGAGCTCCAGTTTTTAAAGTTAACAACAAAAAATTCAAAAACAAAGGCGAAACTGTCAAAGAGCGTGTTGAATGGAAGATACGTCAAATGAAGATAAACAGGAGGCCAAAATTTGTACTTGATTTTTATTGAAGTTATTTAGTACTTTTTATTATTGTCTAAGTTTATATCTTGTAAAAGAATTGGTAGTAATATCAATGAATGAAAATATTTATATTTTAAAATAGATTTCCACTTCAGATTAAGCGAAATTTATTACAATTTAAACTTGTAAATAACATCAAACTACATTTTAATAAACCACAACAAAAACATCAAACTACATCAAATCCAAATGACATTCTCTCTCAGAGAGTTCATAGCATTCAAAATGCTTAAACTCTCTTCTCGCTTTCTTCAAGAACTTGGTCTCGAGCGATGGTTTTCTCAGAAATGATAAACATCAAGTTCAGATATTTATGATGCAGTTGAGTCCATGAGGACAAAGGTATGATACTCACCAGTTCTTCGTTGGATAATCCAGAATTGCTACGGTGAACCATCCACAAAACTTCTGTATAATGTTTGACTTCCTTAGTGATGAATGCAATTCTTAGTTCTAGGCTCTACTGTTTCTTATGGTTTCGTTCCGCGATGCTACAAAATGTCCCAATACTCTTTCCCAGAAATAGTCAATGTTCATTGGTCTCATCATACAATGTAATTAAGATCGAACAAGAGTAACATCTTCTTCCATTGTAAAGACCGGGAGGGGCATTCGAGTGCAGTACCGGTGTGCTTGAGATGGACCATCTTTTAGAATTCTAAAACACGCTTCGTAACGAAAAGGTTTACCGTGAGCTTCCTCCCAATTATCAAGAGCTGTTTGGATCACTTCATCTTCAGTTACACCAATGGACTTTTCTCGACTGCAAGCCTAATAGATTGAAATCGAGCACGCAATCGACGAGCATCTCGGTTTCCTGGGTTTCCCGTCAGTGAGATGAACATTGAAAAACGTTCTCCCAAAAAGAACCGTCTTGAAAACCCATACCAGTGATCACCCTATGAAAAAAATATGCTTTGCATATAGTTATATCCTCTTCTTCAGTAAACTTGGGACCATGATTTCTAACAGACATCGTGGCAGAGTGAGATTAAGAGTTTTATAAAAAAAGAAAGAAGAAGAAGTGATTTTGGAGATGGAAAGAATGAAATTTATAGGTCGAGAAAGAAAATCGAGCCGTTGGCGTTTGTAGTAAAACTGCGAAGCTTTACTACAATCGCCCGTTTGAATTACAATAGGACGGGAGTTTGTAGTAAAACCGCGCAGCTTTACTAAAACCGCCCGTTTGAATAACCAACGCCTATTTTTTTTTTTTGTTATAAATACATCACTAAGTTTAACTCTCAACCAAACCAACAAATTTCTTTCTTAAGCCAACAACATCCACCGTGTTTTCTAAAGGCAAAGAGAAGCAAATATTATGTGTTAAAGAAAAAGAGGTTTGTCCATTATGTTTCATGGATAACCACAGTCTTATGCAATGCCCTTGGATGTATTCAAAGTGTCTGCGGGAAGGTTGTTCACGCATCAGAATGGTGATTGAATCACAACCGGAAAAGCTCAAGTATTTGCAATGTCAAGATCCCAACTGTCCAGAGGAACCACATATGCTAGATGATGCTATGAAGATTAAAAAAGAAGAAGAAGAAAAGATTGCAACACTCTGCAAAAACTTCAAACTTAAAGCCAAATTGAAGAAGGAGTTATTACACTGCAAGCATTGTGGATATGGAGATCACGAATACAAAAAATGTCCACAGAGAATCAGTGGATGCTCAAAGCCCGGTTGCAAGACTTTTATGCATTTGTGGACTTCTTCTGAAGAAGACACATATGGAAGGCATTTATGGGAATGTCCCAGGTGTTTTTTGGTGGAATGGGCTGATTGAAGTTGAAGGACAAATCGATTCACTATGGTATTATGTTATTTAGTTTGCTGTTTATTTTGTGTTATTACGATTATCTAAAACCCAACATGTGGATGTCTTCACATTTACATCATCAATATCATAAGTAATTTAAAATTTTCTTGGATTAAACATTGCACCATCAATATCATAAATAAAAACATACTGCATTAAACAACCACATCATACATGAGAATAAAACAAATACATTAGATTAAAACGACTAATACATAGGCGTCAATTTTCGGCGAGTGGTGGATTGTATTTGTTGAGCACCCTAAGAATGTTGAAACAAGCATGGAAGTCGAAAGGACAACCGCCTTGAGATACTGCCTACATTGCTAGAGTTATGGGTTCCACTTCATGTTCGCTTCACCGTTGAGCTTATTTTTGTGATTCTCCATTAGTAAAGCGATGAATTCTGATTCATAACTACTAATTATACTAAAACGATGTGACAATCAGTGAAAATCATGCCCATTAATGTTTCCCGTTTCAGTGGCGAACGTTTCATGAATTTTCTCCCACATCGTCGATTGGGATACATACCTAACGATAGCGGCAATAGCGACAACATCTTGTGTGTGAAAAACGTAGGCTCTGCAAATAGCTAAATCCACCACGAACTCTGGGAGGCATTCTTGTAGATGATTTGAGAGTGGAGAATGTGTAGAATGTGTGAATTTAGAGTTGAAATGAGGAATATTTATAGAACTCAAAAATTATAGCCGTTAGATCACAAGAGTTTTCAGCCGTTGGCGCTTTTATGAAAAACGCGGCGCTTTTATGAAAAACGTGACGCTTTTAGAAAAGACGCTGGCGTGTGAAGTAACAACGGGCGACGTAAGGAAACGCGCCAGCGTTGGTGCCAAGCTCGCCCGGTCTTACATTGCGCGCGCTACATGCTCCATCTCACTCAACAAACCAACAAATTTGTTGGTTTGTACATCCATTTTTCATGTTTGTTGAGTCTATAGTGGGATCAAAATCAACAAATCCTTGTTTTATTGAGTCCATAGGAACTGCTCTTGGTGTAGCTGAGGGTCACGAGACATATTTTGGATCACAGTAACAAATATTGGGCCACAACAAATTTTTCGGTTAAATACAAAATTAGTGTCACGAGGTATATTTTAAATCTTATCACAATATTTTGCCAACAAACTAGGTTCTGTAAAAGCAAAATTAGGTCACGTGGCACATTTTAGGTCCGTAAAAAAGTTTTGGCTCCAAGTGTAGATTCTGACTCATGATGCAAAAGTCACGTTGTAGGTATTGGATTTCAATGTCAAATACGTAGATCTTGGGTCATGAAGTAAATTTTAGATCACATGGTAAATTTCGATCATCAAGCAAGTTTCTAGTCACAAAGTAGATTTCTTAAGTAACACGACAGATTTTTGGCTACATAGTAAGGTCGCAGCGTAAATTTTGGATTATATTGTATATGGATTTAGATCACAAAGAAGATCCGGGATCATTTACAAATTTTAGGATCACATGACATATTTTCGTACCATAATATACTTGGCCGTTAAGAGCCTCGGAAAACTCCTAATACCAAATTACATGCCTTACACGCAAGCACCAGTTGGTTATATTCGTTTGATGTTTGCAAGACGGTCGACACATGAGATCATCTTAGAAATTAAACCATGATAAACCGTATATATTTATGATGATGTCTATGGATAATCATGTAACTAGAGAGTATTAGTTGAATTCATGTTGGAACTAAAGTTTCATGGCTACTGGTAGGGATACCATTTTACTTGGCCAAAGCACGATGTTTTGTATTATATAGAATTTGGTACACGCAAAAGTAAATTTATACCTCTATTAGCAATCTTGTAAAGTTGAGAGTTGAAATATATAGGATAAAAAGGGGAAAAAGTTTTGAACTCGCAGTGCGAGTTCAAATAGCGAATTCGCAGCATCACAGCCATTGGATGCTGCAGATATGACATCATGACTTAACCACAGTTATGCAACATCCAACGATTGTGATGTCATATCTGCAATATCCAACGACTGTGATGCTGCGAATTCATTTTTGAACTCGCGATGCGAGTTCAAAATTTTTTTCATAAAAAGGGAGGATAAGAAAGTGTAAATACATCACATTCACATGAGCTTGAGGAGAAAAGGCAATGAAGAAAACAGTAATAAAAAGTGAGAGCTCTTTATAACAAAACAAGTTGAAACATAGCAAAAGAAAGATTGATTAACGAGAGTCATTATTATTTCAATCTCAATGCAATTCTATAACTCTCACTTTTTATCTCCTCCTTGTATTAGAAATTGGATGATTCCAAAAGCCAAAGCTATGAAATTATTTTTGACCCTACACACACCCAAAAAAAAGAAAACACCTCTCCACTCAAACCAAAGACCCACCCTTTAAAACACAACCAACCACATGATATTGGTCCAAGCAATTCTTACCCAAGAGAATAACGCCACGTGTTACTAGTTGGATTCTCCCTATTTCAACCACCATTGCCTACTTACAGTTATTGAATTCCCCCTTCCCAACTCAAACAACAGAAAAAAGAGCAAGAGCAAATAAAATTCAAGAGAGAGAGGGAGAATTTTAAAGAGTAGAAGAGAAGAAGATATGATGTCAGAAGGTTCGAAAATGCTAAAGGAGGCAGTGGGTGCCGGCGGATGGACACGTGTATGCGATTCTTGCCGTGCCGCTGCCTGCACTGTTTACTGCCAAGCTGATTTGGCCTACTTATGTATTCGCTGTGATACTTGTATCCATGCTGTCAATTCCGGTGCGTGGATGCATGAGAGAGTCTTGGTATGTGAAGCTTGTGAATGTGCGCCGGCGTCTTTCAGCTGTAAGGCTGATGCAGCAGCACTTTGTGTCAATTGTGATGCAAAAATTCACTCTGCTAATGCTCTTGCTCGTCGACATCAACGAGTTCCGATCTTGCCCATAACTGGGATCCTTGATGGACCTTCTGCCACCCACCGGAGTAGGCGTTACGGACCTAAAATTCATGTCGATGATGTGTTCTTGGCTCAAAAGACGGAGGAGGATGAAGACCAAGAAGATGAAACAAGTTCTTGGCTGTTACTGAACCCTGTAAAGAGTAAGAATCAAAGTAACAATAATAACAATGGGTTTGTATTGGGAAACGAAGTCGAAGAGTATTTGGATCTTGATGAGTATAATTCATGTACTGAGACTTCTCAGTATTTTGTTAATGACAGTGTTGTTCCAGTTCAGTGTGTCACAGTAAAGCAACAAGAACAAGAGCTGCCACAGCATTTACAACAGAATTTCCAGATAGAGATGGATTTTGAAGCTTCCAAATCTGGATTCAATTACAGTAATACTTCAATTAGCCACAGTGTAAGTCCATTTTAGTCCTTTCTCTTGGTATTAGAACTTCCTTTAATGGTCTTTTAAGTAACTAACAAGATTCTTTTTCAGGTTTCAATGTCATCAATGGATACAAGCATTGTGCCAGACAGTATCAACTTAAATGAAGTGTCAAATTCGAACGGATGTTCTTCGAAAGGAACAATTGATCTCTTTGCAAACCCACCAATTCAGATGCCAACCCAGTTCAGTTCTACTGATAGGGAAGCCAGAGTACTTAGATATAGAGAGAAAAGAAAAACAAGAAAATTTGAGAAGACAATTAGATATGCTTCAAGAAAAGCTTATGCAGAGACTAGGCCTCGGATTAAAGGCCGTTTTGCAAAAAGAACAGATGCAGAATTTGAAGTGGATCAAATGTTTTCTTCTAGTGTTATGTCAGAAAATGGATACGGCGTCGTACCGTCATTTTAAATTTGAGCTTATATAGTATATATACACTTTGTAACAATTGTACTAATCTTGTCTGTCTTTTATTTTTTGTTGTTTTTGTTTTTCTAAGCCATTAAGTATAAATGAGAATTTACGCATTGTAATTTGTAATTGCTGATCATTTTCTTCCTCCTGTAAATACTCACTAGTATTATCAACAAATTTGAAGGTTTAGTTTTACAGAAATGTATTTGTTTCTTTTTCTTATGAAACACCACTTGTTTTGATTCCGAAGATTAAGATTGCTCGCCCCTTGCACGCTTGTTGCTCACGCATGGTGCTCGGACGCCCAATCACCGTATGTGGTGCACCATCACAAGGACTTAAGGGTGTCCCAATCCCCATCCATGTCAAACTGCGAGCAACTTGCAGAGATTCCTAGCATAATGGAACTAGAAAGAAAAAAAAAGTTCACAATTGCAAGCTTTAAACTTTACTATAAGTTCACTGCACTTTTGTAAAGCTTTATGGTGGGAGAAACATGAGTCAGAAAAGAAAAGAAAAGAAAAGAAAAGAGAAAAAGTTCAGCATACATGGAATGGAAATGAAAGGGAAGGAATGGTTCTTGAGACCTCATCTAATTCCTTCTTTAACTGACCGTGATTGATCATTATCGGTGTCGTACTTTTAAAGCTTTTCGGTTGGGTTCTTACTGATCTTGCTCATTTATTGCGCTTTTTCTTGCTTTATGCATCTATTTCTGAACTACCATTGGCTAGCTTCATTGCTTTTTCTTGAGCAAGAATCATACCTTGTGATAAGATGATAGATCTCAGTAGGGATATTCGTCTGTGAGAAAACTACATGCATTACCTAATTTTTGCTTTTTGAGTCTGCACATAGTGCTCAAGCATTAGTCGTTCTCATTACATATTGAGTTGCATATGGGTAGTTGGGGTAAGGTACAACTATAGATAACATTGAATCTTCTTAGAGAAATCTCAAGACGAACCGATTAGGTACAATAAAGCAACACTTTTTTATATGAGTAGGATTACCTTTGCTTTGATTTTGCTGATATATACAGGCAAATATGAGAAGACCAAATAGAGGGGGGAAAATCATGACATTAAAATTCATGCCCTGCACAATAAGACAATGTTCGACTGAGCTAATAGATAAACATCATATGTTCAAATTTCCTATATCTACACAGCTAAGAAACTAGATTGTTGTAATGGCCAAACACATAAAGAATATACTACAAATAAAATGACTCTGCTTGTTGCTATCTGTTCCACTTGGTATCAAACCTGAAATTACGAACCCCTTCAGTTATATTCAAGTTCTTCTGTGGAAATTAACGCTGTGTTTTATATGCAAGAAATTTTCAGCCTTCAGACGCGTGCATGTGGAGCTTGTCAATCTTGATATGGGATTAATCTTCATGCTCATCTTCATCTTCTGAATCTGTAATAAAAAAACTACTCGTTTTAATAAAATGTATGACATGAATGATGGGAGCAGTGACAGGTCCTGAAATCACAGACCTGAAACACTAAGGTATAGCAAAACCTGATTAAGTATTGGCTGAACTTTCTACTTTTGTACATGAGCTAATGCTTGAGTTTTTCAACCCCAAATAATAACTGTTAAAGCATTTGCACACATACCTGATCGAAGATCATCGCTCACCAGACCTCTTGCCTTGACTTGTTTCTCAACCATCCGGTATATCAACACCCCCCAGTAGATGTGAAGAACAAGCAAGCAGAAGAGAAGTGTATTGAATAAATAATAGTAGATGGGTCCATCCACCTGGTGCTTACTATGATCAAATGTCTGGAGGACTTCATAACTGCATGAACGAAATAAGAATTATAAAGGTCGAATAACGCCGCAGAATAGTTAAACAGAGAAGAAACCAATGGACAATGATATCATTGTTTTCATTTTTAACAACTAAATTTTTTAAAACTACAAGGTTTATCCACAGTATCCCCTCTTCATATTCACAGATAGGCAGAAAAAACATATAGCACACTGTAATGCTAAACTCAAGTAGTACATTGTAATCCTAAATAACCTCGGTTTTCTAATTTCTAAAAGTAAGCTTTTGGCGTTTAGGTCGTGTCATAATATAACTATCAAGAAGAAACTCACCTTGTACTCCAAAGGACCCAGAATGGATAATAAAAAAGGCGAAGTATGAACCATGACAACGCAAAACAAGCGAATGCAGCGGAAGCCATCTTTTCAAAGCCACCATACTTGGACATCTTCCCAATTTCCAAAAACACATCACTCCCATCATGAAGAGCCAAAACAACCGAACCAACACGAGCAAACCTACAACAATAAACAGGTGAATTAAGACAGCCGACTTCCCCGAGTACACTAGGAATAAGCTAAAAACTAAACCAGTAAATTTATAGGTAGCACTCCCTAATAAAGTATGTTGAATACATCCTGTTGCCTAACTCTGTTTCTGTATGTACGTTCTTCTAATATAGAATGTCAACCAACTATACTGAAACCTTACCTGAGTATGTAAGATAACACAATAAGAATGACTGTTGCAACATGATGACCCATGGATACGCCGAAGTCTGAACGCCTTGTTTCCCAAAACATCAAAGCAAATATCGAGTATGTATAAAAGCCTCCAGTATACATGTACAGACCTTTTAGTTTCATTCTGGAATTAGGAAAACAGGTACATCAACTGATTGTTTCAAATTATACATTCACCAATGGAATTAAGAATGCTGGACTAGTATATAAAAAACTAACAAATGAATGTACATAGTGCTAAGCTGATAAAATCTCAAACAAACACAGAAGTACAGAAAGCAAGATAGTGGCGAAATATTACTTTACTTGCAGATCAGGCCAGGCTTGATTCTCAGGTCCTACCCAAAAATTGCGGGTGTTTGTAAACCATGGCTCATCATGGGTGACAATTAACGCAAGTAACTCTGCTGAAAGATAATAAATCAATTTCCATGCTGACTCCTTAAATTTGTTAACCTTTCTTCTCCTGTCATCCTTTTCAATATCAGTTTTCTGAAACCCAGCACCAAGAATAAGCCGCCTTCCTAATTTCTGCAGGAAACAGATGCATCCGCTTCAAAGTAAGGTAAATAACAATACTTTTTTTTGATCGGTTAAATAACAATACTTTGTTTTGGACAAATATCTTTTATGACCCAATCAACAAAAGTTATCAGAGGCATAAGTAGAAATTATGAAGGGGTAACATAAACTTAGTAAGGAACATAATCTGGGAAACGCAAAACTCCAACATCCAACCACTCATACCATCATCACTAAACTGTACATTACTATGTTTTTTGAATCTCCTAGGCCCTAGCATCAAAGTCCAAATTCTAAAATATGAAATCTATCAAACACAACATCGAAAGGAATATTATCACTAGTCATTGGTAATACCTCAAATTACAAACGTTTCAAACTCTCTTACACATTCAAATTTGAATTTCCAAACCTGAAACCACTCCTCAATAAACAGAAACATCTTATAAACCAACAATTGCTACTTCCAACTAATTTGGAAAACAGTAAAAAAATTGTTTCAACTGAATCTCGAGGAACAGTGGATTGTATCGATTTCATCAAACGGAGCACATGAATGTTTTTAAGCTTGACATTCCATAACATTAACTCTGTAATTATAAATTCATAAATCAATTGTTTACTTCAACCAAATACAAAACTGAGCAACTAATTAAATAATACAAACTCCATTGCAGATCACGGAAGTAGATAATAACCAACAATGATGGATCTACTACCTAAAATATAAACCCAAATTCATTAGGAAAAAACAGTAACCTCAAAGAACCCAGAATCAATATAAAAAAAAAAACAGCATAATGGGTGTATGACAAATTACCTCAAAGACGAATCTATCAAGAAAAAATCTGACTGAAGGGAAGAAGACAGCAAAGAGAGGAAGAGCAACAAAATCCTGATAGACTGGGTATGATTCCTTTTCCCAGTCAATAGTGGAATTCATCAATTCCATCAAACCCATGCTGTTATTCCTTCAACAGAAGCTGATTGATGAAATGGGGTGCGGGAAGTAAATCGATGAAGCCAGTCAGTCACAAGAGATAATGGTTTACTTTTCTTCCTTTTGAGTTTTGACAGAGAGATGTGTCGAGAGAAAAGACGCCTTTGTTTTTTTTTAATACTAGTATTCGTTCAATTAATGCAATGCCCTTTTACGGATCAAAATTAGGAGAGAATTTCAACAAAACATAAACTCCTGCTGCTAAGTAGTACTACTTTTGTGAATCAGGTCAGTCAGTAATCTATTTATTGTCGAGCTCTTCTTGTTAATGCGGTCACACTTCGCATCAACTACCGGGCTAGCTTAAATAAACCAAAAATGATGGAAGATTCTGAGTTTTTTCCGCCCAACCAAAAATGTGGTTTTACACAGCTTATTCTTACTCTTAGTTTACACCAAAGAGTGGAGATGGATGAAATCATGATTTCCCCGGAAAAAGGATACTTATTTTGCATTACCCCTTTTTAAATTGTTAATCGTGAAACCCTCTTTCTGTTATAACTTCCGTAACCGCCTTGTTAAACAGCCACATGTAAAACACGTGCTTGGGAGAATAAAAGACCCTTTAACAGAATTGGGAACGTCGATGTATACAAACGCATCTTCTACTCGGGCCACCTTCTACTTCCTTAATACGACCGTCCATGGCTGGTTAATCTACATCCAAACTCCATCAGATCAAATAATATTTATATGAAATTTATCGCTAGAAGTGATAATGACCATAAAAAAAATCCACTTAGTCGACTTCACCTCACTTGTTTGATTCCCCGCCTTTATAATACGGAGAGGGGTAAAATACCTAGGGTTTGCGTGTTTTTCCTCTTTGATTTTAGATTTTTGTTGATGTTTTTACAATAATTAGCCTCTCTCAACAACTAACACTTCTCCAAAAGCACCGATCTATGTTTCTGGTTTCTCGCATTTTGAATCCTGAATTGAATAATAAACATCATCTTCATGTGGCTTTTGATGATGATGTTTTTTGTTAACTTATTACTAATCGTCCTTGATTTAATGATTCAACTAAAACCCATATCTTATTATTGAGGATTCTATGCAAGAACATTGTTCAGAAGCAGTGAAAATCAATAATTTAAGATAGTTGACTTTGATGATTTTGTCCTATCTCTAGATATTTCTGTTCATGGAGAGCAATCACTGAGTTTTAAATTGAATGCCTCCCGTTACCGGCTTCCATGTGATTCAATTGACGGTAATATAGTTGATTAGATTTTGATGATTAATTTTTATGTATTTATTGTTTGGACGAAGGTTTATGAATGAAGACGGAAATGAAGATATAAGGGAAAACTGGGCGATCAAAAATTGGGGATCTCAGATCGGGAAGACGATGGAAGGGGACCGTCAGATTAGATTTATAGTGATGTTTACTTTTTATTGCACACACGTATTTTACACGTGACTACTTAACTGGCTGGTCACGGAAGTTGTAACGGAAAGGGGGTTTCACCAATTAGCGATTTAAAAAGAGGGTAATGCAAAATATACATCTTTTTTGAGGGGGAAACACAAAATCCCCATTTTAATATATGTTAGTGGGACACTTATAATAAAAGCAATACACCCATCCTACGGCCGGGCTCAACCTGTATGTAGGATTTTTAGAGTTAGCTGAGTTGGGGCCATGGTTATATCAAAGTTATGTTAAGCTAAAAAGTCTCGTTTCTTCCAAATTTAAGGTTAATCAAGACTAAGGAGTTTAGTTTTTTCACTATAAGGGTTAGTCGTAGTCTACGCTTTAGGCGTGGTTAGGTTAAGCCTAATCTCCTATGCTTTAATATTTAAACATAGTCAACCAAAATTAGATATTCGAGCAAATTATCAGGTGCATTCTAAGGAATAAGCCGATATTTTGTAGTTAATATAATCTTAAAAGTCTAAATTCCTTGAAGTTTGTTATTTTTGGGAAATGATAATCTATTTTGGTACGTCGAAGGAAGGAGTCTGTACATGAACATACAATACACTACTAACTTTACATAACTGAATTAGACGAACTGCTATGGTCCTATATCGATGGGAAAAATAACATATACAACAAAGTAGCTGGATTGGTTCCTAAACCATGACATAAATAGTATTTGGGATTTATTTTTTGACAGAAAGGCAAATTCAAATTAAGAATGACCCTCACTAATGTAGTGAGAAATTATGAAAAGTTAAGCTAACAAGGCTAGCTCATACCTATGACATTATTCCAATTACAAGTAAGAGTAGATAGTGAAATACCTTCAAACAAACTAGTTTTTAAAGCCCAATTATATAAGGTGCACTTAACAGCCACAATCAACCGATATAAGTGTCTCCGCTTATTTAAATATAGTATATTATTCCTCTCATTCCAAATAGTCCACCAGATAGCGAAAGGATGTATACCCCATACTTTCCTGATCTTCTTCCTGCCTTTCTTATTTCTCCATTCCCAAATGGTCGACTTCACACTCCCAGAGAAGGACCAACTCAAACCAAAGTTATCAAGAAAATAATTCTATATTTTGGCCGTCTCTTTGCAATGTATAAACAGATGATCATTTGTCTCCATAGCTTCAGCACAAAACAAACAAACTGGATTCTGAATTTTACCCGCTCTATGAAGAAAATCCAAGGTTGGAGCACCTTTATGAAATAAAGTCCACACGAAGAAAGATACCTTTAAGGGGACTCCGGCATTCCAAATCTGTTTGTCAAGGAAAGCAAGATATCCATCTATATCGAGAGTAGAATAACAATTGACAACCGAAAAATTCTTCGCAGATTTAGTGTTACATTCATATAATTTGAGGAAAAGTGGAATGGAGACTTTTCAAGGGGGCGGGGACGCTGATGCGTGTCGTAACCACAACAAATTAGTGAATATTTTTCCACTCAATTAACAAGTAATATGGTGGTAGTTAAGTTCGTTCCCACGAGGAGCAAGAGATTTTTAGTTGTAAAATTGTCACAAAGGGGGGTTTTGTTTTATGAAGCAAAAGAAAATAAACAAAGCAATTAAAAGATAAAGTTGAAATCAATAAGAGAGACAAGATCAAGGAATCCTTCTTCGTTGCAAAACAACGATTCAAGTTATGTTTTCATCCACATGTTATTAGTCACAGATTATCACCAACCGTAGGTAAAGCATCTAGATCAGTGCTAAACCCCTAAATCCCTTGTATCACCGGATACGGAAGTTCTCGACTACCGGATTCAATTTACCAAACCACCTAGTAGTATATCACTCAAGATGTAATTTAAATAAACGCATTAAGATTTATGAACTTATTAGGTTGATATTAGTAGTTAGACTCTTAGATCAAGGTCTACTTGCTAACGTTGTTATCTCACACAATTGCTCCACGGAATCCCTCCGCAAGGTCTCGTGTTTGCTACTTGTGTAAAGAGTCAAGAAACGATTACTTATCCCCTAACTTTCACTAACTTTAGATCAAAATTAACAAATCAATTTAGCGTGCACTCTAAACAATTTATCAATCAACCATGAATGTATAAACATTCCTATTAGTAAAAACAAACGATAATCATGTGAAAAACTTCAAGATAGAATTGAAAACAAAACTCAAATCATATGTTAAGAACTAGGAATTCATCCTCAATCAATAATAAAATTAGCTACTCATGTTAAGGAGTTCACACAAAAAATAAAGAAAAGAGAAGTGTTGTGTGTGTAGACGGTGTGTAAAAGTATGTAGAGAACTTCTCTATTTATAGGCTTCAATGCTCTCCAAATCTTCCAATGAATAGAATCCTCATTCCATAATAACACCACTTTCCCAATTTGAGCTTAATTCCAATTTCAAGTCCAATTCTCCAAAGCTTCCAAGTTTTCATCTTTTTTTTTTCAAATCTAAGTCTTCACACCCATGAGAGAAACTCACACATAATTCTGCAATTTTGGTCCGCCGGAAAATTACTGGGATCACCGGAATCCGGCCAGAAAACGGCACCGGATAGTGTCTGCCGATCACCTGAGATTCTTCTTCAGACAACGGAATATTCCTTCACGATGCTGTCAGAGTTAACGGTCAAGACGGTCAACTGGTAGTCAAGAGGTCAAGGGAAAGGAGATTCACCGAGTCGAGTCACTCGGTCACCAAACTCTTTCTTCTTTGGTGACTCTACCGAGTTGCGAGGTCGGGATCGCTCATCGGACTCGTCTGGAACGGTCATCGCCGGCACCGAGTTAACTCGTCTGAGAGAAAATCCGGACAGAGTTCCGTTTGTTTATAGGACATTCCCGGCCTATTTCAGGCCTTCCTTTCTTCACCTGTTAAGAACCTAACATACATCTATTACCGCATTTCATTCTTCAGTGTGGCTTTCCTGCAATTCATACACAAGCACTTTCAGCTCAATTGTTGCATTCTATCTTGCACCTGCAACATCAACTCAACACCACCAGAACCACCAACACTAGTTGCTCCACCAACAATCGCACATCGCAGTATTATCAGCATCACTAACCCATTGTATTGTTACATCAATAGACTTGACTATAATCACCATCATTCCCATCTCTGATTCCACTACAGCACCAACTCCATCTCATACCCATTCCTCTCTCGATTCCGGAAGCTCACAGGACAAAACCCATCACAGATCTCCTCCTTCATCTTCCATGTCTATTCTTGCACAACAATAAATCCATCTCCCTGTAACATATCAGCTCAAACCCTCAATTCGTCACCAACCCATCATTTCGACCTCAACAGAGATCCCTAATTCAGAGAGTCCCACTTCAAATCATCCACAACAACCCTTTCCTCATCTATGTGAATCAATTACTCAATCTCACAGTAAACCCTAGCTTATGAGTTCTCAATTTCTCTCAAATTAGTCATCAATTTCTTCTCCTGAGTTCGTAAACCTTTTCTCGATCTTCTCCAGCTCAGTACCACCACCTTGTCTTAACTTCCGTCTGTTCATAGCTTCAACCAATGTCTTCTCAAACAGCACCAAACCCAACTCTGCTTCAATCTACCACCATCTTCAACGTTAATAGCACAAATTCATCGTTACCAGATCCCCTTTTTCACAGTAAAACCCTAATTCTAATTTCAATCTCTTATTCTCTGTTCATAAATCGAATCAGTCTTGAATCAGCTACAACCCCTCTTCAATTTCATCTCTTAGTTTCTCGATTTGACGGAAAATCATCTCGAGCTTCCATTAATGGATTCAACCAATATCTCGGTGCGCAGCTTTTCTGTTTCTCAATTTCAGAAATGAATGAATGAGATACAATTGTAGGATCAGAATATCGCAACATCTATACTTCGCGAGATTAATAAACGACGGCATTGCGAAATATGGCAAATAAGTAATATAAATGACGGAATGAATGACGATAGCCAAAACACGAGAAAAATGTGAAGACCTAGCGAGATTTAGGATAGTTGTGAGATTATATAATTGTACACTTGCGGTATTTCGCAAGTCATTCCCGAAAATAAAGGACAGCTTAGCTGTCGTCCAATATGTGCTACCCTATATAAAGAGTTAAACAAGTCTGTTGAAGGAGGGATCTTTTTCCGAGTGTTGGGCAAGTCATTAAGAAAGAGAAAGTTTGAAGTGATTGTAATTTCTTTAGCTCTTTTCTATTTTATCTTGTTAACATTCAAGGAATTAATCAATAAAAAATCATAGTTGTTCATCTTCAAATGTCTTAGTTGTGTGGATTATTGTGAGGGGTGTAGTGTAGGATTTCCTGCAACTACATATTGGCTCTAGAAACAGGGACAAATTGAAGATAAGAGATTGGATATTGGCACTAAAATTGTTTAAATCAAGAGTATGATGGATAAATTGGAGAAAGCCAGAATCAAAGAGAGTAATGGAGAATTGGAATGTAATATGATTACAAAAACAATGGTTAATGAATTTCATGAAAGTATCAGAGGGAGAATACACAAAAGAGATTTTGAAGGAAAGAAAATTATAACAGCAGAGAAAGCGTCACCTTTGAAAGAATGGGAAAAACAAAAGATTATGTTCACCGCAACGGAGATATCAGGAGAGAATTTAAATCACACATCTCCATTAGTGATTACGATAAGTGCAAGCAAAGAAGAAGGAAAATTAACAAAAACAGTGGAAGAATGGGCAATAAATAGAACTTTGGTGGACACAGGGGAGTTCAAGAATATAATGTTTTATCATGCTTATAAAAAATTGGGGTACAAAGTTGAAGAAATGACTTCCGCAACATATCATATCTATGGTTTCGGAAAATCCATAACAAAACCTAAAGGGGAAATAAAAATACGAATTTTGTTGGGAGAAATTGAAACACTTGTGACGTTATGTGTAGTGGATATGGAATCACCATATAACATGCTGTTGGGAAGACCATGGATACATGCAATAAAAGCTGTAGAATCAACATTTCATCAATGTGTCAAATTTCCTATCCCGAGTGGAATTGGCGAAATCAGAGGAGATACCGATAAAGGAAGGATATATCATCAAATCAAAGTAAAACATTATGAAGAACAGGTGAAGAGGCGAAAAGATCGCAAGAAGATGGCAAAAGCAGCGAAAAAGGAAGAGGAATTTAGAGCTTACATGATAAGAGCAGAAGAAGGAAAAGGAATATATGGTGAAGAAAATGAACTTGCGAAGGAAGTAAAAGGACCAACGCCCATGGGAGAACCGAAGGCTAGCTACACTGCGGCAGAACCAACAAAGAAAGTGAATATTGGAACTAAAGAAGAACCCAAGATGTTAAAAATTGGGACTAAAATGGAGGCAGATGAGGAAAGAGAGACTATTGATTTGTTGCGAGATTATAAAGATGTCTTCGTGTGGGATATGGATGAGATGCCTGGAATAGATCCATCTGTAGCATGCCATAAATTAGAAATTGATAAAAATGCAAGACCATTCAAGCAGAGAATTAGAAAAATTGCAACAACATATCATCCTCAAATAGAAGAAGAGTTACAGAAGATGCTTGACGCCGAAATTATTAGACAAGCAAAATATCCCGAGTGGATAGCAAATATGGTCGTAGTCCCAAAGAAGAAAAAAGGGATAAGAATTTGCATAGATTTTACCGATTTAAACAAAGCTTATCCAAAAGATATTTTTTCTTTGCCAGATATTCCGAAAATGGTTGAGTCAGCAGCAGGAAATGAAAGGATATCTTCTCTTGATGGATACAAGGGATACAATCAAATCCCTCTCGCTGAAGAAGACCAAGAGCATACTGCCTTTTTCGCTCCAAGAGGGTTATCTTGTTACACAAAAATGCCATTTGGCCTCATGAAATCTTTGGAGCAACATACCAAAGGATGGTAGAAAAAGTGTTCGAAAAATGGATACATAAAACACTAGAGGTATATGTGGATGACATGTTAATAAAAAGTAAAGAAGCAAAAGATCATGTACGGGATTTGAAGGAAATTTTTGAACAAATAAGGCATTTCAACATCAAAGTAAATCCGGAAAAATGTACTTTTGGGGTGGCATCTGGAAAATTTTTAGAATACACTGTGTCAAAAGAAGGAATACAAGTCGATCCAGAGAAAGTACAAGCAATTCGCGATATGCCGACACCAGCAACATTGAAAGATGTGCAAAAGTTAAATGGACTATTGGCTTCGCTAGGAAGATTCATCTCGCGATCATCTGATAAGTGCAAGCATTTTTTCAACATACTTAAAAAGGGAGCGAAATTTAGGTGGACAGATGAATGTGAAAAGGCGTTACAAGGAATAAAAGAACATTTAATGGATATATCAATCTTACAAAAAGCAGAACCAGGGGAAGAATTACTAATTTACCTTGCGACAACCTCGCATGCACTAAGCGCAGTATTACTGCGAATGGACGCAGGAGTGGAAAATCCAATCTATTACATCAGCAAAACATCCAATGCTGCAGAGAAAAATTATTCAAAAATTGAAAAACTAATCTTAGCATTAGTTTACGCAACATTTAAACTTCGCATCTACTTTGAAGCACATATGGTTAAGGTAATGACAAAAATACCAATTGAGTCAGTAATGAAAAATTCAAAAAGGTCAGGAAGGGTTGAAAGATGGAATGCTCAAGTAAGTCATTGCAAACTCAAATATGAAATACTATCCTCACCCAAATCACAAGTTGTTGCAGACTTTTTAGCAGAATTTCCATTGGAAGAAGATGAAGCAGTGGAAGAAATGATGGATATAGAAGATGAATATGGAAATCCAAGGGATTTATTAACTGAGCCAAACAGATGGGAAATATTGGTAGATGGATCGTCAAATGGAGAAGGTAACGGAATTGGGATCATTGTAATTTCGCCAGAAGGCAATAAAATGGCTTTTTCTTTCAGATTGGAATTTGCATCTACCAACAATGAAACAGAGTATGAAGCTATAATACATGCTTTGCGATTTGCAATAGAAATGAAGTTGGAGAATGTAAGAGTCACCAGTGATTCTCAGTTAGCTATTCGCCAGATAAAAGAAGAATATACTACAAATGAACCCTCAATGAAAAAATACAAAAAACTTGTTGAAGAATTATCGGCGAAGATACCAAAAATAAAATGGAGACACATATCAAGAAAAATCAGAATAAAATCTTAGTACGGGTAACATTTTGGTTAAATTAGATGAATTAGAGGAAAAGAGAGAAAGAGCACTACAGCATATGGAGAATTACCAGCGAAGATTAGCCAGGGAATATAACAAACGTGTCAAGACACGCGAATTTCAACCAGGTGATATGGTATTGAGAGAAACACCAATATATCAGTGAGAAAGTGGTGGCAAGTTGGCGAAAAAGTGGGATGGACCTTATATCATCAAGGAGATAGTTGGAACAGGGGCATATAGATTAATGGATCCTGAGGGCAAAGATGTGGGCCAAAGATTGGATAGACCGTGGAATAGATTATATCTCAAGAAATATTACCCATAGAAGATGGAAGGGAAAGAATAAGTTGTGAAATATTGAATGGATGAAATGAAATGAATTCATATGAAATGTTCCTGCGACAGAATGATTGCGATATTGCATAAAATAAAGAAAGAATGTGCGAATATCTCGCAAATAAAATAACAAGAGATAATACAAAATGAATGATTGAATGAATTAACAGAAATGAAAGAGTGAGTGAATGGGACGAACCTTTATGGCGTACACCCTAGTTCGCGAATGATATTTCGTAAGAGGCAAATGTAAGACCTAAAGTGCGTCATATATGGGGGTATCTCTTGACATGGCTCGGGAAAAAAGGTTACACCGCCCCGGAACCTGAGTCATGAAAATTTGGGGTCAATAAAGCCCATCCGGGAGAGATACCTTGGATTTCCAACTATATAAGGTTATACCTTGGTTGGACGACCGAGGGTCTCTTCCAAGGAGTCAGTGTATGACCAAGGCGCCGAGGTACACCGTTGAGCCAAGAGTGCCTGGGGCATTTGAAGTGTCTCGGCCATTCTTGGCAAGTCT
Organism: Papaver armeniacum; assembly: GCA_023531295.1. NCBI lineage: Eukaryota > Viridiplantae > Streptophyta > Magnoliopsida > Ranunculales > Papaveraceae > Papaver > Papaver armeniacum. The sequence goes on along the minus strand of JAJJWW010010293.1, from coordinate 4,172 downwards.
TGGCACATACTGCACTCGGCCAAGAAAAAACTCCACTTAGGGTGCGATCTCGTAACCATAATCCCTATAGGTATAAGGGATAAGAGGTTGCGAAAACAACTGGTTGTTGTTAAGACCGGATGGGAGGAGCTAGTCTTGTATGGCCGATGTACGCCTCCTTGAAGGGGCAACCAGGGAGATGATAAGGGCGGCACCCTCCATTAGGGAGATGATAAGTGTCTTAAGACGCAAATGTCATGAGGCTCTATTTTCGCAAGAAAATTTAGGCTTGTCATATTTGTGCGATGATCCTGAAGAGGTAATAATACTAACGCGAGGGTAAGACGAGATCAATGGGTCTTTACATGAAAGTGTAAAGACGTCCTGCGATTTCGTCGCAAAGACGGCAATGTCATGGGGCTTTACGTTCGCAAGAATATTTAGGCTTGTCATATTGTCGCAAGAAAAATATCCTGCAGAGGCAAAAATACTAAAGAAATGATAAGACAAGATCAATGGGTCGTTGCATGAAAGTGTAAAGACGTCCTGCGATTTTGTCGTAAGACGGAAATGTCATGGGACTTTATGTTCGTAAGAATATTTAGACCTGTCATATTGACGCAAAAATGAGGGGTGGCAAAATAAGACCTTTAAATAGGAAGGCAAAATAAGACCACACAAGAGCAACGATAAGGCAAGATCAATGGGTCATTACATGAAAATGTAAAGACGTCTTGCGATCTTGTCGCAATGATGAATTTCAACATAAATAAAGATAATGGAAAACAAAATAGCAATTATTAAATATCAAAAATTATACTCGTTGAAAGAAAGAGTAATGATAAGCAGATGAACACATCTAAAAGATGATTGAAGTACGTAAAGAAGTAACAGTACAAGAAGAAAAATTACAAGAGAAAGTCAATTCTCAAATATCAGTTTTTTCAACAGAAGGAGATACTGGGTTTTCTTCAGCAACTTTATCCATATTTTCGCTAGTTATTATATTTCCACCAGATCCTCCTTCAACCAGATCATCATTGACAGTTTTACTAGGAGGGATTGTCTCTTCATTTGCGAGCTCTTCTCCACTATTATAGTCATAATCGCTGTCAGGAGAATTAGGAACTTCATCGTTGCTTACTTCCAGAGGTTCGATACATAAAGGATCAAGAGATTTAAACAGTACAACATCATTCACAAGAACTTCGGCCTTAAGGTGAAATTGACGAAGGAGTGCTTTCTGATGATTTCTACTCTCTATATCTTTACAGTCAGACATATAATCGAATCTTCTTTCTGCACGATCGCGAGAGCGAGCAAGGGAAGCAGTGAGTATTCCATTTTCTTTGCGAATTTTTGAATAGTCAGATTTTAAAGTAGCAATAGAGGAATGAAGATTTTTCTCAGAATCTGCAAAAGAAAAGAACATAGAAAGTTATTCAGATTTTTGGAATTCGCAAGGAAAATATCACAAAATAATAAATAAATGGATTAAGGTAGTCAAATTATATGACTACCTTCCTTTTGCGAGGTAAGATATTGGATTAAAGCCGAACAACTATTCTCCAAGTGATCCATGGCATTATCAAAATTATCTCCAATTAAACCTTTCAGTCGAGATCGCAAGCTTTTTTCATTCGAAACAAGTAAAGCATTTTCTTTCGCAAGAGAAGAATTGGACTTTTCTAACTTGGAACATTGATCCTTGAATTGGTTCGCCTTTACACTAAAGGTTATTCTACCCCCGGATAAGTTTATCCTTCTCGTGAGAACTTCTTCGAGTTGATTTCTCAGCGAACGAAGAGATTGTTCTTGTTCTTTACATATTTTTTGACAAACATCAGATTGTTGCGAGTAAATCGCCACCTTGTTTAACAGAGTTCGCTTCTCTTGAGAAAGAATTCCATTCTCATCTAATAAAATTTCCAACTCCAAATTAGCTTTAGTCAAAGAGTAAGAGAGGCGAGATAATTCATTACTTAATGAGCCTTGTTCCTGAACTAAGTCAGCAATTTCTTTAGAAAGATTATCTATTTGATCAACAGAATACGTATGAAGATTATCTAATTGGTTATATTGCTCCATCCAAGCATCTCTATCCATTCGAGCTTCTTCAACAGTAGATTCCAACTGATATATCTCCATTTTTTGCTTCTGGTTTAAAGCTTGAAGGGTGAACAAGGGCTTGAGGTTCATTAAAAAAAAAAAATAAAAAAAAATGGAGAATATAGAGGAAAGATTGTACCTTTCAATTCTTTGTTTTTCTTGCGAAGATTATCACGATCCAACGAAACATTTTGAAGTTTTTGATTCTCAAGTTGAAGAATATTACACTTTGCAGTCATAGCTTGGAGATCATTTTTCAGAATGTTAACTTCTTGCTCCAAAGATGTTTGCGAAATTCTATCGGAGCCAAGGTATTTGTTCAAAACTTCGCAGACATTAGATTTGATAGGATCGACAGAAGTCTTCTTGGCATCGTTCACAATATCTGATAGAACTTTGAAGGCCACGTCTATTCCTTTCAAATTTTCCTTAGTAAGAGGGATTTGCTCAGATAAGGAAGTAACGACGATAGAAGAAGGAAGAGATGAGTCATTTTTTGTTAAAGGAATATCATGAGAAGAGGAAGTCTCATGAAGATCAATAACTGGGGAAATGGTAGAGGCATTGACAATGGGAGAAGAAATGGGCTCATTCGCAGCGGGACTGTTATAAGGGATTTGATCTATGAAAAATTCAGGCATAGGAGAAAGATCATCAACAATATTTTCGCAGGGAGAAACAATAGGTTTGTCTTGCGAAGATTTCGCAGGAGGAGTTGTAAGTTTGAATATAGGAAAAGAAACAGCAGGTACAACAGGTTTAGAACATTGAGGTTTCTTGGGGGACCTATCAACATTTTTGTCATCCTGCGAATTACAAGTTAAATAAGAAACAGAGGCAACAATATTGTTATTAAAAGAGTAAATGTTTCTTAAATACCTTGCTATTCGCAGGCTTTCTTTTAGTGACAGTGTTTTTCGGTTGCGAACCCATGGAGATATTAGGATTCACAATGGTGAACTTGGTGTTAGATTTGTTCTTGCTAAAACAAAAACAGCATGGGAACCATTAAAAGAAGATCAGTATCAAAACAAAACAACTTCAATAAGAGAGATCAATCACAAAGTAATCAAATTCAGCAAAATTAACAAACCTTGATGGCTCCATAGAAACAAATGCGAAAAAGAAAGATGAAAACAATAGCAGAAGAATAATAGCAGAAAAATGATGAAGAAGACGATGAAGAAAAAACAGCAGTAAAAAGTTGCAGACGATGAAGAAGACGAAGTAAAAGAAAAGAAATATTTTCTTAAGGAATTCCCCTTTAAATAGACAAGAGAGGAGTAACCGGATAACATTAAATGTGCCGGTAAAAAGGAAATGATTTGGAAACGTGTAAGCAATCATCCTTCGCGAGACATTCTCATGACATTCTCTTCTTCGCAGAGAAGACATGATAAGAGGCAAGATGTAGGATCAGAATATCGCAACATCTATACTTCGCGAGATTAATAAACGACAGCATTGCGAAATGTCGCAAATGAGTAATATAAATGACGGAATGAATGACGATAGCCAAAACACGAGAAAAATGTGAAGACCTAGCGAGATTTAGGATAGTTGCGAGATTATATAATTGTATACTTGCGGTATTTCGCAAGTCATTCCCGAAAATAAAGGACAGCTTAGCTGTCGTCCAATATGTGCTACCCTATATAAAGAGTTGAACAAGTCTGTTGAAGGAGGGATCTTTTTCCGAGTGTTGGGCAAGTCATTAAGAGAGAGAAAGTTTGAAGTGATTGTAATTTCTTTAGCTCTTTTCTATTTTATCTTGTAAACATTCAAGGAATTAATCAATAAAAAATCATAGTTGTTCATCTTCAAATGTCTTAGTTGTGTGGATTATTGTGAGGGGTGTAGTGTAGGATTTCCTGCAACTACAACAATATCTCTCGAATATAGGGTTAGGTTATAAATGGGGCGGATTCAGACGCCCAAATGTAAAAGAACTACCCATATGATAGCTCCCTTTAACCTCAGCTAGTCTGCCTTTAGTGCTTCTCCAAATAGAGTTGCCCCTTAACCTTGGCTGGGCTCCAAATAGTGTTTTCATAGGAAATGACAACTTTTCCATTTTTACTCAA